>CM067321.1:43936721-44536721 GCA_034231615.1 Meghimatium bilineatum | reverse complement strand
TGACTTTGTTTCGCCACTGAGGCTATGTGCATAGGGACGAGGTAATAAACTTGACGAAATTGTGCACTTCTTTTCTCAATTCTTTTCTCCTGCAGTTTCTGAGAAAGTTTCTTGGTGTACGTTGGCAGGATTACATTTCAGACACGAAAATTCTCCAAAAAAACTGAGAGAGAAAGCATATACGCCTTGTTGACAAGGTCTAAACTTCGCTAGGACGGTCATATCGTCCGTATGCCAAGATGAACGCCTTCAAATGATACTTCTACAGTGAAAATATGTGCAGGTAAACAATAAATGGAAGCCAGAAGAAACGCCCTAATGACTACTTGAAGACATGCCTCCTGCACTGCAGGCGTGACCCAAGCTCTTGGGAAACCTTGTGAAGGAGGAATAACATCATTATAGAAGAGTTCCTATAATAATTACTATTATAGAAGTGTACATACAAAAGTAACTAACATTACCTTTATCTTGATTGATGTTGACAAAGCCAGTAACAACAAAATTACGCAACTTTTCGTATCGAGCACCAGACAGCAGATGAAAAAGATGCACCATATACTCAGGCACTGTTGCACGATAGGAAGCTTGGTGTAGTCTCGGTGACATTAATTGGTCATTAACATCTCGTCTTGTCATGAAACGTGAAGGGGCCTGATAGCGAAGCCCCTTCGATTTAGTGTGTGAAGATAAACTAGTTTTGTTTAATGTCATAATCTTAGGTTGTTGCAGATCATCTTTATTCAGTTCAAACTTGATTGCTTCTGCTAATATATTTCGTTCAAATCTGGCCTGAATGAATTTAGCATATTTGTGACGCAGAAAATGTCTGCTGAGATTGTTGCCCAGTCCATGAAGCTCAGAATCTACTGGCAACCGAAACTTTTCGTTTTTGACACTGCTCTGTCGATGAAGGTGTACATTTCTGGATTTGAAGTTTTTAAATTCATTTGCCGCCAGTTTCTTGTAATTATTTGTCGTTGTATTAATATTCCAAGAGTTATTTCTCTTTTCAAGATCACGTAAGGCATCTGCCTCTACACCTCCGTTGTCTAACGGCGTTATGAGATTGTTTCTTGTATCAAAATAACTTTCAAATAGTTTGACATTTTTATGCATTGTCGGATATATTGAAGAAGTCTCCGGCGGACGAGGTAAGCAAAATCGAAACATAAATAAATGGGACAGTAATAGTGTTTGAAACAATAGTGAAGTACTCCTCATTATGAATTGAACATTGCATAAATAAAACAAAGATAGATATCACAATTAATAAAGAATTTCCATCATTCTATATAGTCTAGTCTTCTGTAGTAATATTCTTCAAGAAATAATTCCACGAAAGAGCTTATAAAGGGAGATAAACGCATGGTACAGTCTGGCACAACCCCATTTTATCAGGTCAAACCCAGAACCGTAATTTTTCATGTAAACAAAGACTTATCATTAAGACTTTTTTTTTTTAAACTCCTATTCTCATGTACTTTCAAGTAGGGTAGGAATATAATTCTCCCACCTGTTTCATTGCCAGTTAAATAATACTAGACTAGATAAATTCACGCCACAGGGTTCAGGCGTGTACCCAGAACTGAAAAGGGAGATAAGGACGCAGGCTGGACTTCAGATCGAATTTACTTCATTCGGAAAGATTACTGGCAATTGTAAATCACACATTATGTGGCGTCTGCCTTCTTGAAGCAATGTGAGTAGAAAAAAATAATCATATACACAGAATTAAAAAACACAAGGATAAATGGGAACATGCTTGTACATAAAGGGGAGATTATTATGATCCACCCTCCCACACGTAGGCCTGCATAAACAACAGTGTGTTCCCTCCCTCTCACTCTCTTGAACCAAAATATTAATTTTAGTACTAGAATTTTAGCTAAGAGGTGGGTAGAATCACTGCCTTAGCCATTTTTAAATAAATTGTCATTATATTTATCATTTTTGAAAGAGGAAATTACGTATGAAAACGATGGAACGTTTTTTTTTAGATAAAACTCCCCCCTTACTGAAAGTGTATCTACGACCCTGAATCGGGGATCAGGCTAGAATTGCATTAATACAGCATAAGGATGTAGGTCTATCATATGCGCATTTGCACACATTTATTATTATCATTATAGATTCCATCATCTCTCTATGCTCATGTGAACATGCAGCACAGACTAAGGAACATATTCTGCAAATCTGTAGTACACTAAACCAGTTGAAGCGGTGCCGTAAATATATACTTTCCTGAAGGAGGGCGTTTTACCTAACATAAAAATGTTTATGGTCATTCGTCCGTTTTCGTGGGTAAATTTCACTTTTTGAACGGAAAATTGAAGTTATTTTTTTCGTGAAGATAGGAAGAACAGAAGCAAACACCAATATATATATATATATATATAAGAAACAATCTCTTTTTCTGTTTCCTTCACTTTCCATTCAGTCTTTCGTAATTTTCTATGTATCCACGTCTTGACTCAGATGGAGTGTATCTATCCCAGATGAGGTGTTCAGCTGTCGGTGAACTAATCTTATATTCAGGTCCCTAGATAAGGGGGAGGGTACTGGGGTGTTCAACCACCCCCCCCCCTTCAAATAGCACACAGGAACATGACGTTTAGTACTAGGAAATTGGCTAAAAGGCGGGTTAAAAAGCCAACACTCCTCTCCCCAAGTGATTTTTTCAAGGAAAGTTTTTTCAACCCCCCCCCCCCTAAAAAAAAAGATTTTTTGTAGCACTGAAACACACAAATGCCGTTTAAATGCCGAGGTAAAACTCCCAGCCCCTCCCCCGATCCTTGAGAACATATTTACCGGCCGTGCCGATGTTCCAAGATAGAGCAACAGAATATCATTTCAGCTCTTATACAAAACCGCTCATTGCCCGCATTGTCCTCAAGTACCCTCCCCCCCTTTTTTTAATCATTTTAGCTCTTATACAAAACCGCTCATTGCCCGCATTGTCCTCAAGTTCTACCCCCCCCCCCCTTTAAAAAAAAAATCATTTCAGCTCTTATACAAAACCGCTCATTGCCCTCAAGTTCTACCCACTTTTTATCATTTCAGCTCTTATACAAAACCGCTCATTGCTCGCATTGTCCTCAAGATAACCCCCCCCCCCCCTCCCTTTTTACAAAAACATTTCAGCTCTTATACAAAACCGCTCATTGTCCTCAAGTTCTACCCCACTTTTATGATTTGAGAACCTGGTTTCGGTTTATAGGAAACGTTTGACACTAGGTTAGAACGAGGGTTGTTTCGTCTTCTTGAAAAAGGTTAGTTTCATCGGCAGCAGAGTGTACATAAGTCTAAGACTCACCGGCCGGGTTGTTTGGCATTTCAAGTGTGCTCTCTTCGCATTATTTAGCTTTCATTTAAGTGCGTAGACACATCTTTATAATGGGGGGGGGGGGATGTGGTTGTACAAAAACAAATGATCACCTTGTTTTTGTGGAGTATTTAGTGACCTTTACTGGAGAAATCCATAGGGTAGAGGTTGGAGGCGGGGGGATTTTATTCTATGTTTTTCTTGTATCCTAGTACTATGTTCTAAGATTTGTACTAGTACTATGTTCTTAGTTTCCTATTTAAGGTGCCTCCTGGAGGGGTGCCTATTTATCCCCTCCCCCTTATCTACGCGTTTTAATTTACATTTAGTTAAGTTTTATGTCTATCCATCAGAAATAGATCTCCATAAGTGTACAATACTTAAAGCTCAAACCTCCGAATTTGAGAGGGGTATGTTGCAGTAAGACGTGTCGACGATTGCTTGTGATTATTCTCAAGCAAAATGATCATGTTGGCTTTATGTTTATATTTTTGTCATGAATAATGGATTAGTCGCTATCGCACTAGATATATAGGAAATCGATCTTACCATTTGTTGAACATATAACGGTAGTCTTGAGTATGTGTCACATCACAGACATCTAAATACAAGGACTAGAAACGCATTAAACTTAAGGGGTATTTCTTTTTGGATTTCTCGTATTGACTCAATTCTGACTAGTATAACCTATACAACATGTGCTTCTCCATCATAGTTTTTCACGCCAATCTCGTGCGGCATCACTTATCTTGATATATACGGCTTTTCCGTACTTTTCTTTGACTGACGACACGAAGTATACACAAAGGGACCGAGGTAGGTAGGTAGGTAGATGATGAGTTTACATCCATTATGGGGAGACGCAACCCTTTCAATCAGCGGACGCCGTCCAAGTAAGCTATATCAGAACACACACGCCGAAAACGGATGTGTCGGGCCATTGGCGCAAATAAAACGGCGACACAACGCATTTCCATTCTCCGGACTGCATCCTGCTGGAAATCTAGTAGGACAATGGTCCTGCTATAAGAGAGACTCATCGGAGTTTGAGAATGAACGCCGAAGAAGAAGAAGAAGAAGAACACACAACAAAAAAGGGTTAGAGATAGCAAAGACCCCTAAAAGTACCATAATGTGTTATCAAAGTGACCAATGACCCATGACATAAGTCACGAGGTGTGACGTTGTGTGAGATTAGCAAGCATCACTAATCTGGCTAAGGAATTGTCAAATATTGATTCTTCTTCTTCTGCGTTCATTGTCAAACTCCTGCAGATTAGCAGGATGTAGTCCGAAGAACGTAATGCGCTGTGTCATGGTTTACAGCATTGCTGCGATATCTGCGCCTTTCGATCTGACACATCCGACTTCATCATGACTTTGGTTCACTGGCCCTATATGGGATGGGACAGCCAACTCCATCTCATAACCTCCTTAGTCGCCTTTTACGACATGCGTGGAAGGTAAAAAGTGTTGCTATTTTTGCTCCCCTTTCGGGCCCCGACAACACACGGGTGTGATTCTACTATTTTTGGTAACAACCAACTCTTTCAGTGATGTTTTACACAATATTTAAATCTTTTTATATGTCTAGATGTCTATTACTCTGCATGCACCAGCGGCTTTATGATGTGTACTCACGGAAATGTTACCACCCTTTACCTGCACTTGTTCATGTCGGAGACTTCTACATTAGCCTCCTGCACGACCAGGATCCAGTAAAGACCTGTGTATAAAAAAAGTAAACATTATCTGAAAGGCTGATTTTGATTATTTCCTTTTTCGGCATGCAACCACAAAAATATACATAGTGACCAACGAAAATCACAACAATAACAAAAAAACATCAGAACAAAGTCTCTTTTACTTTCTGTACCGAGACTTTACTTCCGACGGTCTCGCCTCATGTACTTATGTCGGGAATTTCCATATGGTTTCATTGTTATATCTTTACTTTCCCGCTGTCTGACCAAGAAATATTTGCGACAGTTTGCGGGTGGTGATGGTTAAGAGTAAATGATCCGGCATATTGGTTGTGTGTTTACATCAATTAATCCATGTGCTGTCTACACATCCCCGTTTACGATCTCTACAGCGTTGGCCAGGTGTATGACGAGAGCCTTGGCCCACCTGCTTCCGGGATTTTGAGATGTGTGACATCAAATATTATAACATATTCTATAACTTTAAATGACTTTTTTGCAAGTTTTCAGAGCGCTCGACTGGCTGATGTGTCGTCATCCCAGATATTAACCCTGAATTAGATGGTGTGTCCTTACCCCATATATGAACCCTGAATTAGATGGTGTGTTCTCATCCCAGATATTAACCCTGAATTAGATGGTGTGTTCTCATCCCAGATATTAACCCTGAATTAGATGGTGTGTTCTCATCCCAGATATTAACCCTGAATTAGATGGTGTGTTCTCATCCCAGCTATTAACTCTGAATTATCCCGAAAAATAATTTGCTCATCACTGCTGTATAATTGAATTGCATTGTACAACCTGATCGAGTCAAACATACCTTCGAAATTTTAAATCAACTACGGAAAACTTTCCCATCAGAAAAAGTTTGGGCAGGAACTCCCCATCAGAACATGTTTGGGCAGGAGGAGAGTGAAACACAACCGGATAATAAACAAAGACTAGTACACAGAGGTTAGAAGCCCCGAAGATAAACAAACGTTGAACTTACCAATCGGTTGAACCCACGTCTTCGGGATACAAAACCATATGCCCTAACCTCTTGGCCATAACTCATTTGACAATACATGAAATACGGAGATATAACAATATTCTATGTCTACATTGTATCTGTATAGTTTTTAACAGGAAAGGTAGGCCCCAATATGCGCATGTGGATATTGTCATGACTTCACACGGACACAGACAAATACACATGCACGTAAGTCTCTGACCTTTCGGAAAGGATATTATGCGAATTCCGTAAGGGTGGGTTACCAGTACACCGTGGCATTAAGTGCACAATGCATTGTACATACCAAAGGTATCTGCGTAGCCCTCGCTGCAACATGGCACAGGTACGGTTACAAGAGCAGATAGTACTCTTATTGTTGTGTTTACAGATTCCGAAACTTCACTTGTAAATAATGTCAATGTTCAACAATATCACGTGACATGTATATAAAATATGGAGTGATCAGAACAGTGCCGGATTAACCTATCTGGTGGTCCTTAACACATCCTTCTTCAAATAAGTCTTGTGCGCTAATCACACACAGCGGCACTCATATTGGCTAATCCGAGCGTTTAATTGGTCCCTTTACGCACATCTTTCTTCAAATTGTAAGGACTTACAACTAGTCACACCAGTTGACTGATCTTTGACCTATCCATGCTTTTCATTAGCAGACGACAAATTATAGACCTATGCAGTGACCAATGAAAAAATGTGAATCATCTGAATCAGCCAAAATTAATGAAGCACGGTTTTCTGTCAGGTCACGTATAGGCGTTGAAGTACTATCTTTATTTGCATGCTGTTCGTCCGTCGAAGTCTACAATGACCATTCAGCTTAACTGGGATGATGGTGAAGATGATGATGAAGATGATGATGAAGATGATGTCTTCGGTGTGTCCGACTGTGTATAATGAGTCATATGCTCGCTTGAAATTGTCTACCGCACTCTGGGCATTTGTGGAAGAAGTATGTGGGTCATTGATCAGCTCTTGCCTTTCTTCTAACGCGTTTTTGTTTCGCAACATTGTGTCTGAAGTTCACTGCAGCTGCTTCACCACTCTTGATTCTGAGATGCAGTCGGATCTGTTTCGTGTAAGATTCTCCCATGAATTTGTGTCTAGTTTGTAGTGAGTCAGTGATGTCTTAAGAGTATTTTTAAAACGCTTCTTCTGTCCCCCTGTCTTGCTGGAGCCAGTCTGAAGTTCTCCATATAACAACGTTTTTGGTAGAGGATGATCATTCATGAGTACCACCTGTCTTGCCAAGGGTATCTGCGCATTCATCAACATTGTATGTATGCTTGCAGACTTAGATTTCATCAGTACTTCAATGTAGGCATATGGTATTTTATCCGACCAATAGATGTTGAGTATCTTTCGAAGACAGCTTAGGTCGAAGTGATTGAGTCTTCTAGCATGTCTGGCATATACTATCCATGTTTCACAGGCATATAGGAGTGGTGATATTACCGCTGCATGGTAAACTACGAGTTTGGTGGTAATTATTATTCCCCTTCTTTCCCAATCGTTTTTTCGCAGTCTTCCAAATGTGGCACTTGCTTTCGCGATTCTTTTCTTTACTTCAGTGTCGTTGTTTACATCTTGTGAGAGTGTGCTGCCAGGTCGGTAAAATTATTTACTGTTTGAAGCTCTTCTTCTTTGATCCTTATATGAGAATTTAAGTGTGGGTTGTTTGGTGTGGGTTGTTTGGTGTGGGTTGTTTGGTGTGGGTTGTTTGGTGTGGGTTGAAACATGACCTCTGCTTTCTTTGTATTTATGGTGAAATTTATGGTTATTTCTTCGGGGGGAGGGGGGAGCTAAATTTGGCGAGCACTTTCCACAGTCCATCTCTGTTCACAATGTCAAATGGTGTCCTAAAAATAGCCTAACTTAAGGTCGTGGAATGTCTGTACACTCACAGATATAACAACTGTAAACACACACAATAACAGCGTTAGTTGCAAAGGAATTGTCCAGATACGAGCTCGACATTGTAGCACTGAGCGAAAACGAGATTAATGGATGAAGGCCAGATACAAGATGGACATTGTAGCACTGAACGAAACGAGATTAATGGATGAAGGCCAGCTTACGAAATGAAGAGGAGGGTACACATTTTTTTGAGTATTCATAAAAGATCCGCAACGGGAATCAGGAGTTAGATGTGCAGTTAGATCCGACCTTGTACAAAGGCTTTCAAGTCTTCCCCGGGGACTAATCAATAGAAGGTAATACTGCTAGTAGAACATAATTGAAAATAATACTCACGTGGAAGACAGGTAATGGAGTTCTACTTGATGACGACTAATACACTATCACTGACGGATGTTTACATGAATTAATATGGTATACACAACAAAACAAAACACAAAATATAATCATACAAATGACAATACACATGACATAATCGACGTTTCGGACCAATGGGCCTTTTTCACGATACACACATAACATACAAACATAAAAATACCACAAGTAGAAATGAATGCACTACAACAAGCATGTCCGAGTTTGTTTGTTTTTCGTTCGCTCCATTGTAACCATCACGGATATCCGTGCGATTTCCGCCGGGAGCGTGATTACGTTGTGCCACCGTTATGCGCCTTGTAGGCCTAGCACATCCGATTTCGGCATGCCTTGACAATTCGGGTGGGCTACCCTTAGCCTGTGACAGCCTCTATATCTGTCTCCAGGCACGCGTAGTGGAGACTCTTCGCCCAGACGATTTTTTGCTATCGTCTGACTCGAACGAGGTGTTCCACTGTCTATGAACTTGCCTCGTGTAATTGGACGTGCTGTGCCTGTGCCCATTGGGTACTGAACCGTTTCTCATCCGTGAGCCTGGTTCCTTAAGGGGAAGAACTCAACAGAGGAGCTGGACCCTGGCTCTTTCGCCCTCTTAGCCGAGGTGTCCTTCACCAACATCGTGTACCCCTTGTCCAAGTTCGAGTCTCACACCACGCGTTTGAGAGCAAGGCGTTCTCGAGCTGAGCGTCCTTGTCCCAATAGCGCCTGAGCCCATAAGGTACTGAACCCTTTCTCTCTTCAAGTGTATTTCCGGTGTAGGAAAACCTGACAGTAGAGTTGGGCCAGGGCTAAATCGTTGTCCCTTTTGTGCCTGAGCGCATCAAGTACGGAACCCTTTCTCTTCGCGAGCATATTTCCGGTTTAGGAAGGCTCGACATTAGAGTTGGGTTAGGTCTTCTTGCTTTACCAAACGCCAATGGATAGGTCTGGGTCTCTGCCTGTAAGGAACACAGGTAACTAGAAGCTCGTCTCGAGCTGACGGAGCTTGTAGTTCCCCTTTCCTAGGGACTTTTCACTTTCTATTTGCAGTCCGCGCTGCCCTCTAGCGCTGTTCTGCCCTTTCATTGTTTCATTGTACTCGGTATGAAATCTATTTGTCTCTCGCCATGCATCTATCTTTACGTGCATTTTACATTGGCCGCCCCTCCAATGTTCGGACTGGACTGACTTGCTTCACTGTATGTCGACAGTGTCGCTATATGTGGTGATGCTGGTGGTGTCGGAGATATTGTCTGTCTCTTGTGCAGTCAAATCTCTTTCCATCTGCTACCTCCACATTCTCGGACACGATCCCCAAATGATTTGGCCAGAATCTGCTCGAGCTGCTGTATTTCTGTTTCCAGGGTGCACCGCGTGGAGGTACATTTGGGATCTTGGTTATCTGCTATCCCTGGGTCCGCCTAGAGCAATGCGTTCCCTTTGCACCCCGCATGTCCGAGTGAAATAAGGGGACTAAGTGAGGTCTACAAATGTATTAGTTCCCTTTGGTGTTCTTTGATTTTTTCTTGGAGTTGACGGGCAGCAAAGATCACGTCCATTGTCCTGTGACCAGCACGAAATCCGCACTGACTTTCAGACAGAATATCATCTGTCAGTGCCCGTGTAAGTCGGTTCAGCATTACATTAGCCAATATTTCACCAGCTATGGATAGCAACGATATCCATCAGTGGTTGTCGCATGATTGTTTATTTTCCTTTCCTTTATATAGGAGGACAATTGAGGCACCTTTCAGATTTTGAGGCAGGGTACCTGAGCTCCAGCACGTAATAAAGAGCTTGGTAAGATTCTGAACAAGCACCTCTCATTCTAACTATTAGATGTCTGCTGTGATGGCATCCATACCAGGAGCTTTTCCATACGATATACGTCCAATGGCAGCCTGTATTTATTGATTTATTGGTGGTATGTCATGCTCTTCTTTTATGTTGTATTGTGGCACAATGTATTGCTTCTTCGCTGTAGGTTGATGACTTATTTAAAACTGCATCAAAATGTTGTGCCCAACGGTTTAGGATCTGTGTTTTTTCTGTACGCAGGGCTGACTCATCTGCGTTAAGCAAGGGTGGTGATCCTGCAGAACTTGGGCTCTTGCGTTGAAATCACACATAACTCTAAATGTGTCTGATTTTGGCGTAGATTATATCACTGCATCAAGTTCCTCATAGAATTTGTGTTTTTCTTCATCTTGGTTTGTCATTGTCGGAGCATAGGCGCTAATTAAGGTTGTAAACTTCTTCTTTCCCACGTGTATGCGTATTGCCAAGAGACGGTCGCTTAGTCCTCAGGGAAGACTATTGTTCTTAGTTGTTTGTTTCTGTTCAATTTGTTAACGTTGTCTTGCTCAAGGCTATAGTTTCCGTTTATTTCTCTCCACTGACGTCGCATATATTGTTTTAGCAGAGACTTTACTTCCCTATGTTTTGAGGTACGTGGATCTGAGGGACGTTACCTCCCGTTTGAGCCAATTTGTCTGCTTATTCGTTACCAGACATGTCACTGATCTGGTATCTATTGTAGTAAAGGTAAAAGTATGTCCCATGGCAGCAATCTGCCGCTGGGGATGAAGATAACTCTTCATGTACTAGGCCGCAGCAACTATTAGGTGGGGTGGCCAGTTTCCTTCATTACTGTCTTTACCCCCCCCCCCCTTTAATCATGCGCCAGGTACTCATTTGCAGCTGAATCGACTGGAGGAGTGGTTGTGTCAAGAGATAAATCACAATCCGGATTTTTTATTTGTCCGTACGTGGTTTCGAACATGGCACGCTGTAACCCGGTGATAGCAGGCAAGCTCATTATCATGATTATTAGGGTTATCAGGCAACCACGCTCTCCCACTATTGTAGTACTAATGTATGAATTAGTCTATGTGTTACCGCTATTTTAAAAAAAAACAACAACAACATATAAGCAACGATACACTGCAACAGACGACGTTTCGACTACAAAGTCTTCATCAGGACGAAAGACAATAGACAGACAACATTCCAACCTAAAATAAAGCACGGAAGAGTCGGATAAGTGATATATCAAGATAAGTAATGATAGCATGAGATTAGCGTGAATAGCAATCATGGAGAAATTCTTGTTTTTTAGTAGGCCTACATTCTAATTAGAATAAGTCAACACGAGAATCCCAGTGAAAATGGGCAATATGTTTGATTCGTTTCAAACCTTGTATCTAGATCTGTGTTTAGGCCTATATATTCAAAAAAATTGTGGTCAGTCATAAACATCTCAAAACAGACTTCACAATGGTATTGATTTATGAAGACTCTTTACAGACACCTTTCTATGCTACACTAATTGATATCCATGTCAACAGATATAACAACACACCAACCAAAAATCAGAATAGACAATACCGAGATAGAATGTGTAGATAAATTATAATACTTAGGAGCAAACATCATCGGTGCAGGAGACTGCATGGCAGAAATAAAGAAGAAATTAGCAATGGCATATTGTAGAATAACACGGTTGAAAACATATGGGGAAACAAAAATAGAAACGAAATTGCTACTGCTACGAATATTTATTTTTTCCGGTTGCAACATACGGCCGTGAAACATGGACACTAAGTAAAACAGCGGCAAAGAAGAACAACGCCTTTGAGATGAAATGCTACAGAAAGATAGAATATCATGGAAGGAAAAAAAAAGAGAAACTCAGATATTATAAACACATTGAAGATTCCAAAGTGTTGGCTCCTAAACACAATAGCAAAAAGAAAACTACACCTGTTTGGTTATATAAAGAGACACAACTGTTTAGAAAGACAAATAATGGAGGGAAGAGTGCCTGGAGAGAGGAGAAAGGGCAGACCAAGAAGACAATGGACAGACGACATTAAAGATGACATGAATACATCGTTGTAAAAATGCAAGCCAAGATAAAAAGGCGTTCAGAGAGTTCATTAGATGGACAACGTTCTGGAGAGAATACGTCACATGACACAGACACAACTTCGCACACAAAGAGGATGGGAAGGATATCTTTAAAAGCCAAAAATTCTTCATTTGGTTTCTGATGTTTTGTTTTGGAGATAACCACTATTTCAGCTTTTCTTAGTTGTTGAGAATACGCTTTTTCAGATATCCCGAAATACTAACAAGAGTGACAATCTAAGGAACGATCAATAAAAATATGTGTACTAACTAAGTAGCAAAAGTCAGCGTTTGATAACAGCACACTCTGACAGCAGGCGCGATGTCTTAATAAACGATGCTGAGTTCGTTTTCCAATCCAAATCAACTGACAATCCTGACTATCATAGAGAGATCTTCTTCTTTTTCTCGTTCGCAATTTCACATGTCTACACAGTAAGTCCTTTTTTCCCCCTTAATAAATGCGGCTGTATTTGAAAGCTCCTCAGTGCTCCCATACATTAGAGAGAGATGAATGGTATTGTCTTAAGAAAAAGAATTAAATAAGTTTTACTTCCATCTTTAGATATGCCCTCTTGTTTGGTAATGGACGATGTATTAATACCACAATGTACTACCACTAGAGGACAATGTTCCAAACTTACCAAGTGCTTAAGATACAATAAAATTATAACTTACAAAAGAGAACACCACGTTCAGCGGTATATTTTTGAAACCAGAACTAGTATTGTAAAATACATACATGTTTCAAACATTTAGCATTGAGAAAATGATACACCAGCATGTACATATGTGTTTACGACTTCCACCTCACCATGCCCAATTAAATCATATTATTATCATATAGAGCTAGTATGGGATAGGTAAAACTCAAGTGGCCATTGAAAATATAACATTTAAAATATCTTCTTCTTCTGCATTCGCTCTCATATAACCACAACGAATATATCGTTTGATTTCCGCTGGGGAGCGTGAGGTACGCTGCAAGTTCCACGGTAGAACTGTTATTTACACCTCGGTTGGCCACTTGTGGTCAGGACTTCCGAGGTCCAACACATCCGTTTTCGTCATGCCTTTAATTCGGGTAGGCTTCCCTAGTCCGTGACAGCCTGGTGTGTAGTGCCTCTTCGCCAAGACGCTTGTCGAGCACGTCTATCTGGCACTAGGTGTTCCACCGTCTATGAACCCACCTTGTGCAATTGGACGTACTGTGCCTGTGCCCATCGGGTACTGAACCGTTTCTCATCCGCGAGCCTGGTTCCGTATGTGGAAGAACTCACCAGAAAAGTTGGACCCTGGCTCGTTCGCCCTCCTACCCGAGGTGTCGTTAACCGCGAGGAGGTACATTTGGGATCTTGGTTATCTGCTAACCCTGGGTCCGCCGATAGCAATGCGTTTCCTTTGCACCCCTTTAAAATATCTGATGTCAGGAATTTGACAAAAGCATAGGTTCTCAGTTGTGTAAGTGATGTGACATCCGGTCTCCTATAAGGACTCAAATGCATGTATATGTAAGGGGATGTTTATGGATGCAAGTTTAGTCACAGAAAGGAGGCATTCCAATGTGCCAGTATCCCAGAATTACCACGTCCTGTTAGGAGTACAGCACATACTTCTGGGCCAACAAACTCACAATGCTGTTATTAGATTTGTTGACCCATCCACAGTGATGGCATATCTAGCATTCCCCGTCACCTAGGAGTCTGTCACATCTAGCATTCCCGTCACCTAAGAGTCTGTCACATCTAGCATTTCCCATCACCTAAGAGTATGTCACATCTAGCAATTCCCATCACCTAAGAGTCTGTCACATCTAGCATTCCCCGTAACCTAAGAGTCTGTCACATCCAGCATTTCCCATTACCTAAGAGTCTGTCACATCTAGCATTTCCCATCACCTAAGAGTCTGTCACATCTAGCATTTCCCATCACCTAGGAGTCTGTCACATCTAGTATTTCCCGTCACCTAAGAGTCTGTCACATCTAGCATATCCCGTCACCTAAGAGTCTGTCACATCTAGTATTTCCCGTCACCTAAGAGTCTGTCACATCTAGCATTCCCCGTCACCTGGGAGTCTGTCAGATCTAGTATTTCCCGTCACCTAAGAGTCTGTCACATCTAGTATTTCCCGTCACCTTGGAGTCTGTCACATCTAGTATTTCCCGTCACCTAAGAGTATGCTATAAAAAAAAGACAAAGGTGCCAGTATTTGCTGGCATGCATCTCTTTGTCATGCATGGTGATCATTTGATATAATATAAAAGTAAGAAATACAGACAAGATGTGACGAGGATTTATTTTTTACAGGTGACAGGTTGTCAGTCTAGACAGGTTGTCAGTCTATCTCCCAACTTTCCTTAGTAACCTTCTTCAACTTGCATGGAAAAAAAACAATGTCTCTATTCTTTTCACCCTGAATTATATGTCAAGGCCTCAGTTGCCACTTGGGTAAGACATAGGGGAAATGGAGAATCTAAGTCAGTGGTTGCAAATCTTTTACATTAAATGCACCAATTTTTCATGCTCTAGTTCAAATGCATCAAATGTTCATGCACCAGTTCAAATTCACCAATTGTTCACACTCTATTTCAAATTCACAAATTTTTCAAGCTCTATTTCAAATGCATCAATTGTTCACACTCTAGTTCAATAGCACTAACCCACATGTTACCAACATTCAGTTCAATAAAAAAATATGTTCATATGTAGAACTGTCATATAACTTTTATTTCTTTGAATAAGAGTTCATGTTATTTTAATTCCTTAAAATTGATTAATAATTAATACATTATATATGGCTAGGTGTCCTGTTTTAATGCATCATTTATAATTATGTAATATGGCAACATTGGCGCATGCTCCATGAACTGGTCACCCCTGATCTACGTTATCTTGCTTAAGGTAGATCTGATGGAAGAGGTTTGTTGGTGCATTATGTTTCAGGATGGGGCTAAGAGAAAAAGAAGAATACTTCCCAAGTACAGGTATAGATGAGAAATATAAAACTGTTAGTATAACCATTTGTAAATATGTCAGACACTGACTAGATTATGGGCAACTATTTCATTCAAACAGGATTCATGTATAAAAAGCAACATTCTGTTCTGTTTTAGTCTATACATAATTAGAAAAAAATAAAACACCCAGATCAGAAATTGTGTGTGCTTGAAGATAAATAAACATTGAGAAAAAAGTCAGTTTTTCAAAGGAATTCTGAGAATTGTCATGTCCAAGGATGGATATAGCCATGTCTAAGGAAGGAAAGTCATGTCTAAGGAAGGAAAGTCATGTCTAAGGAAGGAAAGTCATGTCTAAGGAAGGAAAGTCATGTCTAAGGAAGGAAAGTCATGTCTAAGGAAGGAAATGTCTAAAAAGAACATAGGTATGTTTGAATAATGAATTATGTCTGAAGAAGGAATATAGTTTACCCTGAAGAAAGAATATAGTTTACCCTGAAGAAAGAATATAGTCATGTCTGAAGAAAGAATATAGTCATGTCTGAAGAAGAAAGTAGAATGAAATCCCTCTATATCTTTTTACAACAAATCTCCCTATATAACAACACTTTTCAACATCCCCAGTTTTATTTATTCTTTCTTGTTTGTACTTTATATAGTGCATTTCTGTTACGTAAATATTTTGTCAGTCTGGGCTAAGTTGTTAAACAGGATTTCACTGTAGTCATGTCTGAGAAAGAAGTCATAAATTAGGAGGCAGAAATGTCTGTGGAAGGAATAAATGTCTGAGAAAGGAAGAGCTGACTAAGAGCTTTGTTAGTTTGGTTGACTGTCCCATCCCTATAGGTCAACGTGGCTCAAAAAAATCCTGAAGTTGCATGTGTCAAGCCCAAAAGTGCAGATATCACACTCGAGCCGTAATACTAGCCAGCAGGAGTTTGAGATGAACGCAGAAGAGGAAGAAATGTCTGATGACAAGACAGCAAAAGAACAAAACACTTGCAATAGCAAGTTAACAGCATAATATATAACAATCAACTGAACATAATAAAAAAAATAAATTTAATAGCACAGAGGGACAAAATGCAGAGCCCATGGTGATACATATTAACTCAACCATTTTAATAATAACAACAAATTTCTAGTACAATGTGATAATAACACATTATATAGCATCCCTGGAAACCAGTAAAAATTTAATAGCTTCTCATGACAACAGAAAAAGTAAAAAGCTTCTCCCGATAACAGTAAATATGTTATATATATATATATATATATATATATATATATATAAATGGATAACTTTGTATCTCTATGCTTTGTGTCGCACAGTATAGAAATTGTGACTGCATCACTTTCAATGAAAATTGGTAGATGGAATTCTTAGGTAATTAGCTCCTCTGCAGTCAGTATGAGAGATCTTAAAAGTTGATAATTACTGTCAAAAATCCACATCGATGGAGTATTGATGCAATAATCTCCCAGTACAGATTACTCTCTTGACCTTAGCCTTCATACATTACTACATCACTGAATGATATGATTAGTTAACCTTTTATATATGTGTCTAGTGATGTATTCTATCCAAAATGTCACCTTTCCTATGGCTACTCTGAACTTGCAAACCTGGGCCAGCTGATCTGGCTGCCAGTGCCATCTTTAAACATACCCGGTACTAATATATCTGTTGTCCATCTTCTTCTCGGTCAGTCTCCGCATCTGTTAGCGTTGACTATACCCTCAATTTTTCTCTTTCTGTACCATTATGTCAGCTTTCTTGTTATAATGTTATTATAAACCAGTTTTCTTTGATGTAAATATGTAACAGCTTCTCACAAAAAAACCAGTAAAATTTAACAGCTTCTCACAATTAATAAATTAAGTGTCATGCCGAGTGGTGTATGTGATAATGCTTCTCCACAACTCTGTCTCTTGTGATGTTAATAAGTTCAGTTCATAACTTCTTTTTGTGCCACAGCATCAACCAATCCAGAATTTTATCTCTCTGTCTTCCTTAGTCTCTTCTTTTTATCTTTCCGGTGGTTACTAAATGTTCAAGTTTTGTTTTTCTCACCACATGCCCTAAAAATCTTGATTGCCTACTTCTAATTCTTGCTATAATTCGTTGTTTTACTCCAGCCTCTCTGAGGACTTCTACATTAGTTTTCTTGGCTGGACATGGAATTTTCATCATTCTTCTTAAAAACCACATCTCAGTTGGTTCCAGCTTATCTTGAGCACTTTTGTTTACTGTGCATGCTTCACATCCATAAAGAAGGATTGGCTCGATATAACATCATAGCACTTGAACTCACGTATGCATAGAATGTTTCTCATTATTTGAAATACAAAAATGTAATAGCTAATCATTGACACTGTAACAGTAAACATTTAATTGTTTCTTGATGATAATAGTAAAAAGGTAATAGCTTCTTTCAATAACAATATAAATTTATATTGGTTATGATGATAGCAGTAACATTTTAATAGCTTCTCGCAATAACAGTATAAAGTTATAACTTATGGTAATAAGAATAAAATGTTTGTAGATGTATAATAACAATATAGAGATACAGCATGTGCTAAGATCATAACAATTAACAATAAACATGTGGAGTGTTCTGGTCAAACTGTGCATAAAAGCCAAATTTAAATTAAAAATAAATTACACATTAATAAAAGTGAAAGCACATAATCAGACGAGCTCTGGACTGGAACCCACAAAGTTCCAGTTGAAGCCCAGGAACACCTGGATAAGAAGAGTGGAGGAAGAGTTCAAACCAATTTGGACTTTGTTCGCTCACATGAATAGTAAAGTTCAGCACAAAAACCATTGGCGAGCAACAGTTGCAGCCCTATTTTCCACAGGGAACTGAAAGGAAATAGATAAAATGTATAAAAGGGGAAGTAGTATTCAGCTTATATTAAAAGTGAAGGCTGCAGAGAGACATACACTGCTCTGATGTGGTTCTTATGGTTAGCTACTAACCAAGATTATGAAGCACCTTTATGTAGTGCATCTTTGAAACAGACAGATTTGATGCCTGTGCAAATTGCCCAGCTAGTATTTTAAGGATTGATCTTGAGCTGTTGGGGTTGCAGAAGTAATGAGAATTGATTGCAACCAGACAAATTATCTCTGATTGCTAGCTCTCCGCAAACACAGTCTTTGAAACTATTGAAGCAGTGTCAAGAAAACACAAGGCTGGGAAAGCCAGTGTTACACATCACATGTCAATGATAGTGGATCCAATGTTGAAGTACCTGACCTGTCATAAAATGGCGGAGTCTTATTATGAATCCCATTGAGAAAAAGCTGCAGAAGAAGGCAGAACATTAGTGGATGAAATTTAGTGTAGATATAGTACATGGTAACAAAAATAACATATTGTAATTCTCAATTGTTCAGTTTGTCAAAGGCTATGGTAATATTCGCTGTGAAGATCATGCCGAAAATGGCTGTACTGGGCCTACAAGGCATATGATGAAGGCACAACGTAACTATGCTTCTGGTGGAAATTGCCAGAATATCCATGCTGATTATTATGGAGCGAATGCAAAACAAGCAAACTGTGAAGAAGATACTCCAAGCTAACATAATATTTGTGCATGAGGACCAACACAAGATGATCCAATTGTCTCACTGCAACAATCACCTCTCAAAGTAGGAGGTTCCTTTTTATGTATTTGTATTGAGCTGAAAATCTGTGCTCCTTGTGGAAGCTTTGAGATTCCTCCCCATTGTATAAGGAAAAGCATTGCTGAGAGTACACTTGTTCAATTTGCATGTGGCTAAATGTTGAGAGATTTCATGAGACCAGCTCATGATGAACATCTCTTTCAAGACAGATGTAATAAACCAAAGTTTAACTCCTCTAAGGAGAGTTTCTTCAGAGAAACTCCTCATTCAGAAACTTCCTCAGAGAACAATTTGAACCTAAGGATACAGTAGATGATAAACAATTATTATATAACCTATGGGTCTACATAGGTCAAGTCTTGTTTACAGGACAAAAGGTGAATCTATCCAAGAAGACACAATTGACCCAAGAACAATTAGACTGACTTGAATTTCCCATTTCTAAACTGTCTTCACAGAAATTTGTGTTGAGTATCACTAGAGTACAGCAGGTGATGAAGTGTTCCTATACATGGCAGATATAGAAACAAATTTCTCTTGCAACTTAGTAGTAGGCAATCTATCAAAGCATTCAAACTGCTGAAAGTCTGATTCTTCTCTGAAAGAAATCTATGGAGAAAAAAATGTCATTACAAATAGGAAAAAAGAGCACAATAGCTCATAATTCTTGGGGATGTAAACAAACAAACATAAGTGAGCATCTGTCATAAAATACTGATATTATTGACAGTAACATGTCATAATGCTGGTTAATAGCTGTACAAATAAAGGCACATACACATTTAAATGAAAGCAATGCTAATAAATATAATAAATTATATATTAAAATTTACACAAAAACCAGAACAAAATCCTGGCATATATATATAGTTGACAACAGACTGAGCAAGCAATGTCAACATCTTTAACATGCCAGTTGGTATTACTGATATTATATCAAATCACTTAGTTGACACATCATCATAAAGTGAGTGTGTTGATTGTCCCAGTTTAAGAAGAACACATGTAAACCATGTATGAAGAAAACCTCTACAAAAGACCCACACAATCAAGAAAAACCTTACAAAAGCAAAATAAACCTAACAGAATAAATAAATATTCTGTTTATTTATAAATAACTATCATAATGCATTAATCATATATCAATAATAAAATTGTTCTCTAATGGATTTGTATTCTGCAATGTTCTATTACAGATGCACTCTCTAAGTGGGCTAAAAACTGACAGGAGTTTGAGAACAAACTCAGAAAAAGAAGCAGTATTCTTTAATTTGACACATAAAGTTATACTTGACTTAAAGGTACAGTGAATTATAAACAGCACACAATTTCACATAAGTGGTCAGCAAATCGTTTGACCAGCTTCACCTACTGCACTTGCTCAGTAACGATGATGTTATTCCTTGACCTTCCCAGAGCATGAGCTCTGGTACCCTACTTTCTCGTAAATTAAGTGAACCATGAAAGTAATTTTTTATTTCAAACCATGAATAACAAGTGGAATCAAAACCCTGGTCTGCTGGGTCAGCAGGCAAATGATGTAACATTACAATACAGTTGCATCAACTATATTAAAATAAACTGTAGCTAAGTAAATTAAAAAGTATAACTAACTTATGTGTGCTACATTCCTGGTAGTTAAAAACTCACGCGCATTCATACACTAAAACAATTTTTGATACCAAATTAGCAGAAATAGTCATCTAATATGGGAGTAAATATCTAATGAAAAAAGCAGAAGGTTGTAGACAAAATGTGAGCTGGTCCATTCAGCCAATCAACATATCTAAATAAAGGCCAAATTTTTAATAATGTTTTCAAATGTATGTGCTCTCTTGTAACTATAGATATGGGTCGGTAGATTGAAACACACACAATATACATATTGCTCAAGTATGTAAATTCTTCATGTAACACAAAACCAACATCAAAACAGACTATTAGGCTTTGATGCTGTAAGGTGACAAAAATAAATAACACACAAACAGAAAAAGGTAGCTTCAGATATAATAATAGTAAATTAATAATATTAATGCGAGATATCATGAATTAATGATAAAAATCAAGTCGCAGATGAGATTTGAACACATAGGTGTCAACTTATTTTTTCATAAATCCGTAATTTTAACAATTTATTTCCTTATTTAAAAAAAGACGTCCGTATTTAGCAGCAAAGAAAAATTTAATCCCCAATAAACCCCAGTTTAAAAAAAAAAAACATTTTTGTTTGGCCCATCAATATGAGTGTATGAGATATGAACATCTGCATTAATAATAATTACTCGGAAATGTAACATGAAGTTACCTTTTTTTTAAAAAATATTTTACAAAATATATATATATATATATATATATATATATATATATATATATATCACAGGTTTTGGGGAGCCGAAATCTGTATTAATACGGAAAATCTGCACTAGATGACATCTATGTGAACATGAATCTAATGCAATCATTAAAGAATGTGCCATTATAAATTCCATGAGCAAATCAGTGTAGTGTTTCATAATTGTCAAATCCAACACAAACATAAACATGAATAATACCTACAAATATGTAGGAACTAATGTATCAAACATGTAATTCATACACAAACATGTATATCGCATATAAACATATATATCTCATACAAACATTCATGTAACAAACAAATATGTATATCTTAGAGATGTAAATAACACATAAACATGCATATCTCTTATCTTTTATAAGTAACTACATCTTAGACTTTGTACACAACATGTACAGTTTAACAATCACCTACGGTATTTTTGAATGTCCAGAACTAGATGACGCCTGGAAAATGTTTCTCCCTCCAAGGCCAATAAATGGAACACCTTATATGGAACAAAACAACAGCGTACAAACACATGTACATATCAAACAATGGCATTTGGTATAGGAGCATGAGCCTATGGATTGCTGGATCAGCAACCAACCAACAAACAACTAAACTTCAAACATAAGCATCAAACATAAATATATATATCGCTGAACATTCCATACAAATGTGTATGCCTTTCCCATTCAAACTTCTAAATCCTATACACTTATAATATAACTTTACTGGCAATCTATGTGATTTTGATCGAAAGAGCTGAGCTAAAACTTTAGATCTGAGCTGGATGACATCAGTAGATTAAACAGACATGAGTGGGTCAAGATGTTTCGACTGAGAATGGGAAACTGCCATCTAAAGACACACTTGCATCTAATCAGCATCAGAGACTGCAGCCTGCATCTGCAAATCAGCAGACACTTGAGTATATGCTACAAGACTGTCCCTGTTTAGCTGCTCTTAGAATGGCAATCTGACCCACAAAATCTCTGAAAAACAAGTTGTGTGAAACCTACGAAAACCTAAAATAAACCATTTGTGCATGATCAATATTGGATTAGATTGGAATGTGAAGGACAATTTTCAGCAAGGGAAAAGGACAATTTTCAGCAAGGGAAGAGTACAGTCACTGTCTTTGTAGACCTAATGCAAGCATTTGACAAGGTATGGAGAAAGGGACTATTAGGTATTGCTAAAAATGCAAAACATTGGCATTTGTGGGAGAATGTACAAATGGATTATGAACTACCGGGTATCTAAGTGACAGAACCATACAAGCTACAGTAAACAACAAACTATCATCCAAATGCACACTTGAGGGTAGTCTACCCCAAGGCTCATCCCTCAGCTGTACTCTATTCTTAATCTAAATGATCTCCCTGACTTGCTTAACACCAACAAAGCCATGTTTGCAGACAACACCTTGTCATATGGACAAGTGGATCAGACTTACAACTGGCTTAGAAAACCCTTCTCACAATATCAACATGCTGTAACTTCTGGCAACTGAAAGTAAACACTAGTAAAACCACATACCGGTATACCATATTTACACAACAAATCAACAGCACAAACTAGCTAGAAAGTTAAGGGTAGAGCAAACACCAGCGAAAGTGATGATCCCATGCCTAAACTGTCCAAGGACCTTTAGGGTCACTATAAGACTTATCAGCCACATATGAACTCATAAACAAGGTCATATCTCTAACTGAATTTCATAAAGTAGATGCAACAAATGGTCATCATCACTTGTAATGGATGAACAAACAACCATAAATAATACATAGTTGCATGATTCTAAGGGTTAGCAAATAAACAAGATCCTAAAAGAGTCTCCTTGTGGTACAGCCCAGAAACAAATACACAGCGGCTCTTGCGATATTTCTGACTACTTTATCAACTTTAGGGATTGATTACTTGGTGGGTACAGATGAGTAGAATTGGTTGCAAAAAGGCAAGCAATATCTCCTGCACCTATCAGCCAACAGAGTGGCACTATAGTCACGCAGTGATGCAAGGCATTCCAGCTTGGACAACTGGATGCAGATGTATTGGAGGGGCGGCCAATGTTGAAGTCCCAATATGGATAGATGACACTATGATGTAGTGGTACCTAGTGTACAGATTTAATGCCTCTGGAGACAGCATTGTGTAAGAATCATGAATGGTTCCTACGTCAATCCATCATAATGAAATTTTCTGGAGCAGTAAAGATTATGGGTGTAATGCTGACCGCATCATTTCTAGGTAAGCCAATGAACTATAACAAACCTAATAATGTGTCCCTCTGTACATCGCAGTGGTATGCAATGGGGCTACATTACTGGCATTAATTAATGTCCCATAAAATCATGTATATCCCACACAATCATGCATATTGCATACAAACATGTATAACTTGATATCCCATACTTCTTCTTCAGCATTCATTCTCAAACTTCCGCTGGATCTAGCAGGACCATGATCCCACTAGATTTCCAGCTGGATGTAGTCCAGAGAAGGGAAATGCGCTGTGTCATCGTTTTATTTGCGCCAATGGCCCGACACATCCATCTTCGGCAGAATATCCCATAAAATCATGTATATCCCATACAAAGATGTATAAGTGAATGTCCCATACAATCATGCATATAACATACAAACATATAACTTGATATCCCATACAATCATGTCTATCCATACAAATATGTATAACTTAATGTCCTATACAATCATGTATATCCTTTGCATACATGTATAACTTAATATCCCATACATACAGATTTATTCTATACAAAAATATATTCTATATAAATTTGTATAACTTAATGTCCCATTAAAAACATGTTTGCATTAATATCATATAGAAATATCTATAACATACATATATGTATATCCTATACAAGCATGTGTAAAATAATATATGCTACAAACGTATATCCTAAACAAACATGCACATTTCATACAAACATGTATAACGTAACATACTATACAATCATGTATATCCCATACAAGCATCTATGCATTAATATCCAATCGAAAAATGCAGATCTCATACATATACGAGGGGGAGTCAATAAGTAAGTCACAAATGGCTCTTTAGAAAAAAACTGAAGACGATAAAAACCTGAAAACTGTTTATTTTTACACATACATTATCCCTTTACTTCTCAACATAATTTCCACCAACATTGATGCATTTATCCCATCGTTTTATGAGTCCTCCCAAACCTGCTGCGTAGAACTGCGTGCTCTGCTTTTTAAGCCACATTTTCACTTCACATTCAACTTCTGCGTCAGTCGCGAAATGCTTCCCGCCAAGGTGGGTTTTTAGTGGACCAAAAAGGTGAAAATCACTAGGGGCTAAATCGGGGCTGTAAGGAGGATGTTCCAGAATTTTCCAACCAAGATTTTTTATTTTCTCCTGAGTTAATCGAGCCGTATGTGGTCTAGCATTGTCATGAAGGAGTAGCACTCCTCTAGTCAGCAGCCTTGGACGTTTTCTTCGAATTGCATCCCGAAGCACTGATAGAACTTCACAGTATGATTCAGAATTCACATTGTCACCTTTCTTTTTGAAATTGGTTAAAAGCACTCCTTGACAATCCCAGAACACTGTCAGCATAACCTTCCCTGCTGATGGTGTAACCTTGAATTTTTGGACACAAGGCGAAGAAGGATGTTTCCATTGCATTGAAGCACGCTTTGATTCAGGCTGGTAGTGATGCACCCATGATTCGTCCCCAGTAATAATCCTGTTCATCATGTCTTCTCCTTCATTTGCGTATTGACAGAGATGCTCCAATGACAAGCCTAATCGGTTCATTTTGTGTTCGTCCGTCAATTGTCTGGGCACCCACCTTGAACACACTTTCTTAAATTTCAATCGGTCATGCATGATGCTGTATGCTGAACCATGTGAGCACCCTATTGCAGCTGCTACAGCGTCTATCGTTACTCGTCTGTCACCTCGAATCATCTCCTCAACCCGCAACCCGTCTGTTGCAATTTCAACAGCACGACCAGATCGGATTTCGTCAACAATTTTAGAGCGTCCTTGACAAAATTTTTTTACCCAGCTGTGCACCGCTTTACGGGACAAACAATTGTCAGCATAAACAGGAAGCATTTCTTTATGAATGTCTTTTGCAGGCAGTCCTTTTGCCCATAAAAAACGCACAACAGCACGTTGTTCATTGATTGTACACTCTGTAAGTACAGTAGCCATTTTGTTTTTTGTGCTGCGCATGCGCAAGGTACAGCTAGCGCCATCTAGCGAACATAAACATAAAGTTCTATGATGATATCAACTATAAACAGCTTTAGAAACCACCTACTGCATTTTCCTGCCATCCAACATCAATTTGTGACTTACTTATTGACTCCCCCTCGTATGTACACCCTATGCAAACATGTATGACTTAATAATCCATATAAACTTGATTACGGGTAAACAATTATAAACATATGACTTACTGGTAACATCCCATACAAACATGTACATTCCATACATACATGCATAATTTAATATATACAACATTATATATCCCATACATACATGTATAACTTAATATCCCGTACAATAGTGTGGATAAACATATATTCTTCTTCTTATTCTGCGTTAGTTCTCAAACTCCTGCAGATCAGCAGGATGTAGTCCGGAGAACGGAATGCGTTGTGTCATAGTTTACAGCATTGCTGCGATATCTGCCCCTTTTGGCTTGACACATCCGACTTCAGCATGGCTTTGGGTCACTAACCCTATATGGGATGGGACAGCCAACTCCATTCCATAACCTCCTTAGTCGCCTCGTACGACATTTATGGAAGGTAAACAGTGTTGCTATTCTTTGCTCCCCTTAAGGGCCCTGACACCACACGGGCGATAAACATATATGATTTAACATTCCATATCTATCCATAATCCACAAGCCCATATCATGACAGGGTCATGGTGGTACCACATTGGATGCATCAACACATATAATCCACCAGTAATTTCTGTCTTCAGCGATGTGGATGAGTGAGAAAAATCCCAACCTGTCCAGTCCTTGATGTTGTCTGTTCATTATTTTCTTTACCCTTCTCTGTTTCTTCCACCTTCAATTGTTCCCTGTAATATCATTTTTATAATTATCCACGTATTCCATAGTCCTCCAATATTATCCACAAATTTTCTCTGTCCACTCTATAAAATGCAATTTCTTGTCCGATGAAAGTGATATTTAGTTGTTGGTTGTATTCAAGTGTCTTTTCGCTTTGCTCATATAGCGCAAACATTGCCTCTGTGCATCCCATACCTTCCCTGAAACCAAATTGTGTCTTATATAGTTGGAGGTTCTATGATTTTTGCATACTGGTTATATATTTCCTATGTGGCAGAGTAGTGATATACTTTATTTTCGGCTCCCGCACGAGAATAGAACCAACACAACCAGCCCTTCAGGAATACAACAGCAGAAGATCAGGTTACAAGGCATGAGGAAGACCAAGAACTAGATGGGTGGACCACAATCAAAGAAACCTTAAAGAGACACTGCTGACCATGGCTAATGCAACCCAAATGGCCAAATACAGACAACTCCAACTGCCTCCCATGTTTAATGGCACAAGTGGAAATGAATATAGATATTATTGTTTTGACAAAGAATTCCTGTCCAAACCATGCAAATTTAATATTCCATATAAATTTATATGAATAAATATCCATTGCACACAAGTGACTTAATTTCCCATACAAACATGCATATTCCATACAAGCAGTTATAATTTAACATTGCATACAAACATGTATATCCTATACACACATGTATGTCTCATAAAAAAAGAACTTAATATCTCATACATATTTATGAATAAAATACATATATATAATTTAATACCAGTTACTATGCATAGCTCGTAACTCATTACAAATGCTTTCTTTTTAAAAGGTATTCAAACAGAAACGATAAACATAATCCCAATAGAGGCTCCTATATACAATTGCTGTAAGACTTCATATTATGTACAATTGAGAAAAAAAGACATCAGACTGGTTAGAAATAAATATTGCAAACAGACTGCAACAATAAGGTGTGAAATCAGCTACTCACCATACATAGAAATAAAGAGGGATAAGACAAGGATGTATTTTATCATCCATTCTATTTAACATTTGCACAGAGAACATTTTTAGACATATAGAAGGAATGCCAGGACTCAAGATTAGTAGGAAAATAATAAACAACCTGAGATATGCAGATGACACTGTCCTTTTAGCAGAAAGTGAAGAGAACTACAAAGACTAATAGATCAAGTCGATGAATCAAGGAAAAAAATATGGACTAGATATTGGTAGCATACTCTATTCAGGATATAACCATAAACACAGCATTTTTTGTCCGTATTGATTTTCTAGGCAATATAAATATTTTTTACTGTAGTTTGTCATTGCTTTCTGAACGGTCAGAATGCACAATTGCCTGTGGTGGGATTTGAACCAAGTACCTCTGCCATCACAGATGTGCTCTGAGCCTTGCTGCTACACAGCCAAATGGACTAGATATAAACATAACAAAACAAAACCATGATAAACAGCAAAATTGCAAAAGAATAGGCACTAAACATGCAAACACATTGTTGAGGACCTTACTTTGAGGGTAAAGTCGAGGGGAGTCAAGCAAGAGGTAGAAAGAGATACAAGTGGGAGAAAAACATTACAAAATGAATAGGTAAGAGTCTAGCAGAGTGTACCACCAAAGCAAGAGACAGAGGTTGTTGGGGGTTTTTTGCAGCCAACCTTCTTTGCCAACTTGATGATGATGACAGACATATTGAATTAAACCTGAGTATATTCTGTACAAAATACTTAAAAACTTATACATATTGACAGAAAAGATGCAGTGTGATGTATGTGGTAATAAACAATTGATTGAATAAGTCTCTTCATTCTGAACATACACTGCAATATACATGATTAGTAAATGCATTTTAGGGGTTCTGTTGCCAATGTTGCTAGACCTGAAAAGGGGAGCAAAGAATAGTTATACTGTTACTTGACATACAAGTCTGAAGAGGCGACTAAGGAGGTTTTGGGGGGTGGGATTGGTTGTCCAATTATATAGTGTTAAAGTGACTTGTAACCCACGTTGAGTTCAAATGTGTCAGATCAAAAGATGTAGATATTGTAGCTAAGATGTTAACCATGACACAATGCATTGTGCTCCCAAGATTACATCTTGCTAATCTGTAAACTTGAGAACAAATGCAGAAGATGCAGAATTATTATTATTATTGTATTATTACTGCTTTATTATTTTTGAACTGTCTCATGACCCAATACCTGTCAACATTACAATACAAAAATCTGCACAAATAGAAATAGAAACCATAAAATGACATTTTTTTTCAGAATGTTAATTTTGTAATAGATTTTTTTAGTACCTTAAAAAATTTCTGTGAGTGGCAAACCTATTTCCATTCTATCATGAAAGTTTACTACTATTAAACTCATTTTTCATCTACCATTTCACTAATAATTACATTCTCTCTCTCTCTCTCTGGTGTCCTTTGCAGAACATTGTCTTCACTGCCACTCTGTAAGCCGTACAGTTCTGTGTGAACTGCCCAGCTTCTTCCAGTATCATGTCATGTTCTTCAACGTCATGTGTCCATTATAGTCTTGGTCTGCCTCTTGTTCTCTTTCCTGCAACTTTCCTCTCCATGATTAATCTTTCCAAACCATAATGTCTTTTTACACGTCTGCAATATGTACGTTTGCATTTTTTGATCAGCCAGTCTTCTTCTATGTTCAGATCTTTGCGGACATCTGCATTAGCTCTTTTTTCTGTCCATGATATTCTTAGGACACTTATATAGCATTTCATTTCAGATGCAGAAAATTTCTTTTCCATTGTCAATGTCATTGCCCACGTCTCACAACCATTGGTTGCCACTGGAAAGATATAACGTCTTAGTAGTTGTAATGTTTTTCTGTTTGCTCCTTGCCATAGAATTTTCATCTGTGATGTTTTTTGTGGTACCATTGCTAATTTATGGATGGAGGGTGTTTCTCTAATCAAGTCTGGGTCATTCTGTTGATCGTTGGATTAATCAACTAACATCATAAAGTCCACACCGATTTGTGTAACAGAAGTCAGAAGAATAATACCGGTACTTAGAGAAAGTAAAATAATCAATATTCATACTATTCAAGAACTGCACAGAATAGCTTTGAACAGACAGAATTGGAGAAATCTGACCTATGCGCTAACTTCAGCACAAAAGGAAAATGAATGAAAAAATGAATTGCTAATTTCTTGTTTATATCTGCCAAGCAATCTCCAGTGGTGTTAATGGTTGACCCTAGATATTCAAAGTTGTTTACATTTTCTAGTTGTTCTTTGTCAATGACTATTTTAGGTGTTATTTTTTCTCTGCTTACATGCATTATTTTTGCCTTTTTTGCATTGAGGAAAATATTTTGTGCCTTGTTTTGTTTGACTGACATAATCATTTGTTCTAAATTGTGAGGCTCCTTGATATTAGTGTGGTGTCATCTGCATACCTAATTTCTGGGATTTCGTGTCCTCCGATATTAGAGAGGTTCAAACGTGGGTCTTCTTGTACATTTCGCATGATGTTTTCTGCATAAATGTTGAACAGGTGTGGTGAGAAGATGCATCCCTGGTCTGACTCCTCTTTGGACCTCAAACCAGTCAGATGTTACCCCGTCGAGACAAACATAAACCTGTTGTTTCTGATAAAGCATTTTAATGAGTGATATGAGATGGTGTGGAAAGCCCATGTTTTCCATTTTGTTCCATAATTTCTGGTGTGTTACACAGTCAAACATCTTTGAGTAGTCAGTCAATGAACAAGGTGTATATGTCTGCATAGAACTCTGCTTTTTTCTATTATATTTCTCATGTTGAAGTTGTGATCCTTGGTGCCTCTGTTCTGTCTAAAACCTGCCTGAATATTATATTTATTTATATATAATTTATTTCTCTGTTCATATATTGTTTCATTCTTTTCATGATTATCTTGAGAAGTATCTTGCTGGCATGACTGATCGGCACAATTATTCTTTAATTAGTTTCAAATTTTCTTTCTTTCGGAGTAGTATATATACTGATCTTTTCCAATATTTTGGCCATATTTCACTTTTCCAGATCTTAACACATAAGGCATGGTAGACTATGACACTGGTTTCTCCTCCTGCTTGTATCAATTCAGCTACCAATTCATTGCATCCTGGTGACTTGTCAGTTTTTAAGTTCTTAATTGCTCAACATACAACATACTTCTTCTATGATGGGTTCTGGTCCAAGTTCTGTGTTTCTATTTCTGTTTGAGTCTATGATCGGATCTTCGTACATTTCTATACAGTATTCTGCTCAGCTGTTCAGAATGTCTTATTTTCTGTTAGAGTGTTTCCTAAATTGTCCTCAATTGCTCGAGTGGCAGGTTGAAATTTTGCTGCCATTGTTTTTGCTTCTGTAAACAATATTCTGGTGTTCCCATGTTCATGGAGTTGTTAAATTTCTTTACACTTGTCAATGTAGTTTTTCTTGTCCTGTCTAATTCCTCTCCTGATTTCTTTAGTTCATTTCTTGTATTCCTCTCTTTGTTAATTACATTCAGTTTATAGAAAACCAACACAGATGTCTGGAAAGACCTAAACATAGAAAAAAACTTGCTCCTCAAAACTATCAAAAAATGTAAGCTAACATATTTTAGACATATAAAATACACAATTGTTTAGGAAGATTAATCATGGAGGGAAAAGTTCCAGGAAAGAGAACAAAAGGCATATCAAAACTATAATGGACATAGGATATTGAAGACCTTCTGAATCAAACTAGAATAGGCTGGGCAGCGTACACAGAACCGAGATGCTTACAGAGTGGCAGTGATGACAACTTTTTGTAAAAGACACGTCACATAGATGACGATTATGGAAAAGCCACAGCAATAATTTTTTTAAACAAAATTGTTAATGTGTGTACAGAAATATAATTTATCCTTTTTAAAAATAGATCATAAGTAACTTTTGTGTAACAAACTTCCTTGAAAAAAAATAATATAAAACCCAATTAATTCTCTGAAGCTAGCTAAATTTATATTTATATAAATTAAAAATTGATTGAGGAACTCTGTCCTTAGCAATTCGGAGAAATGTATAAAAATCATGCCCAGACCATTCCTTGATGTTATCCTTCCAGGATTTTCACTGTCCTCCTCTTGACTATTTCTTTTAAATAAGTTTAGAGTGACTTGTTACATGTCAAAACCAAACAAGTTTACGCAGTTTCATCACTGTAAAAAATTATTCTTGATCACCTGCAAGTTTGTTTATTTGCTGCTAAACAAATATATTTGTCTTGTTCTAAATAAATAATTCTTAACAAATTTCTGTTGCACTTGTTTTAAAAAGCCTGAATTTTTCTTTGTGTGTCTGCACTGAGTGTCCAACTTTCACACCTGTATAAAGGTACCGGGGTATACTTAGCACTAGTGATCTGAATAGATTGATCTTTACTCTAATAATAATCTTACTTCTCCAAATTATATTCAACCTTGCCATAGCAGCCATCTTAAGTCTTAAATCTCATTGCCAGAGCTGCCATCATCACATATTTGGGACCAGAGATATTTGAAGGTGTTAACTTCTTCAAGTCTGTAGCCATTATAGTGGGAATCTACATTATAAAGGAGAAAATCCATAACTGTGCCTCTTATGGCATAAAATTTAAAAAAATCCATAACTGTGCCTCTTATGGCATAAAATTTAAAAATTTAAAACTTGTAAGATTCAGGCGATTTCTAGTAAAGTTGACAAGTGTGTGACTCTCAATTTTGTCTTCTAACTACATGTTCTATTTCAGCAACATATGAATTAAATATCACACGACATCTTCCATTTTAAGTATATGTACTTGGATGCTATAATTTTTAAAATGTGAATGACTATAAACAGTCCTGAAAAGAGTTAACCTAATTCTATGAAACGTGTGCCTTTTGCAGTTAAATTTTCTGATAATTCGGTGCAGTATTGGTGAATTTTTTTCTCAAAATGTGTTCATATTTTTGTGTTTCTGAAGTATTTATAAAATGTCATGACAACTAAATGGGTAAACAACAAGACCCGCGAAGATCTCACCTTCGCAGATAATATTGCTCTACTGAGTTCGACACACCAAGATCTTCAAGAAAAATCATAAAGACTCAATTTACACAAAAAATAGGCCTTCAAATAGACACACATAGAATGAAAATCATGAACTTTACCAGCCTGACAGAATCAATTAAACTAGAAGAAAATATACTAGACAACATTTCAAATTTCATATATTTTGGAAGCAAGATAACAGATTAAAGATTTGAATCGCTCTCGCCTCCAACGCCTTTAACAAACTTTCAATCATTTGGAGATCTAAGATCACAAGTAAACACATCAAACTGCAACCAATGCAAGTGTGATTCTATTATTGACATATGGATGTAAAAAGTGGAAATCTACCGCAATAATGGATAAGAAGTTTTTTGTCTTCATGATGCCTCAGAAAAATCACAAATACTAATTGGAAAGACTTCAAATCAAACGACATACTAATAGAGGAGACAAAACAAGAATACGTGACGAACACCATCAGAAAATGCCACTGGACATACATCGGCCACAAACGTTAGAATGAAGGAAGACAGAATTCCACGACAAGCCTTCATGTGGACACCAGACGGGAAAAGAAAACGAAAGACCAAAAACAACGCTAAGAAGAACATTTATGAATGAATTAAAATCAACAGGCATAAATGCACAAGACCTGCAATCCTTGGCAACTGACCGACAGGCATGGAGAACTATGACATCCGCCCTATGTGCCAAACTTGGCAAAAGAGGAACTGACTGACTGACATGACAACTCCCCATACAGCATTTGGTACTTGTCAATTATTTCTTGATGTTTGATGGCATCAACCACTGCAGCAGAACAAGTCTCTTTCTCTTCAGACAGCTTGCTCTGCAGGTTTTTAATCCTTGATCTGTATTCAGTTTGCACTGTTTCTATCTGCTGTTCATATTTATCTTTCATAGCTGTGAGTTGTGCCTTCAAGGAGGTAATTTGCTGTCTGTGAAAGTTTCTGTGCTGACACAGTTCTTCTTTGAGTATGGTCATTTGGTTCTGAAGTTCAGTGATACTGGGTTCTGCATTTAAATTTGAATCTGACACAGGAGAAGGATCTTGTTGAGGTTCTGAAGGAACACAGTTAGAATTATCAGGAAATGTGAAACTGGGATTCATTTGGTTATGAAGTTCAGTGATACTGGTATCTACATTTAAATTTGAATCTGACACAGGAGAAGGATCTTGTTGAGGTTCTGAAGGAACACAGTTAGAATTATCAGGAAATGTGAAACTGGGATTCATTTGGTAATGAAGTTCAGTGATACTGGGCTCTGCATTTAAATTTGCATCTGACACAGGAGAAGGATCTTGTTGAGGTTCTGAAGGAACACAGTTAGAACTATCAGATGTGGAACTGGGATTTTGTGAGGACGTATTAAGCATAGCAAGAGCATTAAAAACATCCTGTGAGTTAATACCCCCAGGAGAGTGCATATCTCTTTGTATACACACACCAGGGTCCAACATTATTGTCTGAGGTCTCCTCCTGTCATTTAAACATCTACTTCTTGCTATTCTTGCTCTTGATCGCCGTGGAGACCATGAAGATGAATTATAATCTTCTTTCAGAGAAGAACTAGAGGTAATGCTTGTGGCTCTAACAAGGTCTGATAAACCTGCGATCTCAACATCTTCTGTCCAACTTAAACGGAGACTCTTCTTTTTCTCATCAACACACAAATCATTAAAAACACTATCATCATAATTTAAATCACTTTTGCAACCTTCAACAGGTAACAAGCTGTCATGTCTGATACTAATTTGCTCACAAGATACCAGACTGTGATGTACGGAAGACACTGAGATTAAATCTAATTCATCACTGTCACTTATGAGAGGTGTAACTGAAACATTGGGTATGAGAACTGGAACGTCAATAGTGCGAGACATGCGGAGTAAGCTATTTGCAGCTTTATTCTTTTTATCCTCCTGGCTGCTGTACTCATGCACGAAGACCTGAAAAGTGATAAATATAACTACCGATATATTTGCCAAAATATAAAAACTAGTTATTACATAATGATTACACAATAATTTTGGCTATGATTATTTCTAATTTATATCCAATCTATGAAAAGTTAAAACACAGAAAATGGTTGGAGTAAAATAGTTGTACAAATCACACAAAAACTACAACAGACTAAATAAATGTTTGAAATTTAATGCATTATTAGGTATTAGGTAAATTAATTATCCTCTTCGCACACCAGACAATTCCATAGGTGCGCAGATCTCCGCTTCAGTAAATCTCTCAGGATTAACGGCTGATGGTTCCGGTTCTATGTTGGTTCACTGTTCTTTTTGAAATCTTTGTCAGGTGTTCTCTATGGGCCACGTCCGTCCTAACTCCCAATTCATGTGCATTCTTGATATTGACTCATGCTCATTCATCTCAAAATCATCTGATTGAGCGGACTCATGAAGAGCAATGAGTAGGTCTCTGCTCAGTCCATAGGCTGACCATCTGATATGGTGGAGAGGCTAGCTAATTGGTCGGCCCAATCATTTCCCTCCACACCCACATGTCCGGGTGCAAAGATAAGCGTGAGTTTTCATAGTGATGCCCACATTTTAGCTCTCTCTAATGACTCCACCCATCCCCTACATGCATCACCTGTTTTGTTAAGTTAAGTACCGGCATTATGGCAAATGCTTCCATTGTTAGACTGCTTTTTGTGGAAAAGGCTCCACTGGCTTTGTGTACTGTTCTTCCTTGTGATCTGGCAGTAAAGGCCTGTTTATGTGCCTTTTTATGGCCTGTTTATGTGCCTTTTTAAGGCCTGTTTATCCATGTATATCACAACATCTATGTCATTGGCATGTTCATAGATGAGTGCCTTGACCTCAGCATCCACGCTCACGGGGCTGTGTTCCTTGCACTCTCTATTGAGTGTAATGATGGTCTTGAACATATTCTTGGTACAACCCACTCATGATTTGCCTCTCTTGAGCCTGCTCCATTTACACGAGGGAGCGCACTGTGTAGTGGGTCGTCTATGTCAGAATTCACTCTCAGATATGCATGAGCACGTCACATATCAATTCTGTGAGATATGCTTGGAAAATCAAGGAGAAATATCAGTCACACAGAGTGTGCCCCTTGTGCAACCAAGGATTATCTGCATCACTTTGTTTTGAATTCTATTCATTTTGAATATTATGGATATCTTCTTCTATGATCATTCTCAAACTCCTGCTGGTTAGCAGCATGTAGTCCTAGTCCAGAGAACAGGATGCATTGTGTATATGTTTACAGCTTGATATATTGGGTTAATTGTAGCCTTCAAATGTGCTGTGCCCATGGATAGTGCTGTTTTTTTGCTCTTGTATTTTTTCTGCCTTGTGGTCTTTGCTTGAAACAACAATTTTATGTCTTTTATGATTTATAAAACTTCATTATTATGTGTTTTCACTTTTCGCTAATTTCTTCAGTGTTGCAAAATTTGGGCATGATTTTCCCATACTGTTCCAAATGGCTGAGGATAGAGATGTTTGGAGAGCTTTTTTGAGCTAATGCCTCCAGTGTGGCACCCCTACAATCCTGATGCATTATGGGTCTTATTATTATAATTTGTTCAGTGTTACTTCAGCGCCATCTATTATTAATTTTCTCCATCACGTATAGTGTTTATTTTCAGATGAGTAGACTAGGAAGTCGATTGAATAAACTTACACACTTGTAATTTCAGATTGTGGTGATAAACTTCTTGCCATTTTTGTGTTTCTTGTCTTTTGTCTGAACGATCATGCCTGTTTTTTTTAAAAATCTCATGCCAATATCCTAGCAAAATAACTAATTCATCTCATAACACAGACCCTCTCTCAGTAGGTGACTTATTACAGCATTGAAAACCACTGAGAGTCTTTTATGTATGTCACTAATCACTGGAGAAAACCCCTACATGAAGCAAAGAACTGGAGAAAACCCCTACATGAAGCAAAAAGCTGGAGAAAACCCCTACATGAAGCAAAGAGCTGGAGAAAACCCCTACATGAAGCAAAGAGCTGGAGAAAACCCCTACATGAAGCAAAGAGCTGGAGAAAACCCCTACATGAAGCAAAGAGCTGGAGAAAACCCCTACATGAAGCAATGAGTTTAATTGCATGTAATTCCTGGAAATGTAAATAAACATGGACACAGTGTAGGACACATTTATTACTTTTGCTTTTGCTGCCAGTTATTTACAGTTTTATTAATTAAACCATCTCTGGTTTTTCATAATCCCTTACTCCAATGGTACATGTATGGTCTCATTCTTCATCTTCTTCTTCTGCGTTCGTTATCAAACTCCTGCAGATTAGCAGGATGTAGTCAGGAGAACGGAATGCATTGTGTCATGGTTTACAGCATTGCTGCGATATCTGCGCCTTTTGGCCAGACACATCTGACTTTAGCATGGCTTTATCTCACTGACCCTATATGCGATGGGACAGCCAACTCCATCCCATAACCTCCTTAGTCGCCTTTTACGACATGCGTGGAAGGTAAACAGTGTTGCTATTCTTTGCTCACCTTTTAGGGCCCTGGCAACACACAGGCGATGGTCTCATTAAAGCGTGTAGGAAATGGACTTAGATAAGGAATGAGGTGACAGTGCATGAACTTGAACTCCAGTTGAACTCAAAACCACAAGATATAATCATATAGGCCTACACTCAGCCAATGGAGAACAAATAAGTGTGGATTGATAGGGTTTTGTTGCCTACAAGAATGGCAGAAGATGCTTCAGATATCTGCCTACTCAACTACAACATCAAGAATGAAAATGGAAACAGAAGAGGTGATAGCTGTACTCAATTGTTTGGTGACTGAAATATCAAATAATATTGTCATACTCTCAGATTCACAAAGCATTCAGCATATGATAGAAAGGTAAAATGAAAAAAATTTGTCACGTTACGGAACAGCTCGGTTGTCCACAGTATTAAGTGGATATATTGCCTGTGCTGTGAAACATGGACCCTAAGTAAAACAGCTGCAAAGAAGATCAAGGCCTTTGAGTTGAAATGCTACAGAAAGATAGAATATGGAAGGAAAAAAACAAACTCATATATTATAAACACATTGAAGATTCCAGAGTGTTGATTACTAAACACAATATCAAAAAGAAAACTACACCTGTTTGGTCATATAAAGATACACAACTGTTTAGAAAGACAAATAATGTAGGCCAAAGCACATGGGAGTTGAAGATAACATGAATAATGCAAACTGCATTGGAAAATGCAAACTGCATTGCCCAAGACAGAGAAAGGTTCATTGGGAAGATAAAGTTCTGGAGAGAATACGTCACATGACACTGCCCTAGCATACAGGGGTCAGAGGCAACAAAATAGCAGAGTCATTGGCGAGCAATGCTGTGGTTGATGACAGTGTTGAAAAGAGCCAACCTAGAAAAGGACAGTCATTCATATACTAGAGTGAAGAAGACGATGCTGGAGGTAATAATGTGCACATATAAAGAATGGCAGAAGTGGGGGTGACCAGAGCTGAAAGGAGAAAGCGTGTTTCTCTGGAAAGGTCTGAAGATCACAAAGTAAGTAAGTAAAGTAACCCATAGCATTATTTATTAATGCCATAGGGGTGTGAGATGTTAGCGATCTCACATTTCAGAGGCTCTGCAAATGAGGGCGGTAGCCATTTCCTCTCCCTCGCAGTCTTTACTTCCCAGATTAATCCGGTACCCATTTAAGGCTGGGTCGATCTGACAAACATTTCTGCCTCAACTGGGGAATGAACCCAGGACCATTCATATGCGAAGCCAGTGCACTAACCACTGCGCTAGTGCACTAACCACTGCGGCTCCCTAAAGATCACATAATCAACATCTGAATGGGACTTTGAGTCTGCATACACTTGAATAGCTGCTGGAACAGAGAGTAAATCACTTGTGGGAATGTTCCACATGCCGGTTTCTAACCAAGAATTGTCTCATTAAATAATGTCACATTCAGAACACAAACCTGTGTGTAATACTTGAGCAGCATGAAGATAAGATTCTGACCAAGATCTGCCGTAAGAAGGAAAAGCTGGTCATTCTCATTATCAACATGACGAATAATATTGTAACTGAACACTGTTCCAAGACTCATCAGAGACATCTTGTTTTTTGACTCATGCTGTCCAACCTGTTGTGATATTAATAATAATTGATGTATATCTTGCATAGAACAATGTTATCCAACTATTGTTGAATTTTTAAGGGATCACTCATACATCCAATAATATCAGCAACATTCTTTCTAAGGTGTGCATCTCATCGAGTGCCGAAATTGGAATTGAACACTCTACATACACAATCTAAATAGTGAACCATTAAAAAGATCAAGTACTGCAGTAAGAAATTTTTCACATGCAGTTTTTATAGATGCCCAAAATGGTGTCTGGTCATACATACAATAAAAGGTTTAGAGGAAATGTAGATCTTCAGTACAATGTGGATGATTGGATTTTGAATCATGAGCAGCCGTGTGACAGCCGAACACCTGTTGCAGACCTGCCCAACACACAATCATGAACAGAGAAGCGATTGGCCACACCCTTCCCCTTTCATAAAAACTTTATATAAACACTGCTGGAAGCCTAGGGTTGACTTCTACCATGACAGAGTCCTCAATGTGGAAGTCTGACAGTAAACGATGAAGAATCATGCACAAGTTTAGTTTATGAGCCTCCCACTAACCACTCTGTCATCGAGCCAACTGATATGATATTACCAAGACAATATCTGTGCTATTAAACTACAAAATTGGTACTATATTCATCACCTACTCTGACCTTGTTCTGTTTTCCAGTATCAGGTTTCAGAAGAGTTTTATGAATTGAGACCTGGTATGAATTGTTAACAAGGCGGTATTCATTGCCTCTATTAACGCAACGATCAATCAATTATGTGTTATGCATCTTTCTCTGTTCTTGCTGCATCTGGATGTTAATGTCTTCTTCTTCTGCATTCATTCTAAAGCTCCTGCAGGATGTAGTCCGGAGAATGAAATGTGTATGGTTTACAGCTTGACTATAATATCTGCGCATTTCAGTCTGACACCTCTGACTTCAGCACACTTTTTGAGTCACTTTGATCTATAAGATGGAACAGCCAACTCCAACCCTAAAATCTGCACTCTGGACTACATTCTCTAATGTGCAGAATTTTTAGAATGAACGCAGAAGAAGAAGAATAGTCCAACTCTGGCATTGGTAATATTAATGTTGGCAGAAATTTTTACTGAAAAATCATCACCATCAAGTGCCATTCTGACTAACATGGGTAATCACGGATCTTCAAAACTCTCTATCGCTAGTATCTTTTTTTATATCAGAATCATTAACTCTTTGTTATTCTTCTTCTTCTTCTTCAGCGCTCATACTCAAACTCCCACTGGATCTCCCTTGTAGCAGGACCATTGTCCTACTAGATTTCCAGCAAGATGTAGTACAGAGAATGGGAATGCATTATGTAGCTGTTTTATTTTCACCAATGGCCCGACACATCTGTCTTCTGCTGGAACTCTTTGTTATGACACAATGTTTAAACTATCTAATATTGTCTCACACTTTCCCTTTTTCCTTCAATCTTGTTCATTGTAACTATGTCCTCCAAACCTACCTGTCTCATAATGTGCCCAAGAAATTAAGATTGTATCTTTCTGAAATTAGTAAGTAACCCCAGTATCATATATGACTATTTCCACAGAAGACAGATGTGTTGGGCCATTGGCGCAAATAAAACGGCGACACAACGCATTCCATTCTCTGGACTACATCCTGCTGGAGGTCTAGTAGTCCTGCTACAAGAGAGATCCAGCGGGAGTTTGAGAATTAACGCTGAAGAAGAATATATGACTATTTCAGAAACTCTTCATTAGCTTTTGCAGCTGACCATGAGATTCTCAGCATTCTTCTATAGAACAACATCTCTGTTTCCTCTAATTTTCCATTCTCCTATTTTACTAAAACCACATTTTTACATGCTTCTGCTGAGAAACAACTAATTAAAGTCACATCAGGAGGCATTTAACTCTTTCGGGATATAAACATGATATATTGAGACAGAGTCTCTACCCTTTCCGGACATATACACGATATATCTGCCCTTCATATATACCATATAAATTTGCTTAGTTTGGTTCATAAATGACAAGTATTAACTTACTTAGCCATTTAAAATTTTAAAATCTGGCTAACAAAAGTAAACCATCGTGTTTCTGTGTGATTAGACAAGTGACACCCGCCGAAGACGGATGTGTCGGACCATGGGCGCAAATAAAACGGCGACACAACGCATTTCCATTCTCTGGACTATATCCTGCTGGAAATCTAGGAGGACAATTGTCCTGCTACAAGAGAGATCTGGCGGGAGTTTGAGAATGAACGCTGAAGAAGAAGACAAGTGACATATTTATTTCAAATTAAGATTCAAACAAGGTAGATTCAGCTTTCCAGAAATTAGCAAAATGGCTTCATCTTCCACTAGCAACAGAGTTCAAACATTTAGCAAACATCAGGCATTATTATTCTTTGAGTTTTATAATTGGAGATTTTATTTCAAGTGATGTGTCGGTAAAACACAGTGTTTTCGATTTTGACAGTGGAGATTACCGACTTGTTGAAAATCGAAAAGGAATAGGTCTAGACCTAATAATAGGAAGAGCAAAAAAATGATAAAACTGTTCCCACTTCCATTATTTCTGAAGGGTTAGATAGACCTAGTGACAGCAATGATAATATTCCACTACGTTATACAGAAAATTGAGTTAGACCTAATGATAATATTGAGTGGAATAAAGTTCAACTTTGGAAATCTAATTCTATGAATACTTGGGAATATTTTATAAATTTTCACAATATTGTGTTTGGTTCTGAAATTGGACATGGCACACATAAAATGGTATAAAACACTAGGCAGTTGATAGATTTACTTCAAATAAATTAATTATGATCAGTAAATGGACAGTCAATGCATCTAGTTTAGTAATATTGGATATCAACATTTTAAGACAAGTAAAACTGAGGGTAAGTAGAACAAAATGCATGTCTAAAAAATTTCTCTTCATCTAATATCCCTGTTTGTGGTGTAATTTTTATATTTTGTTGTTACAATTCTTATATTTTATATGGATTCCACATTCAATTATCTTTCTTTTGATACCTTATATGACCTTCCACAGCGAATACTTTGTCTTCAGGAAGCATGCGCCTAAATCATGATGTGGTCCAAAAATTTAGCCTAAAATTAATTACGTCGAAACCCCTGGAATAATTACGCCTGAAAGAGTTAATAAAAATGTGCAAAACCAAAAGACACTTAAAGTGGTATCTTGTATTTTAGGAGTTAAACTTGTGAGAAACAAAATAGTTCAAAAAATTTACCTCTCTAAGGAAACGGCAGATATATTTCAATATTGTGTAGTTATCTTTTGGTAAAACAGCCAATGCCTCTGTCAATTCCTGCACAGAAGCTTCTCTTGAGGCTACATCCTTATTTGTATTGTACCGTAATGCAATGTTCATAAACTTCTGGAACAGCTTACAGGGTATGATGGAGTCAGGCAGGCTTCTGAGGAATGTTTTCAGCACTGAAGCAACTACATGGACATCAGTGCCTTCATCTTCAAATTTCACTTTTTCTCCACGTTCAAATCTAGCAATGATATCTTTAGATGATGACTGACGACCTGGTAATCTGCAATAAATGTTATATCTCAGATTTAACAGCTGGATACAAGTAAGAAATATGATGATATGACACTTTTTTCTAGTTGACCCATATTAGGTGTGGTCATATGCCTTGCTGATAAACTTGCTGTAGGTTTTGGACTTCAAGAACTATCTGATTCAATTTTCACTTAATTTATTCATTTCCATATCTGTCGATCTTAAGGGATGAAAATCTGTACAAACCCAAGAAGAAATATGTAAAACTCAGGAAAAACCTGTAAGCAAGCAGGGAAAAAAAGTTCTTTTGAACATATCCTCCTCCGAAGACGGATGTGTCGGGCCACTGGCGCAGATAAAACGGCGACACAACGCATTTCAATTCTCTGGACTACATCCTGCTGGAAATCTAGAATGGATCATGGTCCTGCTACAAGAGAGATCCAGCAGGAGTTTGAGAATGAACGCTGAAGAAGAACATATCCGTGCGTGCAAACGTACGTATATGTCACATTTTATAACCATTGTCATTTTGAAAAAAAAAATGGCCAGTGGGTGGGGTGCAACCCTTTGGCAATGTTTCATAATTTTTCTACATAAAATACTGCTGTAAAAATGAATTAAAAAATAAGAAAAAAGGATACAAAATTAAGTTGACCTGTGTTAAGGAATCAAATCATTCAAACCTGTGTCCATTTCAATGGATTAAGATTATAGACCCTAAAAGATGGTTTCAGTCCTGCTCTTAAATATACTGAATTGATAGTAAAATTTGCTGTTTGAGATCTCGAAAGTTGTGCAGTACTTGTCAACATTAGTTAGTATGTGAATTATCAATTATGTATGACCTATAACAAACTTTTACTACCACACTTTTTTTAGTCAATCCACTGACACATTTTGTGGGTATGATGGTTGGTTGCTGATCCAGCGGTTCATGGGCTCATGCCCTTTGACCTAATGCCATTAAATGGCATTATATTGCTGGGAAGTGTGGATTTTCGGCCCACCCCTGGAAAAAACCAGAGAACAACTATCACACTACCAGGAAGGTAGGGTTCTACCTATTCACTGCTCCTAGCCACTGTAGCCAAGATAGGGTTCACTGTGCTCATTCCCATCATCAATTGACTACTGGTTATGCCGAACTTCTCTATTGCTCCAGGCATGCAACCAAATGTTCAAGTCAAAAGGATTGTCACGTCCTAGATCACTGTGCCTCTATGATGGGTTTCAGCCTAGGAAAAAACAGTGCTGTCAGTTTCCTCCTCCCTAGTGCTGCACAGTACATCTCTGGCTCCCTCCCAACCACAGAGGGTGCATACATATATATTCAGGTAAACATGAAACATATTTCAACAACAAAATAAAAGCATAATTGTATAGATGACGTGCCATGAAGCTTCTATTAGAAGATAACCTCAATATAACAGCGTGTCATCCACTAAGGTTTTCTGTTGCATGGGTGGTTTGTCTAGTGGGCCATTTGTGAGACCCACAGATGCAACCACATGCATTGTGGGTAAAATAAAGGTGGGTGTTAGAATTGCTTTTCCAGATCTATATCCATCAGGTGGATCCTGGACCCAGAGGAACTATTACATATCAATATTTTTTAATCTTCTATGACTGCTGTCATTAATTTAACCACAATCTACTTGATCAGATTTTGAGTTATTTTTATCACTATTGCTTGCTAAAAAGTTAGGAGTCATTTTTGACCATGTCATCTTCAAACACATCACTCAATTTGAAGTATGCCTATTCATAAAAAAAATAAAAAATACGATTATCAGCTATACATTGATCCACTATTATTATAATAATACGAACCGGTGTCTGGTCTACAAATTTTTCCACAAAAAAGTCATATTAACAGATGACAAAAGTCATAGAGAATTCCTCTAAGGCGGTAAAAATGTTGAAATAAATTCAGAAACGTTATTTGTTCGATGCAGTACGGTACAAGTTGGCTTCTATACCAATAAACTTCCAAAGACGGAAATTCGCTATGAAATTTCCCAGAGGTCACGATGTTAATAAAATGTTGGTCTGAGTGCAATATTTGGGAGAATTTGCTCCATTTTTGCATTTATATAAAAAATGTGTAATATTATTATATAAAATATAGGCCCAATGATAGATTTATTTAATATTACAGTAGGCCCACAGTATACTTTATAATCATACAGTCTATGTGGTGAAAATGTTCCAACCCTGCTATGATCCATAGATTTTTTATAATAGCCTATAGGTCTAACTACGAGACTGGCTGTTTTTCTCATTCTACCAAATCCTATCTACAAGAATGTCATTTTCCTATTTACAGATGAAGTAGTCTATTTATACTCCACTTATAAAGTAATATTAAATTTATATCAAACAAATAAGCTATAGGTAGAAAATTGTACGCCTACTTACCACACACAGTAAATTTTCTAGACCTAATGAAATTCAAAATATCAGCTTGCTCGTTAAAGTCTCAATGTTTTTCATTGATGATGTATTAGAATGAAATGGGCAGAAACACTAAGTAAGGATGGCAGGAATGCATTTTAGAATATCATGAATTTCCCTATTGCAATTGCTATTTATAGTGGTAGAGGTAGTATAGTAGTACAAACCTAAAGATTCCCTCCACATCCATCCCATATTTGTAAAGATATTCAATGCACTCATCAACAATGTAAGGTATATCTCGACCTTCAAGTCGTTCCCACTGTAAAATCTCTTCAAGAGACTGGGAGAACAAAGCTGGTGTGATACAGAAATACATACATGTGATTAATAAACATTTAAACACTGGATGACATCTCTACTTCTTTATTGTTCATTCTCTAACTTCCGCTGGATATCTCTTGTAGCAGCACCAAACGTCCTACAAGATTTCCAGCAGGATGTAGGCCAGAGAATGGAAATGCATTACGTCGCCATTTTATCTGCGACAATGGCACAATATATCTGTCTTCAGCATGCGATGACATATAATGTGGCAGTAGTAAGTAGCTGTAAGTACTACACACGACATATAATAAAGCAGATGTAAGTACTACATAAAACATATAATGTAGCAGCAGTAAATCCCCCATGAAGCAACCAGGACCTGAACTTCTAGTTCTGAGTGAAAAGAATAGAGCCACTGTCTTCTTTTCAAGCATGTTGTAGAAAGTGACTAAGGAAAGTTGGAGGAATGTGGTGATAACTTATTGTCTATGAAAAAATTATTGTCACTGCATGTCTCGTCTCGATTTCGTCTTCTGTCAAATAGTCCCTGAGGTTGATGGAGAGATGCAGGTAAGGGAACATCGCACCTTTGTCCTTCTATGGCAGACTCCTAGGTGGCGGGGAATGCTGGATGTGCTATCACTGTGGATGGGTTCAACAAATTTGACAAAAGAATGATGAGATAGTTAACCCAGTATTGTGTGATGTGTTCAATTATCTGGGACCTGTAAAAGCTTTGGAGAATATCCCCATTAAAAAGAATGCAAGTGAAACACCAATCTAGAGTTGAAAGTAAAACTCCACAGTAATAAACTTGTACTCCCTGGGGTTTTATGATCATCAGTATCACAACGTACAGGGGGTTAAGTGTTTTATTTATTTGTTTTGTGGTGCTAAATCTACCGTTCAATTTCCTACAAGTGTCTTTGAACAAGCTCTACAAATACCCCCTCTCTGTATCTACAGGCTTGTGCATGCAAAGAAATTTCACTGTATTTTGAACAAAGAACCTGGCCTATACAAAATAATAGAAAGAAGAAATGAAAGACAGAAATGTAGGAAAATCAAGAACAATATTCAGAAGCAGAACAAGTCACGTACTAAACTTCTGCACACAAATATTACCTCCTCCTTTTTCTGCATAGAGGACTCTTTTCAATGCCCTGACCCATATCTTCTTTTCTTCTTCAGTATCTGCACACAAGGACAAAGTCACAGAGGGCTCTCCATCATATTCTGTGTCAATTTGGATGATTTAAAATTATGTACTTGTCATACATAAAAATTCATAATAAATATTAAATGATTAAAAAATACTTTTCAACACCATTTTTGTACCAACATTGTGCTATCATTGTCAAACAGTCTACCTATTGGACGCCCTCGTAAAAGGTGGATAGATAGTGTACTAGAGACACTCGGAAATATAACAGCGGAAGAGGCAAATAGAAGGGCAAAAGACTGTACACTCACTCTCCCCTCAACACTGAAAGGTACATGAGGACAGAAAGAAGAAGAAGAAGATTTAAAAATATGTATTTGTGATGAGGACAATTTATGATAAATAATATTTAGGTGAAATATCTGCACCTTTGATCCGACAGTGCCAACTTATATATGGTAGTTTAGGTCACTTTAGTCACCTATGGGATTGGAATAATCGGCCATGTCCAACCTATTTTTCTTCTTTCATTCATGTGGAATGCTCTTATATATGAAGCTTTGTCTCATATAACCTGAATGTGTTTTGTAACTCGATCAGAGGTCTGTAGGGTTTCTCTTCAACTGTTGTTTCTATGGTCCAGTGTGTTTGCCTCAGCATTTCATATTTGGGACAAACTTTAAGAATGTGTTCTGCTGTCTGAGGTGATTCTTCACATATAAACATTGAGCTTGAACTTCCAGAAATATCAGTGGGTGGGCATAACTTGAGATATGCAGACGACACCATTCTGATTGCTAGAAGTGAGAAAGATCTACAAGCAAGAACTATGGCAAAAGTCAAAAATATATGCATAAACTAATCTACAGTAGAACCCCGCTATATCGAAGTTCTCGGGGAAATTGAATTAATTCGATATATCCAAGGTTCGATATAAGCGTTTTTTATTAAATGCAATGCTCTAAGAACTTGCAATGTCAAGCCGACTTCACGAGTTATGAAGCGCGCTTCACGAAGCTGTGAGCTAGGCCTACTATACATTTCTTTTTAAACACGAGATAAAAAGTTGTTTTTAAAGTTAAATAATAAAAATTGGCAGTACATTTAGCTCTTTTGGCGAAGACATCTTAAACAAAATCAGTAGAATCACAACCAGGACTGAACCACACTATCACAGGTTTGAAAACGTGGCTTTACTGGGTTGACACTCCTGCCTGATTTCTTTGCCGAGGTGGCCAAACACATTACCGAACTGAATTACATGACCTTACAGCAGCGTCATAGTAGCAGTCCCATAAAGATTATCATTTGGCCAAATGACGAGATTTTGGTTTGTTGTACGGCTTGTAAATACAGTTTGGCAATGTCCAACATGTGGGCCGCGGACCTGATATTCTTTGACATGATAGGTCAGCAAATCTTTGTCTGTTTCGGACTTTGATATACACGTCGATTCATTACCAAAAGGCCACCGTGGAACTTCGCTATAAGCGAAATGGTGCAAACCCGACTTCGCTATATCCGTAATTTATTAGAGGGATTAATGTTACCTATTGCGCGGACTATTAAAAAAATTCGCAATAACCGAATGTTCGAAATATGCGAGTTCGATATAGCGGGGTTCTACTGTATATAGTAGTAGCAGAATGTAAAAGACATGGTCCTTTTCTTAACTGACGTGCTCTGAAGTATTTTTAGCGTTTGGGCGGAATAAAATTGTTATATTTTTTTCCACATCGATAACGGGAACAAGATAGAGTACTTCTAAATATATTTACATTATAATGCAATATATATATTTTAAAACAGAAATGGGCAGAGAATGTGGCGTTGGCTAGTTAATTTTGACCAAAAAATTACTGTTATTATTTAAACATTGATTTTAAAAATAAAATACAATGTTATACATTAAAAATAAAAATGATTTCAGACATAATAAATTATTTCTGAATCAATACCTTCCAGTAAAATGATATCAGTTTTGTAGATAATCCAATTAAGAACACAAAAATATATAGTATATAGGCATAGTGCTCAATCATGTGTATTATTCACCACAATATCTGACTTATTTAAGTTTGTGACCGTTTAATTTAATATTAATGGGATCTTGCTTGATATCACTAGTCACCGATATCTTGCTTTTATTAATGCTAATTTTCATGCCATTGTGCCAATTAATATCTTCGAACTTGTGAAGACTCACCTCCAGGAGGTGAGTTCCTGGAGTTCAGATTTGGAAACAGACAATGGATTGACATCATCAGCATAACGCCAGTTACATAGTGGTCTTCCGCCAACAGTTATTGATATCTGGAGATCTTGTAATCCCTCCTGCGTTATATATTCAAGATACATGTTAAAAAGTACTGGGGAACGTATGTAACCCTATCACACTCTTATATACATCTTGACAAATTCACTAATGTCATTATTTATGAAAACAACACTGTTTCCATCAAAACAATACAGCGCTTCAATAACTTCTATGATGTTTGTGTCAAAATTATATTGTCTCTGTATCTGTAATAAGCCTTGGTGCCAAAGATGATCAAATGCTTTTGTAAAATCAATCAAATTATGACACTAAGTATGTTAATGTTGTAGTGCTCACATACATAATTCTGGAATATGCCTTCCAACATAAACACATTAGAGCCCTCTGAGTAGGGATCTTCACAAAGCATTTCACCCCTTTGAGAGATGAAGTTTCCTAGGTATGAAATAAAGCTCTGAGGTAAAAACACACCCCATCCCCACCCCCGACCTTGCATATAGGAAACCAGAGCTTCATCACTAGCAACTTCAGGAGATTGACACAAAATTTTTGAGTGCCATTTCTAAGGCTATACAGTTCTGCCTAAAGATCAATAAAAACTATCTACAAATCAGTTCATAACCAAAAAAAACAACTCACCAGTAACTATATTGAAGAATCCATATTGAGGATCATTGGGGTCAAGAGGTGGTTCAACTATGATCTGCCCATTAAGAGTAATGCAATCTTGACTTCTTTTGTCATCATCTCGCAGATACATAAAAAGAAACCTGTCTGTCAGCACAAACCATCGCCGAGACCATGTTTTCATACAACCTCCCTTCCGTCTAAGCCAGCCTCTTAAATCTTTCTCTCTGGGGTGGTCATTCATTCTTGGAGCTAGGAGTCAGAACTCCTTCCTATGTCCATGTCACATCTAAATATAAATAAAACAAGAACATGTCCTTAATAAGTCACAAGTGAATAACAAATTAAAAATATAATAATTAGAGTACATAATGTGTAAGGCATTACTTTTAAATTATTATCGTACTTACGTAAAACGCAGGTTTATATAATCGCTTCAATATTTGAATATAATTTGTGTATTGTAATTTGTATGTTTTCTTGTGTGCAGATAATTTCCCACTAGTTTTAATTATAGTCTATCGTGTCTGATTGAAGCGATTATAAAATTAATTATATATGTCTGATTATATAAACCTGTGTTTTACGTAAGTACGATTGTTGTTACGTTTCACGCAGTTACCTTGTATTTATTGTCGTTTTTAAATTATTGTAGAATTTAAGGAACCACTGAAACATTCATTAGCTTTGCCAGTTATACATGAATGATGGAACTTTACTGCAAAACAAACATTGAGCTGGATTTGCAAGAGTTAGGACTCAGACATTCCCTAACTCCTAAATCCAACTTTGCCTTCCAGTATGGTTTTCATCACAATATCACAAGTTTAATTAATGGGTAAAAAATCTAATCTGTCTTATTTTTATTTCACACAATATTAATCTTTTCCTTGTTATCCACTTTGCCCGTGTGTTGCTAGGGCCCGAAAGGGGAGCAAAGAACAGCAACACTGTTTACTTTCCACGCACGTTGTAAAAGGCGACTAAGGAGGTTATGGAATGGAGTTGGCTGTCCCATCCCATATAGGTCAGTGACCCAAAGTCATGCTGAAGTCGGATGTGTCAGGCCGAAAGGCACAGATATCGCAGCAATGCCTTAAATCATGACACAATGCATTCCGTTCTCCAGACTACATCCTGCTAATCTGCAGGAGTTTGAGAACGAACGCAGAAGAAGAAGAAGTTATCCACTTCAATGTCTATAAGACATGTAGATCATGAAAATGAGCAATGATCGTTGCTTAAGCATACATGTATGTCTGAAAGTCATGAAATGTCCAGTTCTGATTTGCTAATAAAACATTTCACATACTGCCTAAATATAAAGCTTTGGAATTACTTTGCATACAGAGCTAACTGAAAATGCTCTATATATTTGGCTGCATAGATGAAAATCGAACTCTTTTAATCTTAGCAGAAGTTATTTTTCTTTACCACATGCAATTATCAAACCCTTTAAACATGGCATGTACACAGTCATTTAAAGATTAAAAGTTATGATTGGCTGTGTACAAGCATGTGGTTGGTATTCTATCTTAACTTCCTCACCAAAATGGTATAGTTTGTTTAGATTTGTAGACTGTAAGAATGATGTATAATTTTAATCACAATCAGATTATGTGCTATCATATTTAGGGGAAGTTTAGAATTAACAATGTTTCTTCTAGACTAGATCTGCATGTGTGTCAAAGGTAAGTAAATCTGTATTGTAGATCTAATAAATGCACTGTAGACCTACTAATAAATGAAATTCTAGTTGAAATAAAATAAATATGTCCCGTGAATCTGCACGGTAAGTGATAATGTTAAATGTTTGTCCTTTCTTTGTGAATGTAAGAAATGAAAATCTTTCTTCTTCTTTTCGCTTTATACCCCTTTGTGCCTTGCCATGTCAGGGGTAGTTCGCTTGAGATGGCTTATTTGTGTGCTGCATATATGTTTATTTTCGCTGACGCATTTATTTCTGTAATCCATCATTTGCATGGTCTGCCCCTGGCTTTGTATCCATCGTGCCTGTATAGTAATTCTTTTGAAAATAATATATTAAAATGTTGATCGATCAGATCATGAAAATGATTTCCATTGTGCAGGCTAGTGAGGTGTCCTTAATATAGCTATGTGTAAAGGATAGGAACTATGATATGATGTGTCAAAAAAGGGGTTAATTTACCCAAGTCATTTTAAAATAGTTACTGGGGTATCCAGATTGCACATGTACAGAAATATTGATTTAGGCTATAAATATCTTATTTCCAGCTTGTTTGGGAAACTCCCTAACCTACACAAAATTTTTTTAAGAAATTTTAAGAATAAATATGTCTATGCCTATATAAAGGTGTATAATTTGGGATCGGATATGTTTGCTACACATGGTGGTCATCTATTCTAACAGAAATATTTATCTCATATTGAAGTAATAGAGAATTTAGTGCTTCAAGGTAAGCTAAATCTATTATAACCCTTTTAATTTTAGTGAGCACTGGTTGGCCACTAGATTTATTAACTCTTTTTCTATGGCTTGACTTCCCAAAAGACATTTGTCATCTTTTTAAAAGATGTTGGGAGACGCTAAGAAAGTCTTCACCAGAAAAGATTGCAAAAATACTGTAGTATTTCGTCCAATCACAATAATTCTAAAGGTCTTTCATCATTACCTTTGTTAGTCCTTTGTGATATTCGTTCTGGTGTGAATAAAATCAATAAGTTGAATTGTTTGCATTTTATCAGTAAAAACAGAAGAAAAGTTTTCCTAAGAAAAACAGTATGTCAAAAAACATTCAAATCATCACAGAAATTGTATTTGTGCATAGAAACATTTTAAACTTTCCACATACAGGTAGTTGCAAAAATGAATATATACTTAAGAAAACAGCCAACTTTAGATGATAATCACATCTGTATTTCCTTACAATTTAGGTCCATTGTTTATTTTAGAGTTTTGCTATCACTCAGAAATTGTACATTTTTTTTTCAAATTCTTCAACACATGTCAACAAACACTGAAATCATCACAGAACATTTATTTGTACATAAAAACATTTGAAACTTCCCCAAGTTGCACAAATGGATATACTATAGAAAACAGCCAAATTTAGATGCTAGAGTCATATGTCTGGCATAAATATTTATTAAAGCATTTTTTTTTAATATTGCAATTGTTAAGTTTTATCATAAACTTTCATCTAATATACTATATATTTTCGCTCTTCAAACAAGACAATAGACTCATATTTTGAAAATGTCCTTAAATTCTGCACATTGCAATGTATAGTGCATACTGTGAGTTTACAAGTAAATAAAATATTGTACAAAGACTAAATGTAAACAGACTCTTAATTTTGTTGCTTAGAAAGAGTGCATTAAAAAATGTGAGTTTAGTTCATGTATACTTCTTCATCTTCCTCTGCGTTTGTTCTCAAACTACTGTAGATTAGAAGGATGTAGTCCGGAGAATGGAATGCGTTGTATCATGGTTTACAGCATTGCTGCGATATCTGCACCTTTCGGCTTGAAACATCTGACTTCAGCATGGCTTTGGGTCACTGACCCTATATGGGATGGGACAGCTTTATATTGCCTTTATATCGAGGTTGAAAATTACTACAGCTATAAAATGATGGACTTGATGTCTACTTTCTGAACAGAACACCGATGTCATCGATATGCTACACATTTTATTTTATTTTTAAACAATGTTTTACAACCATCTTTACCGTGCCCTATATAAAATAGTTGGTAAAATTATGGTTTAAGTCTTCACTGTGCTATAAATAGCACACATTTACATTTTTAAATATGAGATTCATGGATTTCCGTGTAACACCAATGCAATTATCGAAAGTAATGAATGCCGTGACATCACATCTCAGGGCACAAATACATCAAGCACACTTATAATTATAATTTTGATAACTAATTTATTTTTTCATTTATAACTGATCCTAACCCTTACCCCCATCCCTAATGTAAATACTTATGCGAAATTAATATGCCTTTTCAATTAATCCTTAATTTTAAATACAAATTCTACTAATCACGCTGCAAGGGTTAGGTAATACCTCGATACTTGAACAATAGTCACAGTGAAGACTTATACTATACAGTAGTTACGCCAAATAGTTAAATATATTTATAACGAATAACTTTCGATACTGCATGTTAAGGAAGGATAAAGGATGTTAGTAGTAACAAACAACTCACTGGCACGTATCCTTCTTTTTACTAACAACAACTAAAGTCAACTTAGACAACTACTCAGAACTCTACTCGCAGTTGACAACTGATTAGATTTGTGCTGTCATCAGTGAGTGCATCTACTGTAGTCTACACTCAGTTTGAAGTGTTTGTTACACTACTACATTCAAAAGTATATATTTTGTCAATGTAAATATTGATCAGTTCTACTTGTTCAGTTTAAATGTTTGTAACATTGTCAACAATGTTTTTATTTGCACGTAGTCTGCTCTAGTTTTTTTTCTCACTTCCGTTTGTCTTACTTCTCATCCTCATAAAGAGTTTTCCCCCCTCAAAAATGATATATCCGGTATTAAGTTAATTGCCGCTGGACATAAATGGTCTACATAGAACGAAGGAAGAAAGAATTCCATGACAAGTCTTCATGTGGACACCAGACGGGGAAAAGGAAACGGAAGGCAAAAAACAACGCTCAAAAGAACATTTATGAATGAATTAAAATCAACAGGCATAAATGCACAAGACCTGCAATCCTTGGCAACTAACCGACAGGCATGGAGAACTATGCCATCTGCCCTATGTGCCAAACTTTGCAAAAGAGGAACTGACTAAGTTAATTGAGCGAGAGGTAATCATCACGTGTCGGGCTGGCTATCGCAGGCCACGATTCATGTAACTACGTCAAAATCTGTTATCTGAATAATGACAGTGTATAACTTTTTGATGACATAATTAATTTGATGACCGGATTTTTGACAGGGGGGAGGGGGGGGGCAATTGACAAAATATTGTTAACGTAGTTTATGGATGGCCCGAAAGACGACATGTCAAGATTTTTCCACACCCATCAGCATCATTGCATATAGAACTCGCTGAAGAATTATATGTGTTGACGCATCCACTGTAATAGGCCTACCTTCTGGTTTCAAATGAGGTCCAACAAGAGAGTGAGGTCGATGCTTTGCACAAATCCTGCTCACTTAAATCAAAATCCCCAGTGCAAGTTATTTTTACATCCACAAAAACCAGATGGAAAAAGGTTTTCCAACTGACTATGAGCATGGAATGTACGTACACTCCTCGACAATGACTGATAAATGGGAAGAACTTGCACAAAATAGATCTACATGGCGCACTACAGTAAAAAAGGCACATCATCTTGTGAAAAGAGGGGAAATGCAACAAATCAACAGCAGAGAGTATCTAGAAAGTCACAGATAGGCCAAAATCCTTCAACGGTGATCATTTCATGCTCGAACTGTGAAAGGAAATTTGCAGCTCGAATATGGCTTATTAATTCTTGATTAAAAAACAGGCCTTACAGCACGTGGGGCATTCCCATAAGTGCTCGCCCTCTGTTCCAGTATCCATTCGACTCGATGGTGTATCGAGTCCAATGCCGCCGAAACAGACGTCGACATCAGGGCACAACTCTGGCACTTGCGACAGTTTTCTTTGTTGTTCCGCCCACCCACGCTGTGCCCGTAACTAGTTCAAGCACAATGTCGGCATGTCGGAACAACATGGTAACTGTTATCGAAGGTTACGATTATGGCTTATTAGCTATCTACGAACTATTAGGCATGGAGATAATTCTAACTGAATTTTCAAAAGTAGATGTAACAAATGATCACCATTACATGTGATGGATGACCACACACAGTAGGCATACTCATACATCAATAACTGGTTATGAGTTTATGGATGGATGGATCAGGATCGTTGTGGATTCTTTGCCATACCATGATTTTATAAACTGTTATATATTTTCTTACGCTGTCATGTCTTTACTCTTGCCCGTTGTAACTATATACTCCAAACTTCCCTGTCTCATAGTGTTACCAAAAATAGGGTTGCCAGAACCTTCGAAGCAGAAAGCGGGACAAATGGTACTTTTTTAGACGCGAAAGCGGGACACATCATGTAAAGCATAATAGCCATAGGAAAAGTCAGAGATAGCACACACATAGACTAATTATTATTACATTATAATTCTAATACCTGTACCAGTAATTTTTTTAATTAATAAAAAAACATGTTTACCTTGATTTGCAGTTTCTTAAGTCGGTGTCGGCTGCATCTCATATTTGTCTGACTTCAGACTCTGAGTGAGAAGATCTTGTCGCTGGATTACGTAGTCATAAAACTCGGTGCAGCTAAGTTTATAATTGGCTGGATTAAAAAGCGGGACAAATTGCTGTCCCCCAGGCCCTTAGGCGGGACAATTAATTTTTGATGAAAAAGTGGGACAATCCGGAAAAAGCGGGACGGATGGCAACCCTAACCAAAAATATACAGACAAAGATTGTTATTTCTTTTGTACCAGGGTTTGGTTGTGGCTGTGGTGGAATATGCACTGGCAATTCTGACTCTTAGCCAAACTCAGATCAAAAGACTGGATAGAGTCCAGAATGCAGCAATGCGTATCATTCTGGGATGCACAAGAGACACATCGACAAGAGCTATGCGATACCTACTTGACTGCCCAACAGCTGAGCATAGATTACAGTATTGCCGTGCACGGGCGTACCTTCAAATACATGCAGATAAGGAACACCCGTTGCATTCCGAAATACAGAAAGTTAAAGGCAGCAGACTCAAGAGAGGAAGGTCGTGGATGGGACGTGCTGAGGATGTAATACAAAGCGTGTGCAGATTACAGGATGTGGCAGCTGGTGCGGAATGGATAGGTCTACCCACAGATTTCGAAACTTGTTTGAGAGTAGTAATATCATTTAGCAGGGAATGCAGAGAATGGTGTCCCACACCTGTGGAGAAAGAAGTGCAGGCTTTAATCAGTGAGAATACCAAAGAGGGGGATGTGATTATATACACTGATGGATCTGTAATTAGGCATGTTCGCAGTGCTTGGGCCTTTACAGCTCAGTGCGCAGGTAAAACGATCAAGGAGGAAAGTGGTGCCTTTGCGCTCACTACGAGTAGTATGACCATGGAGACTATGGCGGTGACCAAGGCATTTGAGTGGCTACGCACACAGAAAGTAACGCAGGTCTGCATCTTGAGTGACTCTATGAGTATGATTAAGAAGGTACAAGTGGGTCTCCTTCGCGAACAGTGGATTGAGGCCTTGAGAAATGCGAGCTTGAAAGCGGTTACATTTATTTTCGTGCCGGGACATGTGGGCGTTCGAGGCAATGAAAGAGCGGATCAACTGGCATCGTGTGCGATTGTGGCAAAGGGCGATGGGGCAATGGATCGCGCTGACGTTTTGAACTCCTTAAGAGATATAACACGCGAGAGTGAGACTAATGTGGATGATGATTCCTTTTCAATGGCTAGGATTAAAGATCAGGGATTGAGATGCGGTGTTGCTAGAGGTGAAAATTTTGGAGGGCGCAGAAGAATGATGGTCAACCAGCATAGGACCGGTACTGTCAGCAGAAGTGTGATGGCGGATACACTCAAGGAGAGATCGGAGCAACTATGGACGTGTCCAGTTTGCAGTGATGATGATCCGACGACTAACTAACTAACTAACTAACTAACTAACTACAGACAATCTCTTTTTTAAAAATAAAAAACAACCCACGTTTTGCATCTGACGTTTTCACCACTTCCTTATTAGTGTTTCTACCTGTCTATAGAGCCATATCTTTATGGCCTCTAATCTTTCAATAACTTGATTATTTATTCTTAAAAACTTGCACTCCATGTGTTAGAAGTATCTTCCTCACATAAAATATATATAGAATATTACATTCTTCAATTTTTGGATTGCTGCTTTTGCTTGTCTTATTTTTGATGAAATTAGGAAAGTGGAAAAAGACCAAAATCTAAGTAAAAAATAGAAAATGTAACGGAGTAACGTTTAAAATTCAACAGTTAAAACACGATTTTGGCAATATGAAAAAAATGTTTACTAACAGGTGGTCCTCAAAACGTCATTGTGAAACATTTTTGGACATAGAAATCCCAGTTATATCAGGTTATCAGCTTCTTTTCTGGCTTCAATTCTAATGTTCTCTGTGGTGTCCACAGGTCCTGATTATCAATATAAAAAAACAATAAGACAGTACAAGTCTATGCATTTCTGCGAACCAGTCGATTTTAGTTCTTGATTCTTGATTAGAAATTGGCTTCACAGCAGGCGGGACATTCCCATAAGTGCTCCGCCCCCCGCTCCAGCAAACATCCCAGTGTATGTAGACTCAGAGTCCCGGTCAGATGTTGATTGTGTGATCTTCGTGACTTTCCAAAAAATTTACTTTTCCTTCCCTCACCTCTAGACAGCGGCGTGCATAGGGTAATTGTAGCCCGGTGCGATGGATATTTTGACACCCCCCCCCCCCATGCCTGAAATTGATTTTAAAAATTCCGAGTAAAATTTTACAAGTTTATTAATATTATCGATTTTATCCACATTTAACAAAGATAGAAATACATTTTAAAATGTAAATTTAAAATTCCCTTTACGAGCTTTGTGACTAGCGAAGTCATTAATGACTGTGTAGAAGCTCACATCATTGACCAGCTCATGTTCGATTGATATTATTGCGAGGTTGTTTAATCTCAAGTTGTTCATAGTTGACCTACGATAGTTTTTGATTAATTTGAGTTTCGAGAAACTTCTTTCACGTGTAGCTATACTAATTCCTAGAATGTTAGAAACATACACAGTAAATGACAATGTTGGGTACTGAATGGGAAAGCTGATGCTTCTGAATGAAGACAAGTAATTCCATAGGCCCTTTGTCCTTTAAGTTCAAGACCGAAGATTCATCATACGACAAAATTCATTAGTCACTTTCTCTCGAGTAAATATTCATCCTTGCCGATGTCATCATAAAGGAGCGTTGTGAAGATCAATGTCGACTCGATCGTCTAACAGTTGCTTTGGAGAAAGAAAGTCAAACTTGTCAGCAACCTCATGCATTTGTGCAATTCTTGTTGAACTCTCCTGATTCAATCTGTCCATGGAAGCGTATATTTCCAACCAAAGTTCATTTCTGTAGCTTAACCCGGCATCGGCGGCTTCTCCAGATATCTTCTTTTTACGACGTATTCGCAGCTGTGGCTCCGTAGGGATTCCAAGTTCAGAACACACCGACTGCACATAGCTCAAACTCGCATCGGTTACTCTTTCCCTCGAAGTTGTGAGGAATTCACTCAAAACTTTCATTTTTGCTGCACAATCCTGAACGCATACATCAACGCCATAGAAACGAAAATACAGGAAGAAGGTGTCGAATACCAGATGATTCACATAAAAGACAACTCCCTTGAACTGGACATACTAAACTTCTACTGCCCAAATGACATCCCACTAAACATGACCAGTATTAACATCCCAAACAAACACTTTCTGGTAGTAGGAGATTATACTCCCAAAGCTGGGGATATAACAATTTAGACAGAAGGGGAGAAGAGATAGAAAGTTGGCAAGATGATAACAACCTAATCCTCCTGAACAATCCACAGGATCCACCAACTTTCTACTCAAGAAGATGACATAGCACCTCAACCCCAGACCTGGCATTCTGCACCTCAGAACTGGCTGGAATAATGGAAAGAACAATAGGCGAACAATTTGGTGGCAGTGATCACCGTCCAGTTATCATCCAAGTGAACAAATCAACAATTACAAGACTAACTAAGCAAAGATGAAACTACAAGAAAGCAAACTGGCACATATATAAACATAGAGCAAACCTACTTACAAAAGACATAAAATTAACAGGCAGAGACATCAACACTATTATCATGGAGTTTAATAAAGGAATACTTCAGGCAGCTAAGGAGACAATACCAAGAGGAGCAAGGAAGAATTATGTATCATATTGGACCAATACACTTCAAAAACTACAGGAAGAACTGACTGAAGCACGTAATATGGCAGAGAAGCAACTATTACAACAGAATCACACCGCTCTACAAAAAAACCAAAGCAAAGTTCAATAAAGAAAAGATAAAAACACAGAGACGAAGTTGGAGGGAAAAAACCAAAAAATTTATTTTGAAAAGGAAGGGAGAAAGCTGTGGCAACTAACCAAGCAAATAAATGATGACAGCAATACCCAGCGACAAAAAATTACGCTGGAAGATTCAGGTAAATTCCACTTTGGCAAACACCCATCAAAGCAGCAGACAAGTTTGCGGAATCTTACAGAAAAGAAAGCACATTTACCATCAATACATGTAGACAACGAAGCATTCGTCAAGAAATGAATAATGTTAAGAACATCACAAACTGACCAGACGTCATGTCCAAATTATTCACAATAGAAGAATTAAAGGCATCTATAGGGAAACTAAAGGATAGAAAACCACCAGGACTGGACTGTGCCACCAATAAAATGCTTAGGAATCTAGGACAGGCAGCAATGTACAAATTATTACAGATATACAACTATAGTTGGGAAACAGGCAATGTACCACAGTCGTGGAGAGAAGCGTTTATGTGTCCTATTATTAAAAAAGGCAAGAACAAACAGAAGCCTGAGAGCTATAGAACAATAAGTCTAACGAGTTGTGTCTGCAAGACAATGGAAAGGATGGCCAACAGAAGACTAAAGTGGTACCTAGAATCTGAGAAGCTATTGGTGCCAGAACAAGCTGGGTTTAGAGAGTGTAACAGCACAGAAGACTAAATAACATTCCGGTCCCAGATCATAAAAAACGCATTTCAAGAAAAGAAAAAATTTTTCACCCTATGGATAGATCTTCAAAAAGCTTTCGACAAGGTCTGGAAAGATGGACTGATAATAAAGCTGCAAAGAAACGGAATAGGGGGCAACATGAGCAAGTGGATCCGTTCCTTCTTACACAATAGGAAAGCAAGAGTCACCATGGAAGGATACAACAGTAAAAAAGTTCTCCTAAAACATGGAGTTCCTCAAGGCTCAGTATTGTCTCCAAATCTGTTTCTTGTCTTCATAAATGATATAATTTGTGAATTGCCACAAGGTGTAAGAGCTGCAATGTACGCTGATGATTTGGTGGTGTGGTGTGTAGAAGAACATCTAAAGATCGCCAACAAAAAATACAAAAGGCAGCAGACAACATAGCAGCATGGGCAGATAAATGGATGGTAAAGATAAAAGCTGAAAAGTCTTCAACAACACTCTTCACACTCTCAAATAAGGACAAAGCAGGAGAGATAAAACTCGGAAATGTACATATCCAAACATAAGACGAGCCGGTGTACTTGGGCACTACGCTAGATAAGAGACTAACATGAAGGCCTCACATTGAGAAAATAGAAGCAAAGGCAAGAAAGATACTTGCCTTCCTGAGAAAATTTGCAGGAACAAACTGGCAGGAACAAACTTCCAATCAGGCAATTTTGATGAAGGTATATACTGGTGCAATTAGACCAGTACTAGAATATGGTACAGACTTCAGCAGCCAACTCCCATCTACAAGCCCTGAACAAGGTACAAAATCAAGCACTTCGCCTTATCACAGGTGCCATTAAAACCTCTCCCATAAATGAAATGGAAAAAATTACAGGCATCACCCCCTTATCATACAGGCGAGACACTAAGACCATGGTACATGAAGAAAAGTGCAAGAGAATGCCAGAACATCCAATGAGGGCCAGACACAGTGACCTAGCCAGTGGAATACTGAAGAGGAGAAGTTTTATACACCGATCAAAAAAACTAAACAGAAAATATAAGGATGAACTACCAGACATAACGGACAAAGAGAGATATCACCAACACTTTTTCTAGTTCCGTGGGAGCAATACCCAAATCTCACTATCAGAACCACCATAAACAACTACCACACTATAATAGAACTGAATAATCTTCAAACGAAAACAATAGTATGCAACATGATTGAAGATATGTTCCCCAGAAAAGCATGGATACAAGTATATACCGACGGATCAGCAACCAGAGCAGTAAAGAATGGAGGTGCTGGCGTGTACATAAAATATCAAGAAAAAGAAAATGAATCCACATGTTCACCAACTGGAATATTCTGCTCCAACTACTCTAAAGAAGTACAGGCTTTAAACATTGCTGCAGAAATAATTAAAAACACAAGTCAATGACAGCAGGTGGTATTTCTTACTGATAGAAATTCCATCTAATTATGTTAGCTATGTGTTCCATAGAAAGCTGTCCACTCATTCTTGTATTGTACCTATATTTGTATTGGCAAAGGCAAGACACATCTGTTGATCCTATTTCTATAATTTTTAGATGCGCAGAACTAATTAATATTAAAATTGCAGAAAATTAGCATAATTAAAATGAAAATAAATTATGAAACTATTGAATATAATTAAATACCACAAAAATTATATATATTTGTGGTGGCATATACGCCATATAATAATTTTATATATTTGTATACAGCTGCAGGCTACACAGAGGACTTTGTGATTAGTACAGGAGTAAAGCAGGGATGTGTATTATCCCCACTACTTTTTATAACATACATGGACCATATAAACAAAACAGCAAATTCTAATGAAGCAAATGAACTGCTTTTAGCAGATGACCAGGTTTTATTCCACAACAGCATTAAAAACCTGCAAGACCACATAAACACAATAGACACAGCAGGTAAGAAATTTGGAATGAAAATCAATATAGACAAAACAGAAGTAATGAATATTGCAAGAGAAAAGGAGAACATCAACATACAGATAAATAATAAACTACTAAAACAAGTAGATGAATTCAAATATCTGGGCAGCACATTGAGATATGACAACAAACAAGAAGCAGAAATAAACGCAAGATGTAATAAGGCCTGTCAGATCATTGGTCAATTAACACCTTTACTAAGAAACAAAGATATTACACTAGAAACAAAGAAAGCGCTTTTCAACACCATTTTCTTACCAACATTGTGTTATCAGTGTCAAACTTGGACATTAGATTCTAGAACAATACATAAGATTAACACCACTGAAATGAAATGTGTGAGACGTATGATTGGAGTTAGCTTGAGAGACAAAATCAGGAATGAAGCACTAAGGAAACAATTAAGGATCAAACCAACAATAGAATACATACAGAAACAACAAGTTAAATGGTACGGCCACATAACCAGACAGAAAGAGCAAAGTATTATCCAAAAAACACTTAACAAACGATACGAAAACAGGAGACCTATTGGACGCCCTCGTAAAAGGTGGATAGATAGTGTATTAGAGACACTCGGAAATATAACAGCAGAGGAGGCAAATAGAATGGCAAAAGACCGTACACTCACTCACCCCTCAACACCGAAAGGTACATGAGGACAGAAAGAAGAAGAAGAAGAAGGTGGCAAAGGTAAAATCCTATTTCTACAATTTTTAGGTGCGTGCGGAACTAATTAATATGAAAAATGGCAGCAAATTAGCATATTGCTGCTAGAGTTTGATATGATGAGATAATCATATAATGCTGCTAAAGTGCTGTCCATCAAAAGGTTTTACCCTTCTCTCCCCACCCACCCGTAACCCCAAATATTTAAGAAACTACAGTTTTGCTTAATTATGTATTTTAAAAATGCACTCATCTGCCTTTTAGATCAACGTTTGTCTTAGCGTACATGACTTTCTTCTAGCTCACACATTCTGTCTTCTAGTTCACACATATGTCTTCTAGATCAACGTTTGTCCTAGCACACACAACTGTCTTCTAGCTCACACATGTTTTCTAGCTCACACATCTGTTTTCTAGTTCACATATATGTCTTCTAGTTCACACATCTGTCTTCTAGCGCACACAACTGTCTTCTAGCTCACACATCTGTTTTCTAGTTCACACGTCTTGTAGCTCACTCATCTGTTTTCTAGTTCACACGACTATCTACTAGCTAACAAAGTTGTGTTCTTTCTCAAAACAGGACACTGAAGCTTATAATTGACTTATTCAAATTTAAAGAACAAAGTGGAGTCAGGAAAGCAACTATAGACAGACTGATTATCCAGGTGAATAAACATGTCCCTCAAAAACATGGTAATGATGTTGTCTTGCTTTTCATGTTTATTTGATCATGTGAATATATTGTTGTTGACATACTTGTCACACTACAACAATTATATTTCATATACTATATATTCATCCAAGACTGGTAACATTACCTCTGTGTCTATGTAGACAGACAGCAGAACATATCCTGCAAGACTACATTTCATTAAACCAGTTAAAGGAGGAACACTGGCCCACAAAGATGGATATTCACAGAAAGCTATTAATTAATTTGGCAGACCATCTGACCTAGTTGGCAGACCTATCATTGTACCCACTATATGTAGATTGCAGATTGTTCTGATGGTATAGGTCAAGTGTAAACAGAACATTGTAACTCAACAAGACAATCTATGGAACGGTCACCGATATAGAAAACAGTCAGTCAATTGATATTGGAGAGGATGCAGACTTTCTTTGTGGTGTGGAGGAATTGGCTGCCATGCTTATCTGTGTGTATGTGTATATACAATAGTGGCGTTCTTACTCATGGTTATTTGCTGTGTGTCTTGATAAAGGCTTTTTTTGTTGAAAAATCAGTTTGTGTGTTTTTATATGTGTTTCCAGTGATTAGCAAAACTTCATTGCGCTGTTCCAAGCTTTGCCTGATGGATTTCAGTTTTACTGCAGTCAGTACATATTATCGATCTTATCCATGTGTGGTAATGTTGTAATACACATACATGATTGATGAATACAGACAGAATCTTGACAAATAATGGAGAAAATGGAACAATGGAAAAGCAGATCTTTAAATGAATCAACTGATATCAAATAAAGCAGGGAAGGATGATATTGTGTTCCCAGATAGATCTCTCCGTGGTGGTGAGAAATATGTTCCTTTCATGCCACAGTCGGCACATAGGACAGAGGTTTTGATTCTCCATGTGTTGCGGTCCGCTGCCTGCAGTTTTAGTTCTTGTATGGTCCTGCAGCCCTTCTTTAAGCATGGTGTTTTTTAGGTTTTCTTTACGCCTTTCTCATTTTATTTTACCCCCAGGCATCGATGTAAGGGTGTGTTGGTTTATTCTCTTTTCATCTAGTCTTAAAACATAATCCAGGTATTTCCATCTGCGTTTTCTTATGACATTTGAAACATATTCTTGGTGTGCTTTCTTTCTTAAATCACTATTTGTGACGAAATCGCTCCATTTTATGTTCATCAGTTTCCGGATACATTTGTTTTCGAAGCTGTTTAATTTTTGATCTGTGAATTGATTTCCAACTTTCTCTGTCATATGTTAATACTGAGACAATATAGGAGTTGAATAGCTTTAGCTTGGTGTTTCTTCCTAGATCTTTTGACTTTCAGATATTAGTTAGTTTGGTAAATGTGCTAGCTGCAACTGCTATGCGTGTATTTATTTCTTTAATTGAGTCTCCATCAACAAACATTTGGTTACCCAAGTAATTAAAGTTGGAGACTTTTTCCAGTATTTGGTTGTTTACTGAGATGTTATTTGTTGAACTGGTAAGTCCCGTGATTTCTGATTTATCTGAAAATATGAGAAAAATCTGGCTTGGGGTTTATTATAACTATTGATATTGAGAGTTCTCATGGAGCACAATGGAAAATACAGAATAATTGCTTCAATTATGATGATTGGGGTTAAAGTCAATACTATAAGTCTTTAATGCTTCATGGTTTACAACTTGTCTGTGATAGCTGCTCCTTTTGACAATATGCAAATAAACAAAATATTCAGAACATCCATTGTCAAAACTATAACTATTTCTAAACTTCTGGGTATCACATTGATCTATTGCCTGGGTGTGCTGATATTCGTAGTAATAAGAAAGCAGACAGACTTGTATCTGTGAATTTAAGATAAACACTGGTGATGTACTGAAGTTTGTGGTCACTTGCTGGAGTGGACACTGGTATAGATGAGGTATCCATGCTGCATCCAAGGCAATTCAGTATCTTCTTCTCCTTCGTTTATTCTCAAACTCCTCCAAATTAGCAGGAAGTAGTCCAGAGAACGGAATGTCTTGTGGTTGGTTTACAGCAATGATGCAATATCTGCGACTTTCGGTCTGACACATATGACTTTAGCATAGCTTTGGGTCATGTTGACCCTATATGGAATGGGACAGCCAACTCCATCCCATAATTTCCTTAGTCGTCTCTTACGATATGCATGGAAGGTAAACAGTGTTGCTGTTCTTTACTTCCCTCTCAGACCTCGGTAACACATGGGCGACAATTCAATATTATTTATGGTATAAATAGAACTGAGAACACGTCGAGTAGAATTAAGAGTGTTTATCCAGCTAGCTAGCCATGGGGACTATCAGCATGCATATTCTTTTAAATCTTCTCAGGGAGATGGAGAATTGTGGATTTGCCTTGAAGTACAATAACATGGATTAACCAATAGCTTCTTTAATGTGATGTTTCTTTAGTAGAATAAAAATGTCACGGGCTAGGGAAGCCTACTACCCGAATTAAAGGCATGACAAAAGCGGATGTGCTGGGCCTCGGATGTCTAGACCACAATGGAGTTGGCTGTCCCATCCCGTATAGGGTCAGTGACCCCAAAGCCATGCTGAAGTCGGATGTGTCAGGCCGAAAGGCGCAAATATCGCAGCACTACTGTAAACCATGACACAACGCATTCCGTTCTCCGGACTACATCCTGCTAATCTGCAGGAATTTGAGAACGAACGCAGAAGAAGAAGAAAAAATCGTCCTTCTCAAAGATAATAAATAATTACAACCCTAGTGTCGGGAAATAAAAACCTAATAGAGGAGTGAGGGCTGGGGCAACACAGAGCAAAATAAGGAAAACACGGGAATGTATAAAATTGTTGCCAATATTTAAATACACTAGGCTACATATTAACAGCAACCACACAAAAAAGACTTTGACTAAAAAGTTTCCAAAAGCACACACACACAAAAACAATGACCAAAGAAAAAAACAACAATACTACACACATAGACATATAGTATTATAGGAAGAGTAAGAGGAGAAAAGGTAGATACCAAGGTGAGTGGTTACGAATAGAAGGAAGAAAGAAAACAAAATAATAGCCAAAAAAAGCAAAACAACAATTATATAAAAGAAAACGAACGAATAAGAGAATAAATCAAAATCGACTTATATATTTATTTTCTTATTCATTCTTTGTCATTTATCATTAGGGTCCTATGGTTGTTGCTGTTGTTTTTTGCATTTCATTTGGGGCTTTTTCTTTTCATCTTGTTGCACTTGTTTTCCGTTTCCTTATTCACTCTCCTTTATTATTTAATTTTGTTCTTATTATCAATTCTTATCATACTCTGTCTCTGTGTACAGTATTGTGTGGTTTTTATGGTTCTCATGAAGTCTTTTTAGCCGAAACGTCGTCTATTTTTGTGGTGTTGTTAGTATGTCGCGTATATAAATATTGACAACACTCCTTACCAACTTCAATTTTTTTCGTATCTCAAGGATTCTATTTCTTCGCCACAGCATAATGAGTTGTTTGTTCAGCACCACAAACATCTAACATTAATTCAGCTAAATACCGGGGTATTTCTGTTACTAGACCTATCGTATTATTTTAATGTGCGAGTTAATTGTGGTATTCCTGCTACCTTTCAATTGTGGCGTTACTTCCTTACGCTATTCTCATATTTTGTTGGTTAAAATTAGGTCTTGCCTCTCATTTAACATTTTAAAACTTTTTTTCAGATATAATTTTTAATTGTTCTATGTATCGCTGTTTTTCAACCAGTGTGCCCGTGTAATTAGTGTTGAATAATGTCTTTTTTTTAAAAAAACAAAACGCCGAGTTTTGTTTTGTTTTATGTCAAAATCAATGCTGATGTCGAATGTGTCAGGAGATGTGCATATGTTGCAGCACAAGATGAAAAGCATGATACGCAGCATTCTGTTAATGGACTACATCCTGCTAATTAGCTGGAGTTTGAGAAAGAACGCAGAAGAAGAAAAATAATATTTTTCTTGTGTGAAAATACGGCAGCCTGATATTTTTGTGTATCGAATGTAAAAAATTACACATAGGCATATTTATTGGTACTACGAGTATGAACGGAAAAAGGTAAAGTGCTATAAATAATAGTCCTAAACTTGTCATAATGGTAACATCACACAAACACATACACTAAAACTAAAAAGACTAAAAAGCTGGCATCAGGACGAAAAACCACTGACATTGACGAACTTACACGGAACGAAGAGTAAGAAACCATAATAGAATGGGAGAAAGGTCGAGAAAGAAAACATAGAGTAGAGTATTTTATATAGAGTATTTGTGTAGAGTATTGAATCAAGTAGGGAGTTTAGGGTACCGGTATTTCAAACAACATATGATGAGAGAGTGAAAAAAATGAACTATTAATTAAGTTTAATTAAGTATTATATAATATGTATTCTTTTCTCTTTGGTTAAATATACAGCTCAACTGATGTTACTTGATTTTATCTGGCTTAAGGATTAAAGATCAGGGTTTGAGGTGTAGTGTTCCTAAAAGAAATTAACATTTTCGAGGGCGCAGTAGAATGATCGTCAACCAGAAGAGGACTGGTACAGTCAGCAGAAGTGTAATGGCGAAATACACCCAGGAAGAGATCGGAGCAACTATTGACGTGTCCAGTTTGCATTGTTGATGATGCGACATCTAACTAACTATAGTTAGTATATAGCTATATAGCTTAGATATAGGCTAAGCATTAAAAAAAAAGACAGACTATGATAATCAATAAAATCGCAGAACAGGTATTAAACTTAAAAATACACGGAGATATACCACAACAAATAGGTCTAGATCATTACCAATATCTTGGACGTATAATCACAAATGATGGTAGATGTGAAACAGAAGTTAAAAGGAGAATAAGAACGGCTAAAAATATTTTAGTGACATGAGGAAAATATTGACATCTAAATAAATTATAAACAAGCTAAAATGAGAATTATAAAATACTATGCCAATTATATATTAATGTAAGGCTAAGAAACATGGAAAATGAACAAACTACCAGTAGACAGAATTGATACCTTTGTGATATATATAAAAAATAGGGAGAATTTCATGGAAACAGAAGCAAACGAACAAAGAGGTTCTAGCAACACTTCTTATGAAAAAGAAACTACTGGATGGTTGCTGATCCAGCGGTCCATGGGCTCATGCCCTTTGACCCAATGCCATTGTGTGATATATGCATGTGTATGTTAGCTGTTGTTTTGTTCCATATAATGTGTTCCATTTATCTGACCCCGGAGGGAGAAGCATTTTCCTGATGTCCTCCAGGGATGGGCATTCAAAAAGGTAGTGGTCAACAGTTTCATAGGGATGAGTGCACATCCGGCACCCTGGAGTGTGTTTCGGTTGTATTCTGTTCAGGTGATTATTAAGCTGTACATGTTGTGTGCGCAGTCTGAAGATGATACTCTGGTCTTTCCTTCCCAGGAGGTTGATGTTATATTTAGGATTTGGGCTGGTCATATATTTATAGATTTCCCTCCCAGTGTTTCCCATGGCCCATCTGTTCATCCAATTTTCTTTGTTCACAGATTTCAACATCATTTAACTGTGTGCATGGTCGTTTGTGTAAATGGCTGTTCTTGTTGTGTTCCCTTCTTTGCTAGTATGCCTGCCTTGTCATTGCTAGATGTGTTTGAGTGGCCAGGAATCCATTGCATAACTGTTGACTTCATAAGATGTAAGCTGCTGGTTTGCATGGTGATATATTTCAACTAGCTCTGGCTTACAATGTCCATCACATTCTAGTGCTTGAAGAGCAGACATAGAATCTGTAAAAATCACAATGTTTTGGACTTTTGTTGGAAAGGCATCAAATATGGTCTTCATGTGGTACAACGCATATTCTAGTGGTGTTATTTCAGCTTCATAGTTAGAACAAAGGCATCAACTAACTCATCAGATGTTTTGTCTGGATATTCTATATAGACACCACAACCTGCTTTGATAGTGGCTTTAAAATCAGACCTATCTGTATAGATATGGATCCATTGTTCTGAGTAGGTGTCTATTGTTTTCTGTGTTACTTTCATAAGACTTACTGGGTCGGAAGGGGTGCAAAGGGAACGCATTGCTCTAGGCGGACCCAGGGTTAGCAGATAACCAAGATCCCAAATGTACCTCCACGCGGTGCACCCTGGAAACAGAAATACAGCAGCTCGTGCTGATTCTGGCCAAATCATTTGGGGATCGTGTCCGAGAATGTGGAGGTAGCAGATGGAAAGAGATTTGACTGCACAAGAGACAGACAATATCTCCGACACCACCAGCTGCACCACATATAGCGACACTGTCGACATACAGTGAAGCTAGTCAGTCCAGTCCGAACATTGGAGGGGCGGCCAATGTAAAATGCACGTAAAAGTAAATGCATGGCGAGAGACACATATGTTTCATACAGAGTACAATGAAACAATGAAAGGGCAGAACAGCGCTAGAGGGCAGCGCGAACTGCAAATAGAAAGTGAAAAGTCCCTAGGAAAAAGAACTACAAGCTCCGTCAGCTCGAGACGGGCTTCTAGTTACCAGAGTTCCTAACAGGCAGAGACCCAGACCCATCCATCGACGTTTGGTAAAGCAAAAGACCTAACCCAACTCTAATGTCGAGCCTTCCTAAACCGGAAATATGCTTGCAAAGAGAAAGGGTTCTGTACCCGATGGGTGTAGGCAAGAAAGGGACAACGATGGTAGTCGTGGCCCAACTCTACTGTCAAGGTTTCCTACACCGGAAGTACACTTGCAGAGAGAAAGGGTTCCGTACTCGATTCGCTCAGGCACAAAAGGGACAACGATTTAGCCCTGGCCTAACTCTACTGTCAGGTTTTCCTACACCGGAAATACACTTGAAGAGAGAAAGGGTTCAGTACCTGATGGGCTCAGGCGCTATTGGGACAAGGACGCTCAGCTCGAGAACGCCTTGCTCCCAAACGCGTGGTGTGAGACTCGAACTTGGACAAGGGGTACACGATGTCGGTGAATGACACCTCGGCTAAGAGGGCGAAAGAGCCAGTGTCCAACTCCTCTGATGAGTTCTTCCCCTTAAGGAACCAGGCTCACGGATGAGAAACGGTTCGGTACCCAATGGGCACAGGCACAGCACGTCCAATTACACGAGGCAAGTTCATAGACAGTGGAACACCTCGTTCGAGTTAGACGAGAGCAAAACATCGTCTGGGCGAAGAGTCTCCGCTACGCGTGCCTGGAGACAGATATAGAGGCTGTCACAGGCTAAGGGTAGCCCACCCGAATTGTCAAGGCATGCCGAAATCGGATGTGCTAGGCCTACAAGGCGCATAACGGTGGCACAACGTAATCACGCTCCCGGCGGAAATCGCACGGATATCCGTGATGGTTACAATGGAGCGAACGAAAAACAAACAAACAAACAAACTGGGTCGGAACTTTTCGTTGCATTACCTCTTAATTGTGTCTTTATTTCCGGTAATTGAAAACTTGAGTGCGAGGGTAAATATTTTCCTACTCTTGCAGTTCTTGTCTCTTGTCTGGGAAATGATAGCTGTCTTTTATTTCATTGACATGGCTAAGGACTGACTTTTGTTTTAATCTGTAGTTTGGTTGCCAGTTTTCTACAAGTTGTTTATTAGGGTGGTTTTTGTCAATTCTTTTGCTTCTTTCATAAGCTTCCATTGCAGCCATATCTCTCCAGATCTTAAGGGGGTTCTACATTTGTATGCATTTCACATGCAGCCGTTGGTGTATATCGCATTGCTCCACTAATAAGGCGTTGGGCATTGTTCTGCACTCTGTCTAGAGATTCTACATTTGTCTTGGAATATGCGAGGAGTGCACTTTGTATTTTAAAGCAGAATGTATGTACCCAAGATATAATCCTCTAAGGCTATCATTGTCTTATCCCCAAGATGTGCATGTGAGTCTTTTCAGCAGTTGCAATGGTTTAAGTGTTTTATTTTTGATATTTTATACATGCTTATTGAGGGTGAGCTGCCGATCAAACGTGATTCCAAGATATGTGGGATGTTCTTCTATTGGCAATTTCTGTGTGTCCAACCATAGACTGATATTTTATTTGGCTACTTTATGACTTTTAGTAAAGATGGTAAAAGAAACTATTAAAAGAAATAAATATCAAACCAATAATGTATTGTGGACATGGCAATACCTTACGTGAGGGTAAAGTCGAGGAAAGACGAGGTAGGCAGCGATACAAGTGGGAGAGAAACATCACGAGATGGGAAAGTTACAGTCTAGCAGAGTGCACCATCAAGGCAAGAGAAGAGGAATGTTGACGATACGTTGCAGCGAAAACAGCCAAACTTCGTTAATTGCGGAGACAGAACTTGATGATGATGAATTATACTCGCATACGATTTTTGTTGTAACACAAAATTGCAGTTCGGATTTCGGTATACTGTAGCAGTTTCCAAGTTTAACTTTGTTAATGTATGCACATTTATAGTAATTATTATGTTTTAAGGAAACATTAAATCTGATTTTCGATTTTCAAAGACACCTTTTCAATAAATTTTCCAGTTTGATTACCGAAAAAAATAAAAATGGTCTACGCTGGACAAAGTGGCATATTTTTAGGTTCGATAATTGATTAGATCACATATTTTAGAGATATCAAAATAGTTTCTCTATTATTAATTTCAGATAAAATGTAGTAATTTTAAATTTAATGATACATAAATGCAAAGTTCATAATATTTAATATATGTTTTGACATTTCTTTCTTTTAATTAAAATCGTCTCGTTCCCAACGATAATCAAAACTACACACATAATGTTGACGTCAAACGCAGCAAATTTTCCTGACGATGTGTGGGCAAACTTACTTGAATTGATTGATTTTTTTCCTCCCTATTTTAGGTCATTAGTTCTTGATGTGGACACTTATGATGTATAGTAAGTACTGTTTTCGTACTTGCTGTTTGATACATTTCTAATATGATGTCTTAACATTTAGGCAGCACATATACAACTACTGGAGTGTATTCATAATTCACATATGTAGGCTATATTTGTATTGTCTGCTGACTTCATCAGATTGGAGTCTCATTGACTTGAGACAAGATTCATGTCATGTCCAATTTAGCGAAAACAGTTCCACGGATAAGTCTATGTTAGGCGATGCAATTTATACTCATATAAACATATTACCAATGGTGTTTACAGAGTAATGTACTATACACATACATTACTCATTACGGACAGTCTTGGACTTAAGTTTACTATCATACATTCAATAATAATAATATATAATAATTATATAATATAATACTCAATACTAGTGTAATGTAATTTTCATTTAGAAAGTTAAGAAAGAACTTAGTAGGCCTTATCATTATAACTTAGGCCTATATAATATATTATGATTATAAAAATAGTTTTTTTATTCAGGTGATTAGGCCTATTATTTCCAGACCAGTGAGAGTGGTTTCAAATATAGATGTTGTTATTTGAACTCACACTTCTGGGCTAGTTTAACTACTACAGCCAAAGGCATGTATTGCCTAAGCACTTTTATTAGTTATGATGAGAGTATGCCTTAATTTTGTACAGATGGTTCTGAATGTGTGCAGATCATTGGCATTCACAGCACAGGTTGGAAAGAGAATTGTGAGGGAAGACATCAGTACTTTTGCTATGACCAACAAGTAGCATGATCATGGTGATAATCATGACAATGGCATGATTAGAATCTCAGACCTACACTCACCTATGACATGCTTTTTCAGTGACTGGGGTCTCCCTGGCATAGTGGTTAAGCTGTTCGCTTTGTGCTCAAGGGGTCATTGGTTCAAATCCCACTCACATCATCTTGTTTATAAAGTGGATTTTCTCGCTTGAATCTATGGGGTTAGGTGCTATGAGTTGTACTCTCAGCAGGTAGTATACAGCTTTGTTGAGAGGGATGGAGTACATATAGGGTAGTCCAAGTACAATGAAGTCAATCCTCTACACCTTTTCAACCAACCTTTCAATGAGCACACTAAGAAAGATTGAGAATGGCTGGACAGGCAGTGGTTGGAGTTTGTGATGCTTTCTAATCTGAAGAATCAACTTAGTATTTGTTCCTGGACATGCTGCTGTCAAATATAATGAGCACACAGGCAGGCTTGCTGGTATGGTGGATAAGAAATAGACTGGGCAAGAAATAGACTGAGCTGATTTTCTGAATGCTCTTAGCTAGATATGATGAGCAGCTGATGTAACAAATGCTTGTGAATCTGGAACTCTGCTGAAGATGGATGTTTTGGGTAAATTGGTGCAAATAAAACAGTGTCAACAGATTACATTGTGCTTGAAATCTAGTAGAACAGTGGTTCTGCAACAAGAGAAATCCAGCGAGAGTTTAATAATGAACACTGAAGAAGAAGAAGAATCTGCAACCTTGAGCAGACTACAGAAATATCATGTAAAGAGGAGTGGCTAAATAAGAACGTTATGCAGGTAACTAGAATAGATAAACTGGCACTGAGTAGGTGTGTCCTAGGTGAAAAGGGTACCACATTACTTTTGGCAGACCCAGGGTTAACAGATAACCAAGATCCCAAAAGTACCATCATAGTAGTGCACCCTGGAAACAGAAGTACAGCTGCTTGTGCTGCTTCTGGTTAATAAACAGTTTCAAGTTCACCTGTCAGTCACTATGTATCTAACCTTGTAATCAATAGTTCAGTCATTATTTGTTTTTACTTGTCCACCTTTTCAATTAGGGCAGAAACATTCTACTGGGTATGACTTTGATGATGGTAATGTTCACAGTTTGTTAATTAAGCCTATCCATTGGCTAGAGAATTTGAACACATTATGTACAGTGTGACTTTGATAATGTTCAGTCTATTCATTTAGTCTACTCCTTGGCTTACAATGGCTGTTTTGAATATTCTTGATCTGTATCCTTCATTCAACATGAGTGGTTCTCCCAAGTTTCTTTGTGTAACTCTTCAGTGAATCTTCGATGAACGACGTCTGCAGTCTGGTTCTTGTAAAGGATAGCAAATGTGTTAAAACTTCAGAACTGGCTTTCATCAGTGAACAACTTAAAATCTGCTTAACCTTTCATGAGGTGAACAAGACTTTGATGGCTGGAACTCTGGGCTTCTGCTAACAAGACTTCAAATAAATATGCTGCTACTTCTGATAACAAGACCTGAAATAAATATGCTGCAATTTCTCAACTCTCTTTCTGGTCAGTGCAAGGATTTGTGAGATACAATCCCATAACACTGCACCTTTATATTCATCAGAGGGATGTTTCAATTCCTCTAAAACCTATCTATTTGAAGTAATGACTCAGAGAATCTTAGTTTTTCTCCTCTTAGAATCTTCTCCACTTCCTATCTTTATGCTAAGACAACATTTCATGTAGAAGAGATTCCTCAAAAAATTCTATGACCTTTCATAGACAACAGAATACTTCTTATTCTGGGACTACTACTTCTTCTTCTGCGTTCGCTCTCATATAACCACAACGAATATTTCGTGTGATTTCCGCCGGGGAGCGGGAAGTACGTTGTGCTGCAAGTTCCACAGTAGAACTGTGATTATTTGCACCCCGGTTGGCCACTTGTGGTCAGGACATCAGAGGTCCAGCACATCCGTTTTCGTCATTCCTTTATTTCGTGTTTGGTCCCTAGTCCGTGACAGCCTCTATCTGTCACCGGGTATGCTGGTGTGTAGTGCCTCTTCGCCAAGACGCCTGTCGAGCGAGTCTATCTGGCACGAGGTGCTCCACCGTCTATGAATCCATCGTGCAGTTGGACGAACTCTGCCTGTGTTCATTGGGTACGTAACCGTTTCTCATCCGCGAGCCTGGTTCCGTATGAGGAAGAACTCGCCAGAAGAGTTGGACCATGACTCGTTCGCCCTCCTACCCGAGGCGTCGTTCACAGACATCGTGAACCCCTCGCACAAGTGCGAGTCTCACACCACGTGTTTGAGAGCAAGGCATTCTCGAGCTGAGTGACCTTGTCCCAATTTCGCCTGAGCCCATCAGGTAGTGAACCCTTTCTCTCTGCAAGTGTATTTCCGGTATAGGAAAGCTTGACAGCAGAGTTGGGCCAGGGCTAAAATCGTTGTCCCTTTTCTGCCTGAGCCCATCAGGTACTGAACCCTTTCTCTCTGCAAGTGTATTTCCAGTATAGGAAATCTTGACAGTAGAGTTGGGCCAGGACTGCCATCGTTGTCCCTTTCTTGCCTAAGCACATAGGGTACGGAACCCTTTCTCTTTGCGAGCATATTTCCTAGGTTAGGAAGGCTCGACATTAGATTGGTTTAGATCTTCTTGCTTTTCCGAACGCCCACGATTGGGTCTGGGTCTCTGCCTATAAGGATCACAGGTAACTAGAAGCTCGTCTCGATCTAACAGAGCTTGTAGTTCCCCTTTCCTAGGAACTTTTCACTTTCCATTTGCAGTTCGCGCTGCCCTCTGGCGCTTTTCTGCCATTTCATTGTGGCATTATACTCATTATGACATATTTGTTTCTCACCATGCATCCACCTTTACGTGCCTTTTACATTGGCCACCCCTCCAATGTTCTTACTGGAATAACAGGCGTCACTGTATGTCGACAGTGTCATTGTATGTGGTGATGCAAATGGTGTCAGAGATATTGTCTGTCTCTTTTGCAGTCAAATCTCTTTCCATCTGCTTCCTCCACATTCTCTGACACGATCCCCAAATGATTTGGCCAGAATCAGCTTGAGCTGCTGTTTTCTGTTACCAGGGTGCACCGCAAGGAGGTACATTTGGGATCATGGTTATCTGCTAACCCTGGGTCCGCCTAGAGCAATGCGTTCCCATTGCATCCCGGGACTACTCCTACCTTCTGGAACGATATCAACAATGGTGCACCAAAACATGGTGTCACGCTCATCATTGTCCTACACAATGCTTCCTCTTTATAAACCAATTTCTCATCAAAACTCTACAACTATAATTTACTTTTAACACTATTATTCCTATCACAGCACCACACTAATTCTACCTATGAATAACACTCTATACTATATGCAATGAAAATTTACAACAGAATTCCATTGATGACAAAAAGAGCTCCTTATAAAACCATTGTATAAATCCTCTTTCAACATTTCATTTTACTGCATCAATTCATTCAGACATCGTAAAAAAAATAACAAAACTTGAGGAGCAAATGTCCTTCGAGGAGGCCAGTTCCCCATCTATTTATAAAGTACATTTTCTGAAGACCATTTCTTTTCCTTGTCAAATGAGTTCTGTTCACTCTGAATAAATTCAGTTGACGATATTCACGTTTTCATACAGTAGTTAAGTCACAATTTTCCTGAACTCTTCCTAAAAATTCTATGGTTATCCAGAAATGTTTTGCAAATGTTCTATTTTTAGCCAGTTTCTGATCAATTCTGGCATAAACAACTAAACTTCAAATGAATCTTTCCACCCATGTGTTGTCGGGGTCTATCGTCTATTTCCATCCATCGTCTATTTTGTCAAGGTCGACTACATTACCACATGAACTATAAATTTGTCAACAGAACAAATTCCCCCACTCGTTAAACCAGTATTGTTTCTACCTTTTTAATTGTCCGACCATACGACAAAAAGGAAAACAATTCTGTCTCTAGTTTTTGGTCAAAGTTTTTCTCTTCTTATCTCCGCTACCTTGTTTCTGTCACATAGGCACGATGGATACAAGACCAGGGGCAGACCATGCACAAAATGGATCACAGAAATAAAGGAATCAATGAAGACAAACATATATAAAGCACATAAAAAGGCCATCTCCAGAGAACTCTTCTACCCCTGACGCTGCAAAGTATAAATGGGGTATAAGCGGAAAGAAAGAAAGATCACGGGAACATCAGGGTGGATATCATCAGTCTCAGTCTCACTATTTACCGGTACATTGTAGTCATCGGCATTATCCTCAAAGATAGTTTCAATCCATTGCATTACTGATGGAACACTTTTTGAAAGATCGGACTGTCATTTTGGATGAAACATTCAACAATGATTCTTTAACCCACTTAGCGACTGTAATGATGCCAGATTTTTGACGTTGCAACCCTTCATCACAGCTAAACGTACCATCTGCCATGAAACCTAATACAACAGTGAAACACTGTCCAGTCAACTTTACACAAATCATCTTCCACCCTGTGATTTGAAGGCAAATCTAAAAGTCAAGCTAACAGTTGACCTGATCTATTCATTGACTAGGTTTTTAATTTACCATAGTGGCTGATGCTGACAGCACTGAGTGAATGAATGAATGCAATCTAGTACCTGGTGGTAACAGGTTTTATGAGGATGTAAATGCCTCCCAGGAAAAGTCACATTGTATTACACACGGACTGCAGAACGTTTCAAGAATTTCTTGAATATGAGATGCTATGAGAAACATATTGTATGTACCATAGAAACAATGCTGAATCAAATCTCTATGGATCTCTAAATGAGTTACAAAAAACAGTGAAGTTTATTGAAGAGATTCTTCTTCCAGTTGAAGAAATATGCAGATATGGATTTCATTTATGAAATGTACTGTGGTTACTAGCCCAGTGATGCCTGTAGAGCTTGTCCGTAAGAGCTGTTTCAGATGGTCATAGTTTTCTTCTTGTGGTGTGTACGGCATGCAATTAAAAGAGAAAATTACAGAAATAGACATTTTAAGTGAATGAAAGGAGATGAAGAAGATCACACAACAGTGGAACAAGGAAGAGTAGAATGAGAGAAAAACTAATTTGATGACCATTAGCCCTTTATTTCATTAGAATGATGTAAAATGGGTTAGTGCAGCAACTGTATCAACCACATGAATAGGTAGCTTTCAAGATGCTTTCTAGAATTTCATGATGTTTCTTGTTTTTCCATTTAATGCCCTAAAATCACTTCTCTCTCTGTGTATTGTGCCTGTGATAAAATATCATTATCATCATTAAGTGCCGTCTCCGCAACGAAGGTTGGCTGCAACGTATCTCCAACATCTCCTGTCTCTTGTCTTGGGGGTGCACTCTGCTAGACTGTAACCTGTCCATCGTGTGATTTTACTTTCCCATATTGACATGCAATATCTGCAGAAAGATCAATATGAAAAAGTATGACTTTTTAGATGATATTTGTTTGTCTACTGCTGTTGAAATCTTTGTTAGAAAGAGACGAAGCACAAATTATATTTGGATGAAATTCATTCATTGTAGTTCTACCACAAAAAAGAAAAAGTTTGATAAATTAAAATACTCTACTAAATGTTCATATTCAGTGTTAGTTTTTATAATGCAATTGCAAGACTTTTTGAGCAGAATCTATGCTTCGATGGAGAGTATGGTATTGAGTAGGAATGGGAATCTATGTGGCAGAGAAAATAGAGTTTTTAACCAGAGAACAATGGAAACTATAGGATCATATACTATTCAACATCTTCTGGAGGTGAATGGGCACAAATGGGATTTTCCTGGAGTGCTATGATGTTTGTTCATGACCAATCTATTGAGCTGTCACTATTGGTGTCATTTAATACACAACCAATCTATCTGTCACTATTGGTGTCATTTAATACACAACCAATCTATTGAGCTGTCATTATTGGTGTCATTTAATACACAACCAATCTATCTGTCACTATTGGTGTCATTTAATACACAACCAATCTATTGAGCTGTCACTATTGGTGTCATTTAATACACAATAATTTAATTCCATTTTAAGTTTTCCCATTGTTAGTTGTGATTTTTAAAATTATATTATTGTCAATCATGATTTTCATATTTAAGAATAGATTTTGTACTGCATTATGTTATAGTTCTTCTGTATTCATTCTCAAACATCTGCAAATTATCCGAATGTAGTCCAGAGAATGGAATGCGCTGTGTCATGGTTTACAGTTTAGATGTGATATCTGGCTTTTCGGCCTGACACATTGTGACTTCAGCATAGCATATGGGTCACTTTGACCCTTTATGGGATGAAACGGCCAATTTCATCTCCCAAACCTCCTCAGGCACCTCTTAAGACATGCCTTGCAGGTAACAGTGTTGCTATTATTTGCTTTCTTTCTGTCACTGACAACACACGGGCATATAATAATAGAAGATATCCTTTATAAGGCATTTCTTTTCAACAATTGCTGAATTTTTAGGCATCACTTATACATTTTGTGTAACATTTGCCAGTATTACATAAAATATTACATGACCATCGTTGTACTCAAACCACAATCAAGTTGATGCAAATTATGACTAGTGGACTGTTTTACTAACACCTCCACCATGGAAGCTGGCTTCACTAATTGATTTGATTAATTGTTCAAGACTATTTCAAGTGTTCTTAATCTATTCTTGTGTGTCATTGTATTTCAATATCGACTTTAAAACAAGTATGGTCAGAATGCAGTCTTGTCTGAAGTATTTCTCTACTTCAAATGGTTGTGATGTTCATTATCTAATTTCACTGTTGCCTGTTCATCTACTATCTATACATCTTTCAGCTCCTTACGGAGCATAGGTAATTAGCAAACCTATTCCAGCTTGTCTTATCTTTAGCTGTTGTTTCAGGCACTTTCATACCCATCCTTTGTGTCTCTGTATTCTTTCCTTCATATATTTGTTGGTCTCCTTTTCCTCTTTCTCTGTTTTCTATCTTTCATTAGTGGTCTTATACCATTTCAAATCTTCTATTTGCAGGATTAAATATATGAAGGTTTATCATTTTCTGGGTGCCACTTTTGTTCATATCACACTTTGATTGTGGAATACTTGAAAATGAAAAAAAACTGATCTCCTGGCAAGGAAACTGAGATCACAAAAACAGATAGAAAGTGATATTACATAATATGAATGTAAGACTATTATAAAAGCAGAATATAAGAAAAGGTGGAAGCAGATGCACCCAACTGCAGAACCAAATGACCCCTCCTACCATCAAAAGACTATGAACTGCTCATAACAGACTGAGAGGTCATATGTTGAGAAAGCTGAAAATTGGTGAGACAGACTTGTGCAACTGTGGATTGAGCCAAAGAGACAGCAGAACACATTCTTCATGTATGTCAACTCAATCAATAAGAAAGGGACAAAATATAGCCTACTTCCAAACCTGAGGGGTTCCATGGATGACCTGAAGCGAATTACATAGTTCATTGAAGCTTTTGGCACATAACCTGATATCTAACTGAAGAATAACAAAGAAGAATGATGTTTCAAAATTTCATTCTACTGAGTAGGAAGTAACTGCAATATCTTTAGAAAACTGTTTTTAGCAGCATCTGGCAATCACTTGAAAGGGTTGAAATGCACAAAGAATTGACTGCATTATAATCAGATTACTTCACATTTACTCCAACTCTTTCAACAAAGCGGTACATCATAATATTCAATCATAATAGAGTACTTCTCATAATACATACCTCCATAGCTTCAAGAGATCTCCTCACATTATTTGATAAAATCTTATTTATGACATTTTTTCCATATTTAAAATAATACAAGATCATTCTTATATTTCATCACAGCACAATTTTTGAAGCAGAATACATACCTAGTCAGATTGAAAGTTAACTACTATATGTTCTTTGTGTATACAAATTTTGAGCTAACTGCATACTTTTATATTATTTAGTTTTGTTTCTTCTTTCAGGGTTTCCAGTGTTATCTATTTTAAACTAGATGGCTATTGGAATATAATTCTTTACATCAGTTCAATTTTTGCTGGGGTATCATTCCCACAAAGCCATTATGAGTAAGCCTTCAGCCCAGTTTTATTCTGTGGAGGTTGGAGATTCTTCTTTTACAATATTAAAACGATACCAACATCTCCGACCAATTGGATCTGGAGCTCAGGGCATTGTTTGGTAAGTATTATTTTATAGAAGTTTTTTCATCTTCATTTTAAAATTACAGCTGGCATTTATTTATAATAATGACATTTTTGTCCATAATTGCTGGGGACTGAAAGAGAAGAAATAATAGAAACACTGTTTTACTTTCCGTGCATGCTGTAATAGGGTGAGCAAAAAGATTATGGGATGGAGCTGGCTGTTTTCATCCCATACATGGTAAAAGTGACTCAGAACCATGCTGAAATTGAATGTGTTGGGCTGAAAGGTGCAAATATTGAAGCAGAACTGCAAACCATGACATTGCATTCCATTCTCTGGACTACATGCTGCTAATTGCAGGAGATTAAGAACAAACGCAGATGAAGAAGAAGAGGAAATGTTTTTTTCTTCAGTGTTTGCTCTCAAATAATCAGCACAAGTATTCATGTGATTTGAGCCAGAGAGCATGAAGTACATTGTTCTGCTAGTTTTACAGCAGTGCTGCAGTATTTGCATCTTTCTGCCCAGCACATTCAATTTTGAGCCTTTCTTTATTTAGTCATCATCATCATTTAGCAAGTGACACCTCTGTGACACTTAGTACAGTAGCAAATACAATACCAGTATTTTTCTGGCAAACCACAAAAGTATTTTCTGTGGTTTTCTGCAGGTACTTCTTATTTCTTTGATTACCTGTTCCGCTGTTCTCTATTTTGTTTTGGATTCCCCCACACATTTTTTGTCTACCCTCAGGTAGATCTTATAGTAGTCCTAGTAGCAGCAATAGTTTCCATGCAAAACACATTTATTTTAAGATATGTTAGATGTAAGTCCACCATTTTTCTTATTGTTGTAGAAACATATTGCTATTTGCTGGTCTCTCTTATGTGCTTGTTTGACTTGAATTCTTCCCAACCAATAATCAAAATTTTCAAAGACATTTATTTTAAAATGAATTAAATTTTTTCTAGTTTTATTTTTATTTTCCAGCGTTGACAAGAATATTTTTTTTTAAGTATTCGTTCTCAAACTTCTTCACGTTCACAGTTTAACATGTCTACACAGAAAATCTGATTTTCTTGATAAGTGATGTTGTATTTGAAAGCTCAAGACTCCCATATAGCTTTCTGGGGTTGACTATCTCTGTGGACCAGTGCTCCTACCTCAACTGGTTTAGTCTAATATAGACATGTTGCATGATACCATAGTTGCTGGTATGTCTATCAGCCTGGTACTTCCATCTTCAGCACCTGTGCTTGCTTGGGTAGGACTAGTCATGCTCATTTATAGGATGGCCCTACCAACCAAGTTTCCTGCCTCCATATGCTGAACTAAGTCCCATCTACACTTCAAGGATCTGGCATCAATAGGAGTTCTTTAAACTCATACTGAATCTCTCTTGCAAGCAAAACAGTGGATCTGCTAAATTTCGAACAGATTGTAGTCCAGAGAACTGTCCATTTTATTTGCGGAAATGGCCTGTCAGATCTATCTTAGGCAGATTACATAAGCATATATTAACACAGATACATTTTGAATATTCTTTAAGTTTATTCCTTACATATCAGAAAGTGATGCCAATTCATTTTTCTTTCAATTTAAACTGTCATGACCTGTGATGATGTTCTGAACTTTGTGTTAATATTGAAGTAGTCAGTTTATTTACCATCGAAGATGGAATGTGTTGGACCATTGGTGCAAATAAAGAAGGGCAACCCAATCTATCTCCATTCTCTGGACTGCATCCTGCTGGAAATCTAGTAGGACCATTATCCTTCTACAAGAAAGATCCAGCGGTATTTTAAGAATGAATACTGAAGATGTATGAGTTTATGATTTGTGGTCTGGTGATCTAAATTTAGCTTTGTGCATTTTTCCATGTTGAGACATTTTCTCATTCATTGTGCCAAGTTCACATTATTCCATGACCCCATTAAAGCCGCTATTATGCTCCAATATTATTGCATTAAAATTTCCATTAGAATTGTAATATCCTTTTTTCCTTCATTATTCTTTGGAATTTTATATAAAATGTATTTTTTAAATTATGCCCTCTCATTTGATGATGCGTAGCATTGGGTAACATTTATCTGAACTTTCTTATTATTAAATATTTCTGCTATTCTGGACCTCAGTTACTTTTCTATAAGAGACTTTTGTGCTTCCATGGAGAGTACAAGAGCAATTCCTTTAATGTAGAAGATGTATTGGAATCTATGGAAATCTAAATAGGCACATATTCCTTGGCTGTATTATAGTTTGACTTGCATCCTGGAAAATTTTTTTTAGGCGATAGGTATTTTAAAGTCACAAAACAGCAATAACTAAAGTTTAAATATTTTCATACTTTCTATTGGTACATGGTATACTTTCAATGATCAACAAATCAAATCAACACAAATCACTTCAAATCAACATGATTATGATAATGTTTCTCCTTCACAAGTGAAGATGAGCATAGAATTAAGAAAGGCCAAGTTTGGTTTGATTGCTTGTGAATTCTCAGATGACTGATAATCCAACCTGGACTCTAAAAGACTGTTGCAGTATGAGCAGGAATGTAGTAGGTCTTGAGAAGAGGAAAAAGAGTCAGATCTCTCTTTTTGCTTTTGTCTCTTTTGAATTGTCTGCAATGATTCTTGTGTTCATTTTCTTACTTAATAGTAATAGTAAGACCTGAACTTAGAAGAAGACCAGCTCTTCAAAATTATTAAAAAAAACCAAGCAAACATATTTTGGATATATAAAAAGATGCAATAGTTTAGAAAGATTAATCAATGAGGTGAAAGTTCCAGGAAAGAGAACAAGAGGCAGACCAAGACAACAATAGACAAAAGATATTGAAGACCGTAACATGACACTGGAAGAAGCTGGACAGCTTGCACAGAACAGAGAGGCTTGCAGAGTGGCAGTGTAGTTGTAGGCATCTCTCCTCTTTCCAGACTATAGTATTATTGTCAAGCTATAAAAAATATAATCTATGATCCATAGTGATGATAGATGTGGCTCACAAGACCATTTTGTTCCTAATCTTTCCCCTCCATGCAACACCATCCCTGTCATCCTGTTCCATGATTCCATATCAATGCCTGCATCATGCATATCATTGTTGCATTTGTCTGTGTATTGAAGTAGAGGTTGACCATGCAATATTTTTCGAGACTAATTCTCCATAAAGTAGAACTGTCAGTATTATGCCATTTTTCGATCCTCCAAGTGCGTCCCAGTCATCAGTCTGAGCAGATAGCATTTTTAAAAACTGGTTTTGCCTGTTCTTTCCAATACATGTATTACTGGCTTTGTTCTGCCACCTAATTTCAAGAATTCTATGTAGACACTATGTGAAAGTTATTTAGTAGTCTCTCCTGGTGCTTACAGGCTGCACATTTTCCTTGGAACATATTCACCATAGAGGAGGATACTAAGGACACAAGTATGGCAAACCAGGAGTTTAGCTTTTATAGTTAATTGTCTGTTTCTCCAGATCCTTTTTATTAATCTGTTCATTGTTCTAAATGCCTTGTCAATCCTGATGCTTACTTCTTGATCCAGGGATAAGAAATTGACTGAGGATTGTTGAGTGGTCAACTATCTCTAGCTCATCACTATCGATGACAATTTGCAGCTGCTTGATGGCAGTCTGCATCATAATTTGTCTACTTTTTGCTAGTCAAAACTGACTGCATGCATCAGAAAAGGCAGCAAATTTTGCAGGTCATCATCTGAGTGTGTTGTAATTGAAGCATCATCTACAGAGAGCAACTATCATATTAGGTCCTCCTTTATTCTATTTTGGCTTTCAACATTTGAGCATTGTAGAGACAACCATCTGTATGAGAAGGAATGGATATACCACTCTTCTGGCAGCGAAAAGCATTTCAAGAGAAGTATTTTCCAAAAAGCATGGAGGCAAGAATCCAGCCTTGTTTTAGGTCACGCTTGATCATAAACTTCTAAAGAAACACTATCAAATTTGATAGTATCTTTCATGTCTGTGTGGAATGACTATGCTTGACTTATGACTATGCAGCTGATCTTCTAGAGTGCTTTGAATAAATCATCATGACTTACTAAGTCAAATGCCTTTGTAAGATCAATGAAAACAACATATAAGGGCTGCTTTTGTTCATGGCTTTTTTTTTTGTAATTTACATAATTAATATATCATATCTGTGATTGATAGGTTTTCATGAAAACCGCATTGTGATTCTTCTTCTTCTTCAGCGTTCATTCTCAAACTCCCGCTGAGTCTCTCTTGTAGCAGGACCATGGTCCTATTAGATTTCCAGCAGAATGCAGTCCAGATAATGGAGATGCGTTGTGTCGCCGTTTCATTTGCGCCACTGGCCTGACACATCCGTCTTCTGCTGCAGCATTGTGATTCAGGATAAACCTGATTACCTAGAATTTGGAGAGTTCGCAGTACAATTCTAACAAGTATTTTGCCAACAGTGATTAGCAGGGAGAATCCTCTGTAGTTGTTACAGTCACTCCTGTCTCCCTTATTCTTGTATAGAGTTACAATGGGTCTGCTCACAGACTGTCTGCGAGCATGCCTGTATACTCAGTGACTCCATGAACATGATTGTGAAAATTCAGGCGGGGTACATTCGAGAACAGTGGCTGGATGCAGTGAATAATTCCTGTGTGCGCACAGTGACTTATTTTTGTGCCGGGACACGCAGGAGTCCGGGGTAATGAGAGAGCAGATTGGTTGGCCGCTCACGCTGCTACTACGGCTGTTGGTGGAGCGATGGATCGGGCTGACATTTTGAATGCCCTACGGGAAAACGCACGAACAAATGACTGCAAGTGACAATGACTCTTGTTCCATGATTAGAATAAAGGAGCTTGGTTTGAAATGTGGTGTCGCTAGAAAGGAGAGTTTTCGTGGGCAAAAAATAATTATGGTCAATCAACGACGTACTGGGACTGTCAGTCAACATGTAATGGTGGATACACTCAAGGAAAGATCTGAGCACCTATGGACTTGTCCGGTGTGCAATGACGATGATCCAACGACTAACTAACTAACTAGAGTTACAATGCTTGAGTCTTTAAATCCTGTGGGACTTTTGATCAGGTCAATTAGGTGTTGTGTGAACTCCGTATTTTGATAATATTTTCCATAGTTGTCTAATCTGTTGAATGCTTTGTAGTGGTTGACAAAAGCGATATACAGTTCTTGGTTGTTTTCCCGTAATTTTTTCTGGCGTTTGTCTGAAAGTAAAAATTGCCTCTGTGCAGCTATTGTTCTTATGAAATCACATGTAAGTGTTCTTAAGTTGTGGTTCGTAATTTTCTCGTAATCTTCTTTTTAGAATTCTATTGAAAAATTTTTCAGTGTGGCTTAGAAGTGAGTACCTCTGTATTTTGTACAATCTCTTTTGCTGCCTTTTTTCTTCCAAATAGGTATTATTACAGCGTTTTCCCAGTCTTCTTGGTTTTTCAGTCTTCTATGTTATGTTAAATGGCCTATGCAGCCATTTTCCCTGTATCTGCTGCTGCTTTGATTAATTCGACTTATATGTTGTCAGGTTCTGGGGCTTTGTTTTGTGAAGCTGTTTGTATTGCATTATCTATTTCTGCTCTCAATATGCTTGGTTCTAATTCTACTGTTACATTGTGTCCTATGTTGTTCCTCATTCTTTAAGATTTAGTAATTCTTTAAAATACTGTTGCCACCTTTCCATGATTCTTTTCGGGTCATTGATTGTCTTTCTATTTTCATCATTTATGATTTCGGTTGGCTCAAATTTATCTTACCTATTTCTAATGCTCTTTATCTTTTTGTAGAATTTAATTGGTGCATGTTTGTACTCTGTATTTAATAATTTGCCATAATATTGCCAAGCTTTTGTTTTGGAACCTTTAATGATTTTCTTAGATATTGATTTAGCTGTCCTGTACTCAATATTTTGTTTGTTTGTTTTGCGTTCGCTCCATTGTAACCATCACGGATATCCGTGCGATTTCCGCCGGGAGCGTGATTACGTTGTGCCACCGTTATGCGCCTTGTAGGCCTAGCACATCCGATTTCGTCATGCCTTGACAATTCGGGTGGGCTACCCTTAGCCTGTGAAGTCTCTATATCTGTCTCCAGGCACGCGTAGTGGCGATTCTTCACCCAGACGATTTTTGCTCTCGTCTGACTCGCACGAGGTGTTCACTGTCTATGAACTTGCCTCGTGTAATTGGACGTGCTGTGCCTATGCCCATTGGGTACTGAACCATTTCTCATCCATGAGCCTGGTTCCTTAAGGGGAAGAACTCAACAGAGGAGTTGGACCCTGGCTCTTTCGCCCTCTTAGCTGAGGTGTCATTCACCGACATCGTGTACCCCTTGTCCAAGTTCGAGTCTCACACCATGTGTTTGAGAGCAAGGCGTTCTCGAGCTGAGCGTCCTTGTCCCAATAGCGCCTGAGCCCATCAGGTACTGAACCCTTTCTCTCTGCAAGTGTACTTCCGTTATAGGAAACCTTGACAGTAGAGTTGGGCCAGGACTGCCATCGTTGTCCCTTTCTTGCCTAAGCCCATCGGGTACAGAACCCTTTCTCTTCGCGAGCATATTTCCGGTTTAGGAAGGCTCAACATTAGAGTTGGGTTAGGTCTTCTTGCTTTACCAAACGCCAATGGATGGGTCTGGGTCTCTGCCTGTAAGGAACACAGGTAACTAGAAGCTCGTCTCGAGCTGACAGAGCTTGTAGTTCCCCTTTCCTAGGGATTTTTCACTTTCTATTTGCAGTTCGCGCTGCCCTCTAGCGCTGTTCTGCCATTTCATTGTTTCATTGTACTCGGTATGAAATCTATTTGTCTCTCGCCATGCATCTACCTTTAGGTGCATTTTATATTGGCCGCCCCTCCAATGTTCGGACTGGACTGACTAGCTTCACTGTATGTCGACAGTGTCGCTATATGTGGTGATGCTGGTGGTGTCGGAGATATTTTCTGTCTCTTGTGCAGTCAAATCTCTTTCCATCTGCTACCTCCACATTCTCGGACACGATCCCCAAATGATTTGGCCAGAATCAGCTCGAGCTGCTGTATTTCTGTTTCCAGGGTGCACCGCGTGGAGGTACATTTAGGATCTTGGTTATCTGCTAACCCTGGGTCCGCCTAGAGTAATGCGTTCCCTTTGCACCACGTACTCAATATAATCTTCTTGGAGAATCTGTCTAAAATAATTTGTAGATCACTCAGAGTTAGCACTTAGGGAACAGTCATCAGCAAATAGGAGATCCCTATGATATGTGATTTGACTTTGGTTTTTGCTCGAAGCCAAAATGTGATTAATACCCAATAGTGAGTTCTTAACAGCAAGGCCCATTCCATGATGCTGGGTTTAATCCTCTTCTCTGCCCTTTTTAAAAGATAGCTTGCTCCTTTCTCTAAGTGACTCTTCCTCAAGGAGACATCTCCTGCAGGATCTATGTTAAGACAGTTGAGTTGAGCAATGATAACAGTTCTGTTTTTCTCAGGTCATCATTGTGATAGAGGTCTGTGGAATGTCTTGGACACATGGTTCGAACAATCCAGATTCTAAGCTGAAGCCAGGGGGTTTTCAATTTTTTGTTTTATTGCCTGGTACAATTTATTTACAGCCTATTTTTCGAGTTTTGTCCTAGCTCAAAACACACATTGACGTGCAGACAGGCTGTGTCAGATCAACACCTTATTGGTTGGGATCTGCGCAGCTTGAGTCTGACTTTAGTTGATAAATGACATCAAACGTTTCTCCCACCTTCAGAGATATCCTGTGTAGAGATATCCTTTATCTGCAAAAATTGACAAGGACATAACTCGTAACTGCCGAGACTGATTAAGGTCAGGGATGGAGTATACACCTTCATAGCACAATGCTCGGGCTGAAATATGGAGACTGTGTTGCCCATGCAGCATGACTCCTTTCTCTACTTGCCTTATTAATTCTAAAGGAAAAGTAATGCCAATAAATTTGGAACATGGCAAGCCACAGGATCAGCAGAGTTGTGGTCTATCTGTCTGACTATCTGTACTCAAAACATAGACCAGCTGCCAACCAAGGTAAAGGCATGGTCTGACCTGGTACATTTTATTTTGTATTGCATTTTATGGTCATAGGATAAGGGTGTATCTCCCATATGTACTTCTCCATCCAAAGCTTTCATACTTTCTGGTGCACATTAATATATTGCTCAATGAAATTGTAGTTGAAGTTATATCCTGGAAAACAATGCTTTATTGCATATTTTAAAACAATCACAATAGAAACATATTGTAGGAATCCATTGAAAACATTCAAATTGTGAACCTCAAATCATAATCTAAAAGTGACCTTGTTAGAACTGTTATAGAGGTGTATGGTCAAAGTGACTCAAAAGATATACAGAAGTTGGATGTCAGACCAAAAGGTGCATATATAGCAATCATGATACAATATATTCTATCTCTGGACCACATCCTGCTGACCTGAGGGAATATGAGCATAAACACAGTTTATTTTTTCCGATGCTATCTATTTTGTCCAATAATTTCCAAGGATGCCAAATGTATTTATGCTATTACTTAAGCTATTCTTGTTTTGACATTCCAGCACCAGTCTGGAAATTTTCCAAAAGAATATTTTATTTTTGTCAACAGAAAAAACATTCAAATTCTGTCCTGTACTACTTTTGCTGTTATGCACTATATGCCGTACTGTTGAGGTATCTTCACAGGTTTTGGATGGTTGCATATGGAATGTTTTTGAAAATTATTGTACCCACACTTTATTGGTTTATATTTTTTGCTTCAATTTTCGACTGCGGCAGCTAACTTAACATTCAATTCTTCTTATTGCTTGTATGTTGTTGGAGCTCGAAAGGGGAGCAAAGAATAGCGACACTTACCTGTTACACGTTGTAAGAGGCAACTAAGGAAGTTTTGGTTGGAGTTGTCTCATCCCATAGTGGATCAAAGTGACCTAGAACCCATGCGGAAGTCAGATGTGTCAGCCAAAAATGAGCAGATATCACAGCTAAGCTGTGAACAATGACACACAGCATTCTGTTCTCTGGATTACATCCTGCTAATCTGCAAGAGTTTAACAACGAATGCAGAAGAACCCTCCTTAGCCAACTATTATGCCATTGATGGCAGATTGCAGTATTACTATTCACTGTTCTTATTTTGGGCCCCAGCAATACATAGGTATTTACCAAGAAGTGATCAGGTAGTGTGCTTGCTTTAGTATCTTACCTATTTCCTATGAATTCTCTGTGGAATATAAAGCTTCATAGTGCTGGCTTGAAGTAACCTGTTAGAGTTCTCATCTCTTTGAACATACTATCACTTCTTCCTTGTTTGTTCATCTTCTCTATCTTGTTGCAAGTCTCCAGTACATATTTGTTTCTGTTCTATCTTGAATTCTTCCTTATTTTCTTGGTGATTTCTTTGTATTTTCTATGATTTGCAGTGTAATTAATTGTTTTCATTTGTCTTCTTTTTTTCAATTAGTTTGAGAGTTTCCTTTTTTCTAGGTAACTTTTCTGGGTATAAGATTTTGTGCTGTAGAAACAAGAATATCTCTTGCATAGTTGGCTAGTTCATCGGGTGTTAATTTTGCTTGTAGTGCGAGAAGTATTTCAAATTTGTTGTGAACTTCGATGCTATACTCTGCTGGTGTCAAAGTGGATAGGTCTAGAACTTTTTATAACGTTGTGAACCTTAATTTTTGCATCCGCCATGAGAAGTTCGTGATCTGTGTCACAGTGGGCACTCTTAAGGGTGGGTACAGGTGCATAGAATGCTTGATCTCCATCTATGATGGATTAAGATGTAATCTATTTGATTTTTGGTGTCCTATCTGGTGATGTCCACATGAACAGTCGTCTACGATGTTGTTGGAATAGAGTGTTCGTGATTGTCACGTTGTTGTCTATGCAAAAATCTACTAGTTGTTCCTCTCGTTTCTTTGGCCGATAGCGAAAGTCCCTACTGCATGTCTTTTCTCCCATGCGCTTCATGTTCCATTCTTTGCATTTAAATCCCCCATTATTATTTTAATATATTGTTTCGGTGTTTATTTCTTCGTTTTCTGCTGCTGATGTTGGTGCATGTTTGGATGATGGTGATGTTTTTGAATCTTCTGTTTAGTCTTATTGTCATTATGCGATCGTTGATTGTGTTGTATCCTAAAAGTGTTCTGGCGATATCTTTTTACATTAATATACCGCCTCGGCTAAGTCCACTTTTCTCTTTGCCTGAATATATGAACATTCCACCAGTTATGATTGTGAAGTGTTCTTGGTCAGCCCATCTATGTTCACATATCCCTAGAATGTCCATGTCTAAATGTCTCATTTCGTTTTCTAATGTATACTGTTTTCCCTGGTACATGATATCGAAGTTTCATGTAGCAATTCTAATTCTTTTCTTAAGTCTCGTACTGAATTTAAATACTCGTACTGGTTGTGCCGTCCTCCTCTTCCCCAGTTCGCGTGGTTGATCTGCCTGGCCTGGGGCCTCACCATCAGCTCTTTGAATTTCTTCAATGTAGGTTGTCATGATTTCTTGGCAGTTACATTCAGTAGTTTTCCATTGCTTTCTGAATCGTTATTGTCGCATTCTAACTTTATCCCTGGTGCGCATTTGGCCCGATACCTTGGTTTTTGTCCCCGCCTTTGAAACCGTTGTCGAACAGTTCGATCCTCCACTTTCTTCATCAGGTCCCTGTCTACTGATGGAGGTGAACATCCTCCTTAAGAGAAGCTATACGTAGTTTAGCCAGTAAATCAATGCTGGTATCGGGTGGTGCGCTGCCGTACACATGCAGACACGAGAAGCCATACGTGAGTTGAATAGGAGTAGGGGAAAGGGGAACCAAATAGAATCCAGGCCTTACTTCTAGGAGAAAGTGACTGTCTCTCACCGTGAGGTACTATCCCTTACATATTTCAATTCTACCCCCCCCCCCCGTTATCAACTCTGGCTATTTAATGTGAAGTAAAAACTCTATTGACGCAGGTAAGGGCATACTTCGATGTAGCCAACAATGACTACCATCCCTTACGCTAATGTCTATGAGACCAAGGGAAAATGAAGCAGGCGCGGAAAGTCATGGATGGCAGAAGTAGAGGACTCGTAGGGCTCATAGAATGTGAATTGTAAGAATCAGCAAAACGCAATGAATGGTGGAAGTTGACATGGAAAAATACGTCTCTGACAAATACAGTAATACAACTGGAGACAGCATGTCGGGAATTTACTGATATAAGGATTGAGAGCTTGTGTCCAGTTGCACTGAAAATCTTAAGGCACAAAATTAAAGTAATATACGTCGATGGCTCAGTAAACAGAAAAATAGATAACGCGCGTATGGTATTTTTTTGCCTACAATAACGGCAGGAAAATGCTCGAGAGATCAACTGCATACTTCACTACAACATTTAGCAAGAAAATGTAAATAGAACCAGTGACGGCGGCACTCAGTTTGTGACTGAAATACCAACGAATATGATGATCATCTCATACTTCCAAAGCATGCTAAAGATAAAAAGGTGCATGTCAAGAAAGGATTGGGTCATGTTACTGAACACCTCAATTGTCTGGAGTATTAAATGGATATACAGCACTAGTCATGCAGGGGTCAGAGGAAACGAAGTAGCGGGAAATGATGTGATTGATGGAACGGCACTGAGAAGAGATAGGGCTAACCAAATAAGGGCAGTCATTTATTTACTACAGTTCTTCTTCTTCTGCGTTCGTTCTCAAACTCCTGCAGATTATCAGGAAGTAGTCCGGAGAATGAAATGCATTGTGTCATGGTTTACAGCATTGCTGCAATATCTGCGCCTTTCGGCCTGACACATACGACTTCAGCATGGCTTTGGGTCACTGACCCTCTATGGGATGGGACAGCCAACTCCATCCCATAACCTCCTTAGTCGCCTTTTACGACATGCGTGGAAGGTAAATAGTGTTGCTATTCTTTGCTCCCCTTTCGGGCCCCGGCAACACACAGGCGGTTTACTACAGTTGATACAGTTACTAGAGTTGATAACGTGCATGCAAAGAGGGGGATGACCAGGGGTGATGGGAGAAAGTGTATCCTCTATGGAATGATCCGAAGAACACATCAACATCTGACTGAATTTGCATACACTTGGATGTCTGCTTTAATGGAAAGCGGAGAACTTAAAGGAATGTCCCGCTTGCCATGATTGCTGTTTTCTACCAACAACACACCGTAACCACCTTCTCAAGTACACACTTATGCTTACGCCAGGATTTGGGGGGATAGGAGTGCCAGGGGGATAGTTGAGGAACAGATGGCTGATCCCTCTTTGCCTTGAACTTCGACATATCGTGTACTAGTTGGAATTGCAAAATCCACTAACCCTCTGCTAGGAGACCGACTCGGGAATACCATGCTATTAAGATTAAGAAATAAACACACATTTAATATCAAATTTAGATCAAGCAAGGCAGTTAGAGGGTCATAAAGGACCAAATGATTTGGACACCTTATGAGAATGAACTATAACCAACTACCGACAAGAACATATAACATAAGAAGATCTGGGTGCAAGGCCAGAGAAAGACCTAGAAATAGATGGGTACATAATAGTTTCTAATAGACAGAGAATCTATTGAGAAATATCTGCAGTTTTGATATGATTCATAATGCGATAGAGACTTCACATTTGTATTAAACAACCAAACTTTATTTTTGTGTGTTGGACAATGCTGAGGAATTATACATTGTGCGAAGGATTTTGAAAGTAAATTTATTGATTTTGTTGTCACCATTCTGATCTGTTCTTCCCTCTTTGCTGGTAATTGCTTCCTAAATAAGTCAATTTGTATACTCTTCAATCTTAACTAGTTATTGTTATTTGTTTTTAAAAAAAAATGTATTATTGAAAAGAAAAGGCGTAGAAGATTGAATTCACAGTACCCCCTCAGAGGTTACCCCACCAGTACGTCGTCGCTGTGAACAAAACAACACCCCGGCTGTCGAGAGTACCACTCATAACACGCAGCTCCATAGTTTCAAGCGATAACCCTCTAGGAATTTCAGAGAATTAATTTTGGAAGTGATATTTGTACCTTTCAGTCAGACACATCCGACTTCAGCATAGCTATTGGGTAACTTTTATCTATAGTATGGGAAAGTCGACTCCACCCCAAAACCTGTTTAGCTGCCTCTTACTACATGCATCATAACCCAATGAGTTGCTATCCTTTTCTCCCATTTTGAACCCCATCAACCACCGAATACGGATGTGTCTGGCCATTAGCGCAAATAAAACGGCGACACGGTGCATTTCCATTCTCTGGACTACACCCTGCTGAAAATCTAATAGGACTCTACAAGAGATCCATTGTGGGAGTTTGAGAATGAACGTTGAAGAAGAACTCACAGACGTGGTCGTAAATTCTGAACATGCTATTATAGATACGTTGTATTCACCTCCATCTCCAATTTTGAGTAGGAGGCTTCTCAAAGCATAACCATTGCACACAGCTGAGGGTTGTAGCTTCTGTGCTTGAAATGATCTATGGAGAAAACCCGCCGCTGTACACAAGGATACACGAGCTTAATTGCACGTAATTCTTGGGGATCTAAATAAACATATTCAACCAAAGTCGATTTTTAACCCCTCCCCTCCTCCCAAAATAATAATAATAAATTTGCAACAGATAAGGATGCATTATTCTGTGTTTGTTCGTTGCGATGTTACTTTCGGATTTCTCTCTTCCTCTATTATTGTTACATTCAATGTGCGTGACTTCAAGATTGACAGCGAGTAGAGGATCATATTGAATCTTTGATCATTTACGATATTTTGCTGTGAAGTTTGGCATTAAATGACGTTTTATCAACAACAACAAAACCATCATGGATACGAAATAATGAAACTAATAGACAAGTTGTTGGCAGAGTAGAAGGAATTGTGGAGGATATGCATAAAACGATACGATGGGCGTTTTCTTTTACTTAGTGTTGCACTTTGCAGCAATACTGTGATATCTGTGCATTGCTATACATATCAACTCCACAAACGTACCAGGTTAGCATTACCTATCGGCCAGATGTGTCGCTTTAGCTGCGCTGAATCCGTATTTGTTCAGGGTTATCTTGATGTTATTATGTACCCTGAAAATTCACATTCTTCTGCAGTGCTATATAACCCCTATACTAACATATGGGTGCGAGTCTTGGACAATAAACAAACTGGAAAGTGGGAGATTGGAGGCAACAGAGATGTGGTTCTACAGAAGAATGCTGAGAATACCATGGACTGCCTGAAAAACTAATTTAGAGGTGTTAAAAGAGTTAAATGCGAAACGGACCTTAATCAAGAATATAAAAAAAAGGCAATCTTCTTTTTTTGGCCACTTCATGAGACAGGCAGGTTTAGAGAACATAATCACAACAGGCAAGATTGAAGGAACCAGAGACAAAGGGCGACAACGTGAGAAAATATTAGACAGTTTGACAACCTGGCACGGCAAGGAAACAACAACTACTTTGATACATAATACTGTGGACAGAGAGCTGTGGAGAGCCATGACCGCCTACGCCACCCGGCATGGCACCTGATGATGATGATTATGTACCCATCTTTTTCTAGGTCTTCCTCTGGCCTTGTATCCGGATCTTTTTATGTTATATGTTCTTGTCGGTAGTTGGTTATAGTTCATTCTCATAAGGTGTCCAAATCATTTGGTCTTTATGACCCTCTAACTGCCTTGCTTGATCTAAATTTGATATTAAATGTGTGTTTATTTCTTAATTTTAATAGCATGGTATTCGCGAGTCGGTCTCCTAGCAGAGGGTTAGTGGATCTTGCAATTCCAACTAGTACACGATATGTCGTTCAAGGCAAAGAGGGATCAGCCATCATGTTCCTCAACTATCCCCCCTGGCACTCCCCTACCCCCTCCCCCCAATTCCGGCGTAAGTGTGTACTTGAGAAGGTGGTTAAGGTGTGTTGGTAACACAACGAGTTACAGGAACCATCAGCAAGCTTGCTTTTTTATCGTCTGCTGGGAAATACCGATCATTTATGGGTTTGTCCAGATTGAGCTAACGTCGATTCAGAAAAACAAAACTACAGTAGACTAGATTCACTCATTAAACAATGAGCCGCCGCAACTCTGAACCGAACTGTCTATTAAAAATTTAAAAAAAAACCCCAGTTATGCTGTCCCAATTCAGGCAACAATCTATACGCCTATTCTTCCTTGTGCACCAAGTTCGCCGTTCTTATTTCCCACACTAGTGATTGCCTGCTGATTATATCTCATGGACTGTAAACTTGTGACCCGCTTATTTTAAGCCTTAAACTCTAACGTAGCACAGCGATGTGTGCGAGTCGTGAAGAGGCAGTGTATATTGATTCTGAAAACCCGCATATTTATAACTCTAGAATTCTGAAATAACCATGGGCATTGCCATTTTGGGTAATGCTCTTTGAATATATCGATATTCTATGACTAACCACTTTTTGATTTTAAAAATACTGAATTTGTTAGTGCATACAGCAGAATAGTGGTACCAGAACAACCACATAATAGTTTATCATTATTTGCTATTACGAATGACGAAGTGAATCACACTTTTCCATGCCGTGAAATTTCCTGAAGAATCTGTTTCTCGTCTCCCATTGATTTTACCTGACCCATCTGCTCTAAACCCAATTTCTCGGGACATGCTTTAACAATGAGCAGTCTCTTTCTAATAGTAGTCATGAGCTTCCTCTCTTCCGTGACCTATTTCTGCACCATTTTCCTTCTATCAGTTCATGCCGATCTCAGCATTCTTCTGTAAAATAGCAAATCTCCAAACATTTTTGTTGTTTGTACATTTATTGTCCATGACTCGCTTTCATGTGTCCGTACTGATTATTTTGCATTAGAGACTTTGTTACTGACCTCCATAGTGACTTGTTGCGTTACCCCCTCTGAGTAGTTTTCTTCTCAAAGCATAGTATACCGCTGAGAGTTTGAGTCTTATAGATATGAAATACAGCTCTGTAGAATTGCACAGAAGGATACAAGAGGTATACTGCTCGTAATTCCCGGAGAGCAGAATAAAAGCGTAATTATGCGTGTGTGTGCGTGCTTGCGCGTTTGTGCGCGTGCATATATGTTTTGCATTTAAATAACCAAAATATCGGAGAGTGTCCGACAAAATGGACAACAATACATTATGTTATTCATGTACGTACGTGTGCATTATGTGCGTGTGTGTGCTGTTGCTTCCCTACCTCCTAGGCATGACATATACCGTGTACGTGTTAGTAATGTCACTTCAGTTTTTGTATTACCATATCTTTTATGGACTTGTCCGTTGTGTGCTGATTACAACCTGCAGTCATAACTCATTCATATCTTTATCGACTTGTCTGGTGTGCGTTGTGATAATCTGCAGTCATAACTCATCTCTTTCCGTGATTTGTGGTATCATTCAACATTGTGATGTGATCACAAGCGGTGCAATCATTTACTCGTTGTGTGCTATGTTGTGATGATATTGCTAAAGGCCTTTTGGTTCATATGTCCATGTGTGTTTTTTTCCCCTTTGTGATTCTAACTATAATCGGCGAATTGGAGCTAAAGGAGTAGGAATGGGAACGTGAAAGGCAGAGAAAGGGATTTTTGTAAACTAGAGAGAAACAGGAGCTATCAGCATGCACATCCTTGGACATCACTTCCGGGATTTATCCCATATAGCTCCGCCGAAAACGGATATGTCGGGCAATTGGCGCAAATAAAACTGCGGCACAACGCATTTCGATTTTCTGGACTACATCCTGTTGGAAATCTAGTAGGACCATGGACAAGAGAGATCCAGCAGGAGTGTGAGAATGAACGCTGAAGAAGAAGAATAGAATATAGCCATCGTCGTGTCATGCTGTGCTCTTAATAGAAGCCGTTTGGCATTTTTTTTTATGTTACATGTATTTTCAGTGATTAGCGAAATTACATCTGCTAGGGGCGACTAAGAACCTATAGGTTTGTTCTGACTGCAATGATGTCAATTCATAATCAACAAATAATCTATGCATTTTACAAATACATAGTTTCGCAGTTGATCAGTCGGGCAAGATTTGCAGCATATACTAAATACATAGTGTATTTAGCAGGGTTGTGTGTTAGCGGCGGATCGTCTGTTAGAACACTGATGTGTCCAATATTCGTTTGTGAGTCAGTGATGGGAGGAGAATCAAGGACACAGAAAAGTATTGCTCACATTAGCGATGGGACCGCCCGTGTGTTGCCGGGGCAATGTTGTAGCAATATTGTAAACCATGACACAACGCATTCCGTTCTGCGGACTACATCCTGCTAATCTGCAGGAGTTTGAGAACGAACGAAAAAGTGATGGGACGAGAATCATGGACACAAAAAAGTATTGCTTAGTGATGTGACGCAAAAAATATTGCTAACATTAGTGATGGGGCAAGAATCAAGGGCGCCAAGAGTATTACTCACATTAGTGATGGGGCGAGAATCAAGGGTGCCAAAAGTATTACATTAGTGATGGGGTGAGAATCAAGGGCGCCAAAAGTATTACGCCAGTGCTATGTTCTGAGTTTGGCGATCCGCGATTAAAACAATACCTGTTACATGTAAAATGTTTGCTAATTGCCAAAATATAAGACCAACAACAATTTTCATATTAAAATAACCTTAACGTTATAAAGAACATAATAATGCAATAATCACTTTTAAGTTAGCTTTCGTTTAATATCCTTTGTCTCGTATAATTTCTCTCATTATTTAGTGTGTCCATCTTTTGCCCTGATTGTTGAAAGCGAAGAGGCAAGGTGAAAAGCTGAGATCTTAAGAATTACTCTTTTGAGATATCGTTGATCCAAAAGTTCTTAATAGTATCAAGACGCATCTAGACCAGTGTTTCACAACTTCCCTGGGGGGGGGGTGCAATTTGATAGAATGTTATAAAGACTTATGTGGAGCATGGTAAAAAAAAGAGGTTGGGAAACACTGGTCGAGACACTGGATGGCAGTTTGTTGACAAACCCTTTTTTATATGAGCTAACACATTTTCAAAAAAGTTTAAGTCCGTGCTACTTCTGGAATAGCCCAGCGTTTAGGTTGTGATCTTCTTAAAGTACACTATTGTATGATATTCGTTCTGTGACATGGTACATCATGCATGGCTATCTGTAAGAATTATGTCCATGAGTTGTCCATATGTATCAGCGGTTTCTCCTTCAACAGTTCCAGATTTGCAGAAATGTAGTATTTCTAACGGATGCAAAGTCAGCATTGAAGGCATTAAAAGATCCAAAGAACACGAGCATGAATGAACTTACGACCTGCTTACTACACCTCAGCAGTACTACCAAAAAAAAAACAGTACTGCAGTGGATCCCTGTTCACTGTGGCATACCTGGAAATGAAAAAGCTGATCTCCTGGCAAGGAAAGGGGATCACTGGAACAAATACAAAATGGTAATACATACTATGAATGTAAGACCATGTTAAAAGCAGAATATAAGAAAAAGTGGAAGCAGATGCACCTAACTGCAGAACCAATGACCCCTACCATCAAATGTCACGCAAGGAACAAACCATCATCTTCAGACTACGAACTGGCCACAACAGACTGAGAAGTCACATGTTCCGAAAGCTGAAGATTGGTGAGACAGACCTGTGGACTGAGCCCAGAGACTGCAGAATACATTCTTCATGCCTGTCAACTCTACCAAGAAGAGAGGGAGAAAATATGTCCTACTGAGACGGCACTGCTTCCAGACTTGAGGGGTTCTATTGATGACCTGAAGCGAATCACACAATTCATTGAAGCTATTGGTGCTGTAACCTGATATCTGACTGAAGAACTATGAAGAAGAAGAAGTTCCAGATTTTTAAGCCATTCATAATCGTTTCAGAATCCAAGAAATATAAAGCAGCAGTTTCAGACTTTGATATTACACCTCAAAATCATCTGGATTTGTGGGCGTTTCATTGTATGGTTTATTTTTCACATCTCTTGACTTGGGGCATTCGTACATGTTGTCGAACTGCAAATTGCTGAAATATTGACGCTTCAGAAAGTACATTTCTCCACTGCTCTTCAGTCAAATGTTCATTACTTTACAGCCAATTCTGGATATTCTTTTTCATTTCTGGTGTTAATCTTGGTTCTCGAGCAGGTTTGTGTTGTTTTTTAGTTCAAACTTATGCACCTATTATTTTTTTTTACATTCTTAATTTCGTAAAGTATAATCTGCTGAACAAAGATTGCTGGCAAGTAATGAGAAACTATGTATTGGTTAATGAAGAAACACAGTGACACAAACTGTTTGAAGAAATTCCACACACAGTTAATCCATGAAACTAAACTTCTTGTGTAGACTTTACCAGAACAAGAACCAATGGAAAGAAGAATTCTATGAAGTGTACGTCTGTGATCTATTTAACGATAAGTGATTAGCTTTCACCTTTTGGTCGTTTTTAAGATCATGTTTCTGGTGTCTAATCCAGCTTTGTCATCAACCATTTTGATATAATATTAGAGTAGGGCCATACTAAGCAGAAGTATTATCCTTCCTTTCAGCGCTGCCTGTGATACGCAGACCAATACTAATGTGGCAATCAAGAAGCTGAGCCGACCTTTCCAGAATGTCACTCACGCTAAGAGGGCGTACCGGGAGTTTGTGCTTATGAAGCTTGTCAATCACAAAAATGTGAGTACATTTGGTAACAGTCATTCGCAGAGACACTACCCTCTCTCTCTCTCTCGCTCTCTATACACACAAATACAAGAATACTTTTAACCTTGCACCCTTTCTCATGTGTTCATTCTCTCTCTCTGTCTTAATTCTTTATTTGTAAAACGGTTTCTTACATACTGCACACGTGACACAAGCTTACATATCTTTAATTACAGCTTCCAGTCTTTCTTGCTCATACAGTGTGTCTCTCTTTGAATGACACTTCTTCATTCTGTCACACATATACACAGACTGAAGAAGTGCCATTGGAAGGAAGGACACACACAGAAACGTGACCATTGACAGTACTATAAGACCTATCTGCCAAAGGTAAATAGGCCTTCATTCGGTACGTTTTTGATTGTTGTCAAGATTTATATTGGTTACTATTTGTATACTTGGAGTAGCCTTGGCTATTTTTGGCATGCTATTCCAAGTATATAAATATCGACCTACGGAAAATACGAGAATAAGCAAGAAAGGGAACGAATGAGGCCTAATCAATTCAGAGAACAGGTCTTCTACTGCCTATCTGTCGCAACATAAAGGTAACTGAAATTTTCGAACGATTAATAATAATAATAGTTGAAGAACGTTTATTTTACGCGAGAACTTAATATGACTTGAAGTGGTCTACAGGCGAAAAAGGGTTGAGAACTACTGCTGACAAAAAGAAAAGTTTGAAAATGTTGTTTTTTCCTTTCTAATAATGGTTTATCTTTGATAGCAGAAATCCACCCTTCTATTGTTTAACTGCTTGCCAGAGAAATACGCTTAGTGCTCTGACATTTGAATTACTTATTTAATACAACTTATCTTCCGAATTTTATAATGACACTGGATATAAACCAGTGAATCTCAAAGATATTTTCCCCGTATACCCCGCGCCGATTTTTTTTTGTGGGGGGAGGGGGGTGCCATAGATTAATATGACCTGTCTAATATTGAATTTTCTTTAATATATTAACTTTAAATGTGTTTTTGACAGCTGACACGGTGGTGCTCGTTTTGATCTGTTGTTTTGTAGAGTGGACAATTGTAAAAAAAAGGCGCATGTACTTTTTTTTATTCGTGCCTTTATTAAAAAGAGTACATATTGTGCACCTCCAATTTTTACTCGCTGACATGGGAGGGAACTCCCTCCAAGTCAGAATCAACCCTTGGGGGTCCATATATAACACTTTGGGAACCCATGATGTAAACGGACCCTCAGAGTTGGATAGATGAACATACACACAGAAACTGCACTACGTTTTACTGTGTATAATACACAAAGTGCTAGAGGATATCTGAGAAAGTAGAGATTGCCGCAGCAACACAAATAAGTGATAACACTCAGAATAACGAAAATGTTACTGTTGTTACCAAAAAGCTAATAAGTAAATTTTACATTTGTTATTTACACTTATTTATTAGCTTTTTAGTAGCTGTAACATTGCATTATCTTAACCTTAGTGTTATCACTTAAGTTTTACTGTCTTTTCTTGTATTTTCATTTTAGTATAACCACTAATACGTGTCTGGATGATGTGAGCCAGCCATTTAATCATAAGGTTTTCTTGCTAGTTTACAGCATCTCTTATAGATATTTGCACTCTTTGACCTGGCACATCCATTTTCTTAAATTGTTAGTTTCAGTCATGACTTTCGTCAGTAGAAGACATCTGTACGGAATTAATTAGGACTTAATTCTTTACATTTTTTATTATTGTCTTGATTTTAATTGTTCACTATTTATATACTTGGAGTTGCATGCTAAAAATAGCCAAGACAGCAACGAAATTCACGGAAATAATCAAAATGGGCATTTCAGGTCATGATACATTTTCTGTGAAAGGTCTTATAGTACAGTCGAAGGTCACGGTTTCAGTGTACTATGAGATAGAGAAGCGAAAACATAACTTTCTACACTTCTTAGTCATCCCGTACAATATTCTTGGTATGGTTACATTGTATTAAGAGTTTTTCATGCTCTGTAACACCACGCGGGTTTTACTATGTAATACAAGTAATTTTTTTTTGATCGATCGAGCTCTCATTGTTTGGCTTTGGTTACAGTTTAATACATTCAATGTCCGTTTTCTTCTTCTTCCTGGTTTTCCAACTGAAATCAGATGCGAATATACAACTGTACTGTGGTCACCCGTCTGTCAGACGGGTTTCATATGACGATAGTTTTCTTCTTGTGGTGACTGTTCTGCAAAATATGTTCTGTGTTCTCTGGAGAATATTTGCAGGGGCACATATCGGTACTCAAAACATCCTGTGCATGTGTTGTTTGAGTCTGATGTGGCCTGTTCTCAATCTAAAGATTGTTTCTTTCTTTTATCAAGCTCGTTTGGCTGCATGGGTTTTGAGTTCCACTCCTTATTTATGAAGCTTTTGATGATGGACTTCATTTCTGGAAATGATACTGAATCTTCTATTTGTTGTTGTTTGCAGTTACTTCCAGTTGTTGCTAGCTGGTATGCTCATTTTCTCATGAAGAAGGAGTCTTGTATGTACGAGAGATCTCTAAGGAATCACTACAATACCATAGTACAGTTTCTCCGAAGGCTAGGAACAAAAATGTAGAATTTTTGGCACGAGACCTATCAGGGGGGGGGGGGGGGGGGGGGGGCGGAAAATATCTATTTGAATAATAGATGTCGGTAAACTTTAAAAAGCCTTGGTGATTTGTAAAGAAAGTCATCATGTTATCTATAATGCTTCAAAGAGAGCAATGAAAGAAAAAAATTCAGTAGGAGGCCATGGGCAAAAGAAAGTTGAGAACTACTGCCTTAATGAACATAGGAAGTAAGAACTTGTCATAAATAGATTCCTCAAGATCAAAGAAAACCAATTAAATAACACTAGTTCACATTTTACAAAAACTTTTTTTTAAATTGTCAGAAATCAAGACACAATTAAGATATTATGCAACGAAAAGTTCAGACTTTTCAGACCTGTAAGTCGTATGAAAGTAACATAGAAAATAATAGACATCTACCAAGAACTATGGATTCATGTCTATACTCACGGGTCTGTTTTCAAAGCCACCATCAAAGCAGGTTATGGTGTTTATATAGAGTATTCAGACAATACATCTGATGAGTTGTTTAATGCCTGTGGGGAGATGTTCTATCTATGAAGCTGAAATAACAGCACTAACTAGATGTTGTCTTGTGCCTTCTGAAGACCATATCCGATGCCTTTCCATCAAAAGTCCTAAACATTGTAAACATTAGCTTGTTGAAATGTATCACTGTGCCAACCAGCTACTAACATCTTATGGTCAGCATTGTTGTGCAGTGATTCCAATCCACCAAAACACCTGGCAATGACAAGGTGGAAAGACTACCAAAGAAGGGAGCACAACAGAACAGCCATATACACAAACGACCATGCACATAGTTAAAATGATGTTGAAATCTGTGAAGAAAGAGAATGGAAAACACTGGTCATGTGAAACACTGGGAGCGAAATCTATAAATATATGACCAGCCCAAATCCTAAAGACAACATTAACCTTCTGGAAAGGAAAGACCAGAGTATCATTTTCCGACTTCGCACCCAATATGTACAGCTTAATAATCACATGAACATAATACAACCACAACACATTTCAGGATACCGACTGTACACTCATCCCTATGAAACTGTTGACCACTACCTTTTTGAATCTCCAGCGCTGGATGCAGCAAGCATATATGTTAGCTTAGCAAGCATATGATATGTCTGCGGTAGCATATTCCATATGACGATTATTCTAGTGTTCTTTTATTCGACCCAGTATTTTGCTTAACTGGTTGCTAGAGTTATTTATTTACCAGATTTTTTGCGTATGTATTATTTCACAGACATCTAGAAATATAAGAAGGCTTACCACATGCGTCACAGTAAGGGTGACCCTCATTTTGCAACCGGGACGTAGATTTCTGGTTCAGTGTGTTAACAATAGAATCACTGTTACCTGTCAAGCATGTCGTAAGAGGTTTTTGGGGTAGAGTTGACTGAAAGTGACCCAGAAGCCGTGCTGAAGTCACATGTGTCAGGCCGAAAGACTTAGATATCGCAACTGAGCTGTAAACCACATTATAACACATTCCGTTTTTTGGATTACATTCTTGTATTCTGCCGGAGTTTGAAAACGAACGCTGAAGTAATGATGGCTTGTCAACAATTATTACCGGGATTTCCAATACATCATTGACTATAAATCATTCTCCAAAATATCTGCAGCTGATCACACACAGTGTCACTAATCTTGGCTGATGCGACTTATCATTTATCGCATTGCTTATACTTTGTGTCGCCAGGCAATAGAAAGTATGGAAAAAGTCAGATCAGCCAATATAAGTGACGCTTCGTGAGATCAAAGCGAAATACTATCTTATAGAAGGACTTGTTTTCTAACTATACTAGTGAAAATTAGTTCTTCTTTGTTCTCGATCAGACTTCTACATTGATGACTCTGACAAAGGCAACAGTCAACTTCAGGCTGCCAGCAGTGCCATATAGTTTTTCATGAAAGAAAAATGTGCATGGTCAAATACTTCTTCGTTCTTCGTCGTATATTGGACAGGTCGGCAACAAGTGTTCGACAGTCTTAGGGCTGTTGCTACATATGCACAAGTTTGTTGTGCCAAACCTGTGTTTGTGGTATAGGGGATAGCGAAGGCTGTTATGATTTATACTTGGAAAATGGTCTCCTGGTTCAGTCTGGGGAGCTGATGGTAGGCATGTTTCCACTTTGATTTGAATGACCTTAATTGTTGCTTTAGCCACCTCATACATGGTTCCTATGTCACTTTTTCAATGGCCCACCTTCGTTGGCGAGTTTGTCCGCTGCTTCATTTCCTATGATGTTGCAATATGTGCTGGATCGTGTCACTTCTTGTAACACTGTTCAATACGAAAAATCCCGAAGGAAATGCGGTAATGTTTGTTGACAAATGACCCCAACTGTGACGTCGTTAGTCCGCACTTACTAGTAGTTTTAAACGTTCGTGATTCTTGGCACACCTTTTGACTTTTTCTTTTATTGATGAAAGGTGTGTCACTAACATACTGTTATAATAAAGTTGTAAATTTTGCTTCATGCTAGTAAACAATATTAATATGCAATTCCAAGCTGTTGCCGTTGGGAGAGAACTTATATACTAGTTTTATGCTGACCGGAATGCGTAATGAACACAATGCTTCATTGGTTAAGTTTGAGGTTAATGGGCCTGCAGTAGTATGGAAAGTCGAATTAACTGAGAATTAGTGTGACCCAGAAGAATACTTGATCAAATTCTGAAACGATCACGCGCAGCACACAATTTGAACCATCAGCATGATCCACCCTAATAGATTTATAGAAGGGAAGATATCATGATTAAGGTACGTGTCCTGTGTGCGAAGACGGTTATCAGTACACCTGAACATGGATAATAGATTTATGTAATGCAGTTGTCATTACTGGTTTTATTTTGCTGAATAATTAATTATACTGTAGAGAGCGCAATTAGGGTTGAAACTCCGTTGAAAAACACCACACATATTGGGTAAATTCAGCCAATGTCGTGGGCATCATTAAACTGAGATTAACGGCATTGGAGACGGTGTTGGGGGGGGGGGGGGGAGAAATTCTTCTCCAGTGCTTCTGATAATGAACTTGAAAGTGGACATATGTTAAAATAAGTGATTTATTGAGGGATAAAGCACACCAAGAATTGGTGTCACGTTTTATAGAAAGACGCTGGAATTACCGTGCATTTAGAACGGATGAAAAATGGCAGCATAAACATATTTTCATGTGGAAGGCAGAGGGAGCAAGACAAATTTGTGGCTCAATATATATATATATATATATATATATATATATATATATATATATATATATATATATATATATATATATATATATATATATATATATATATATATATATATATATATATATATATATATATATATATATATATATATATATATATATATATATATATATATATATATATATGCATAATTATCAACCCAGAACCCGCCCGTGTTTTTCCGGGGCCCGAAAGGAGAGCAAAGAATAGCAGCACTGTTTACCTTCCATACATGTTGTAAGAGGCGACTAAGGATATTATGGGATGGAGTTAGCTCTCCCATCCCATATATGGTCAGTGACCCAAAGTAATGCTGAAGTCGGATGTATCAGACCGAAAGGCGCAGATATCGCAGCAATGCTTTAAACCATGACACAGCTCATTAAGTTCTCCTGACTACATTCTGCTAATCTGCAGGAATTTGAGAACGAACGCATTAGTAGAAGAAGAACACAGAACCATCAATATTGCGAATAATTAATACACGAGGAGCTCAGTAGCTTAGTCGATAGTAAGCTTGCTTGCTATCACCAGGTTACAGCATGCCAGGTTCGATACAACACAACGTCCGGACAAAAAAATAAACAAATCCTGGTTGTGATTTCTCACTTGACACGACCACTCCTCCAGTCGACCCAGCTGTAAAAGAGTACACGACGCATGAGTTAGGGGAGGTAAATACAGCAAGGAAGGGAACTGTCCACCCCACCTAATAGTTGTTGCGGCTTAATACATGAAGAGATGTTCATCCCTGACCGCAAATGTCTTGAGACCTACCTACCTAAGCAATGCACAAGAACTACAGCAACCTGCAAGGAGACACTCAGTATTGAAAGATCTCACTACTACTCTATGTGCCATCTTTGACTAAAAATGAACTATAATGAAAAAAATAGTTGCCCTCACATTCCATTTGACATCTCCATAACCAGTAAGCGAAATTTTGTGAGATTTTGCATTACAGTTTAAATATTGAATGACATAAGGAATTTATATATTTTATTTCATCAGGCATTGCAATGTGCACGTGGCGGCATATTCCTTTGAATTATTGACTACTATATGTGTGACTACTATAGTGACAGAAGAAATTAATTATACAGTAATTCCTCAAAATATATTTGTGAGGCTTATATGTACAGAGAAGTCTTTCAATAACCTAGATCGACGCATTTGACTCAAATTTACGTTGCAATTATGCGAAGCATTCTTCTTCTTCGGCGTTCATTCTCAAACTCCCGCTGGATCTCCTTTGTAGCATGACCATGGTCCTACTAGATTTCCAGCAGAATGTAGTCCAGAGAATGGAAATGCGGTGTGTCACCGATTTATTTGCGCCAATGGCCCGACACATCCATCTTCGGCGGGATGCGAAGCATTCAAATTGAGACACAAACAGGTTTGGTTGTATTACAAATTCCACTCCAAATGGTTATGCACATTAGCTTCATTATTTTTAACACAAACGTCTTCAGTGTTTGTGCACATGTTTGTGTACATACATTATATAGACACATTGCACATTATTGGTTCAATTGTGATGCAATTATTTCTACATTATGTCGTTATATTTTTAAAGAACTTTTGAAAATGTCATGCATATCTTGTACAATAGTTAGTTACAAATTTTGAAACATGATCGTGTATTTTGAAACACACTATAACTCACTGACAAACATACACATTATTATTATTGAATCATAGAAGAATATTTGAACCTTATTCAGTATAGGAAATTACTTTATTAACTATTATTCAACATTTTAGTCACCACTAATACACCCCAATCACCGTAGAATATGTCGCTAACGCCAGCCGGCATGGCAGCTGATTATTATTATTATTATTATTATTATTATTATTATTATTGATAAATTTTGGACTGGGGATATGCCCTTGTCTATCACTCGTTTACGTTATCCTATTTTACATTGTGGTTGTGTTTATTCTCGCGTTGTATCGCTCATTTTTAATTCGGACATGCCCTGTTCCCTTCGTCGGTTATTTGCTATGCCTTCTTCCTTTCTTTAGCTATTTGCAATGCCTCTTTCCTTTCGTTTGTTATTTCTAAAATCACATTTGTTTTCAGCTCTTCGTATGTCTTTTTATCCCATTTATTTACCACTTTCGCCTTCCATTTTGCAATCAATACTCGTCACATTCAGCTAGCGAGATCAATTACAGTTCATCTTCACACACACACACATCCATCGATTCGGGTAGTCTTCAACTCTCTCTCTCTCGTCTTCAATATCTCTCACGCGTCTTCAATTTTATTTTTCTCTCTGTAGTCTTAGATGTATTACTTCCAGCACCAAGTTTTGTTTGCAATCTCTGAAATCGGCTCTTGTCATTCTGCGAAACACTATCGCTATCTGTGCTCCACGTTCGACAACTAGCTGTGATTTGGTTCACGCTCACTCGCCTCCCTTTTGACTCATCAATGAAGTGACGCTTGTCATAATAAGCACAGCCACCGAGTGCTGAGCATATATAGGCCTGACTGAAGTGTAGGGTTGATCCTGTTAACTAATATCCAATGTACTGTTGTGGTGTCTCATGGTGCTTTCATGAGCCGATATTCCAAGCATATACACGCCATGCACGAGATTCGATGACTCATCCATTAGTGAAAAATGACCCCAATCCTCTATGTATCAAGTTATTTCGTTTTTTAGCACAGGTGCTGAAGTTGGAGATACCAGGCTGAGTTGGTATCATGTCCTACGACTAGATAATATGCATTCACAACACAATTTTAAATATGCGTATATGTATATATGTATGTATATGCATGTATGCATATGTGAGATGGAAAAAAACAACCTTAGTTACTGCATGTTTTTTGTTGAGAATGCAGGTTGACTTCTCATATGCAATAGGAATAACGACCGTTTTGCTATTGCAAACTCCACGACGTTAACATGAAGGATTTAAAAAGAAAATGTACCCCGCAAGAAAAGAATCCTGTCCCAACCGTGATTTTAACCCGATACATCAAGGTTATGCGACCCGGCAATCTAACAACTATGGCCAAGCGCTCCACCGAAGGAGCTTAAATTCTTAATAATTTAATCATATCCTATATAGAACAATATTAATTAGCCACTGTTGAATTGTTATAGACACAACAGGCAAGCAATTTGGAATGAAAATCAACATAACAGAAGTAATGAACATTGCAAGAGACAAGTAGAACATCATCATCAGGTGCCATGCTGGCTGGCGTAGGAGGTCATGGCTCTCCACAGTATTATGTATCAAAGTCGTTGTTGTTTCCTTGCCGTGTCAGTTTGTCGAACTGTCTAATATTTTCTCATGTTGTCGCCCTCTGTCTCTGTTGTCTTCAATTTTACCTATTGTGACGATGTTCTCTAAACCTGTCTGTCTCATTTATTTATTTAAGGTTGGGGTTAGGGCTAGTTATGTAAAACATAACTATCCTAACCCCAACCCTAAAATAAATTAATATATCAATTATTAAATGATGAACACGAAATTTACAAACATAGACAAGGGAAATAACTCGATTATGTGGTGGACACTACTTGTACTGTACCAGCAATTATTAATGAAGGCTGAATATCCTTTCTGGCGGTACCCGAAAGAAGACCAATAGAGACAAAGCTCACGAGGACAGCACTGAAATTGGATAGGATATACCAGAATAAACTATTACGGCAGACATTGTTCTGGAAACTACAGTGAAGAAGAAACGAGAAATATCATGGCATGTGTGAAGGAAAGATGATGATGAAATAATCCCGTTAGCTGCAAGCTGGTAATTTTTACAGCCCATGTCCTTTCTGGCAAAAAGATAGGACCTCTGAGATAGGTCCTCTGGTTTTGCGACAGCTAATGCGGCACCCAGATTCATATAAGGTCTCAAAGACATGTATGTGTAAAGGGGGGGGGGTTATGGATGCATGTTTAGCCCCGAAGGAATGCATTCCCGTGCACCAGTATCATGTGATTACCAAGTCATGCAAGAGACACAGAACACACATCTGAGCCAACTATCTCATCATTCATCTATCAGATTTGTTGACCCATTCGTAGTGATAGACAATCTAGCATTACCCCGTCACCACATGAGTCTGTCACAAAAAGACAAAGTCGCAATGTCTGTTGACCTGCATCTCTTGTGTCATTCACGGGATTATTTAACAGAAGACATAAGTAAGAAATTGAGACACGATATGCAATGGCAAAGATGTTGGTTTTTTTCACAGGTGAAGGGTTGTCAGACTATCCTCCAACTTTCCTTAGTCGTCTCGTGCGATATGCCTAGTAAGAAAAGAGAAAAAATCCCTATTCTCTGCACCCTGAACTAGAAGTCCAATCATTCTCAAACTCCCGCTGGATCTCACTTGTAGCAGGACACATTCTCAAACTCCCGATGGATCTCTCTTGTAGCAGGACACATTCTCAAACTCCCGCTGCATCTCTCTTGTAGCAGGACACATTCTCAAACTCCCGATGGATCTCTCTTGTAGCAGGACACATTCTCAAACTCCCGCTGGATCTCTCTTGTAACAGGACACATTCTCAAACTCCCGCTGGATCTCTCTTGTAGCAGGACACATTCTCAAACTCCCGCTGGATCTCTCTTGTAGCAGGACACATTCTCAAACTCCCGATGGATCTCTCTTGTAGCAGGACAACTATCCTCCAACTTTCCTTAGTCGTCTCGTGCGATATGCCTAGTAAGAAAAGAAAAAATATCCCTATTCTCTGCACCCTGAACTAGAAGTCCAAGCACTGGTTGCTACACAGGTGATGTGAAGGAAAAAGTTCGATACATAAACAAAAAGCATGGGTAAGACAGAAAGAAATGAAAGCAATAGATAACACAAGAGGGAAGTGATTTGTTGAGGACCTATGACCCGCACTGTGCCATACATTTCCCATGCCATGCACGTCGCAAAGAGGCGACTAAGTAATTAGACGGTGAGTTTGACTGTCTTATACATGGTCATAGTGATCCAGAATCAGTGCTGAAGTCGGATGTCTCAGGTCGAAAGGCGCAGATATCGAAGACAAGGGGTAAAACATGAGAAAACATTTTCCGTTTTCTGCACTTTATCCAGCAGAAGCTTGAGAAGAACGAACACAGAAGAATAATGACTGAATAAGACTACAATACTACGTATCAAGAGATAGTACGTATCCTTTAATAATCATTCTTTCGCTATGCCGTACCATTACAGATTGCTTATTGCACATGAGATCAAAGAACTTTTTAAGGATCTTAAATCAGTCAGATTCGTTGTTTCCGCCAGAGTTGCTATATAACTTTATTGATTTGTCGTGGATTAGATGAAATCATTTGAAACTGAGACATTGCTATTGAGAAAGTTTGACATCGATAAGGGGTAATTCACTGAATTCCAGATAAAAATGAGTTGCAGGCAGTCTATATCTATTATATACATTGTTGTCGCTGTTTGAATGAATAAAGATGCAGAAGATTGACTTCATTTTACTCGGGTTTTCCCAAAAGTACTATATTCCCTTCAACGAGCGCCTGTTAAGAATATTAGTCATATCACGTAACTCCGTAGCTTCAAGCAATAATCTATAGGGAATCTCCCCCCCCCCCCCCCCCAAATGCATTTGTAAACATGAAGTCCTTAGCCAGTTGACTGATCAAACATGCGACCTCTTTAGCATTTAAACAATTGAGACATTAAACAACAGTGGCTCTTGACAATACAGGCATCCTGGCTGAATTCTTCTTCTTTCGTTCACTAATAATATCTGTATCTACATTGTTGTTTCTTGTATAAATTGGACAGTGTTTAACATTCCTAGGTGTATTAGAAGGCTAGTATGTGCACCTTAATGTGTCATAGTTTGCACATTCTTGAAGGATATATTCTGAAGTTTGGTTGGCATGCACACATATACATTTTGCTGATGTGCCAATTTTAAATTTTGTATACATATGGCTGTTTAGTCTATTGTGTCCAGTTCTGAGTCAAAATATGATGACCTGTTCTTGTCTGTTAAGTAGATTTTAGTCATCCCGTGAAGGTAAGGTAGGCTTTAGTTGTGCCTTTATCATGGATTTCCTTTGGTGATAGCTGATTGGTACATCCGGTTGTTGCATGTTATAACTCTCCTTAGCCAGTTGATCAGTTCTCTCATTTTCTGCTATCCCACAGTGTGATGTAATCCATTGCAGTATTATTCTACACCGATGTTGCACTATGGAAAATACCTCTTTTAACTTTGGTAGTTTATTGAATTGTAGTGCCTCTAGTACCGATCTTGCATATGTAAGTATTACAATAGGGTATGAGGTCCTGTCTGATGTTAACAGTTTTTCTGAAGCTTTACAAATAGCTTTGACTTCAGAGTCATAGTTGTTGCAGTAGTTCCCTTTTGGTATACATGTGGTATCAGTGGTGCTATCTGTGTATTCCACATATACACCGCTTCCCCCATTTCTTTCTGTATTCTGTGCTGATCCATCCGTATACACTCTGGTCCATAGATCACTTGGGGAAGCGTCATCGAAGAAGCTGAGAGCCACTACCATTTTCTGCAGAATATTCTGCTGTTCATCCCCGTACACACCTGTTATTGTTGTTTGGGTGGTCACTTGTTGGTATGTCTGTTTTTCCCATGGAGTGTGTGCTGTTTCAGATATCAGTGGTATTGTTACATCTGGAAGATCCAATACCTGTCTATGTAGACGCTTGGCCTGGTGTATAAAGCTACTTCTTTTAAGCCGTCTTTGTGACAGATTCTGGAATCTTTCCTTCATTGGGTGACTATTGTGGGAATGGAACTTTTCTCCATGAATTATAATTTTAGTGTCCCTGCGCTCTTTCAATAACTACATCCCTTCTATATTCTGCATTTCTACGATTGGTGTGGATCTCATTGCTCCTGTAATGATTCTAAGTGCTTGGTTTTGTACTCTATCTAAGTTATGTAGTGTGGTGTTTGATGATGAACTTCATGCTGTAGAACCATATTCTAAATGTGGTCGAAAAACTTGTTGATATACATTTTTGAGAATTCTTTCATTAGCTCCTCAAGTTGTCCCACTCGGTTTCCTTAGTATAGCTATCTTCCTTCTAGCCTTTGTTTCTGCTTTGCTGATATGATGTTTCCGTGTCATTTTGGCATCAAATGTTACACCAAGATATGTGGGTTGGTCATCTACCTTTAAGGCAGTTTTATTTACATAGATGTTTCCTGCTCTTTGTTTTGGTAAAAAGGATTGTGACTGACTTCTCTATATTGATACATACACACCATTTGTCAGCCCAATTTGTCAAAATGTACATGGCTATGTGAAGCATTTTTGTGGCAACCACGGCGTTCTCATGCCTGCACCATATAACTAAGTCATCTGCATATAGTGCCGCTTTAGTTCCACAAGGTATTTCTTCAATTAGATTATTGATAAATGTGAGGAAAAGAGCGGATGGTAGAACCCCTCCCATAGGCACTCTATGGCGTAGCATAACCTTCTTACTTTTTATGTCATTTACTTGTACTCTGACTCTTCTATTGTGAAGAAAGGCTTTCGTCCATCAATACATATTACCACTTATCTTGTTTCTCATTTTTTTGAAGCAATCCTTCTTTCCACACCTTATCAAACGTCTGTAAGTTAATCCACGCCACCAGTACTGATTTCTTGTCTTGTAAAGCATCCTCATTTTCCTGTTAGAGTTATGTAACTTGATCCTCCATGGAGTAGCATTGTCTGAAGTCTGCATGCTGTGGTGCAAGGAATTTTCTACTTTCCAGGTGAAATCTTAGTCTTAAGTTTATGATGCACTCCATTGTTTTGTACAGGCAGTTTGTAAGAAATCGGATATCCTTCCCGAAAGAACTGGAAACCTACAGGAATAGTGTGCCTAGATATTTGTAAGAATTTCCTGGACAGAAAAATAAGGAATAGTGAGGTTTTGAATATAGGAATGGCTAAAAGTATCTTCAATGACATGAGGAAATTATTAATATCTAAACAAGTTAAAAATGAGAATTATAAAGTGCTACATCTATTCAATATTAATGTATGGCTCAGAAACATGGACACTAAATAAACAATTAGAAGACAAAATTGATGCCTTTGAGATGTGGGTATATAGAAGAATAGGGAGAACATCATGGAAAGAGAAGAAAACAAATAAAGAGATACTAAAAACACTTAATATGAAGAAAGAACTACTAAGCGAAACAAAGATCAGGCAAATAAAATACTTTGGACACATTAAAAGACATGACACCTTATTGAAGACCTTACTTGAGGGTAAAGTCAAAGGGAAGCGAGCAAGAGGTAGGCAGAGATACAAGTGGGAGAGTAACATCACACGATAGAATATAGAATATTTTTATTGCTGAATATAGAAGGATGGCTGGTAAATACAATTTTACAGAGAAAACTGAAATATTTCGGGGTTTTAAAAAAGCACAATGTCAAAGAAAGACACATATTAGAGGGAAAAATTATGAGAAGTAGAAGAGGTTGACCCTAGAAGGAGATGGACAGATGATATCAAAGACTATATGAAGATATCATTGGAGGAGGCAAACATATTAGCACAGGATAGAGTCGGGTTCAGGACATGAATTGCAAAGTTCTGGAAAGAATATGTCACGTAATGATGATGATGAACGTAAGACTAATTGGTCTGTAGCTAGTGGGTGTTGCTCCATATTTTCCAGGTTATAGCAGAGACCATAATTGATTCCCTCCATATTTTTGTGTGATTTCCCCTGTAGTCCAGCTAATATTTAAGATGTCCAATAGTTTTCTTCTTGCTGTTGGTCCAAGATTCTTAATCATTTCATTTGATATTTCATCAATACCTGATGACTTATTTAGCTTTAGTTTGGAGACAGCTAATTCCAATTCACTATATTTCAACAATGCATACATAATTTCATTGGTGCTGTTTTCATTACTGATTCCAGTCTGAGCATGTTCCATTTCACTTTTGATTCTTTATTCTTGATTAGGAACAAACTTCACAGCTCTGGGGGCATACCCATATATGCTCTGCTTGCCGTTTCGTCAGTCATCTAAAAGTGTATACGCTCAGTGTCCCAGTCAGTTGCTTATTACACGTTCTTCTGATCTTTCCGGAGATGGAGCACTTTCTCACATCACCTCTAGTCACTCCCATTTCTACCATTCTCTGAATATGTACATTGTCACGTTCGACTTCATCCTCGTCTTCTCGTAGGGTATCCATGACTGCTCTAATCAATTCAATCATGTCTCTTCTTATCTCGGTGCCGTTCACCAAAGCTTTACCAGCCAGCACATCGGCTCTTTCGTTTCCTCTGACCCCCTGCATGACCAGGACAGTAAATCCATGTAATGCTCTGCGCATTGTTGAGAAGAGTGACCCATTCAGTTCTGATCATAAACTTTTCTATCTTGCGTAGCATACTTTGAGAATATGTTGGTGGTTGCGTCGCCAGCCAAGTCAGAGCTGCTGTCACCGCCTCTATTTCCATTCTCATACTCGATGTTGTAGTGGGGTACGCAGCTGACTTCTCAGCTAATTTCTTGCTATTTTGGTAGGCCAAGGAACCCCAACCACACCTGTTTGTTTTTGGCATTACTGAGCCGTCTGTGTAAATTATTGTATCGTGTGGCTTCAAGTGCTGCAGTTGAGTTCTTGGATCATTTCCTCTGTTCTGTTGGCAGCCAAGTCGCGGCACTCTCTTCCGATCTGTATCACCACTGTTGTCAATAATTTTCTCTCTTTGCCAAATGTTACAGCCTCTTCCATCTTCCTCCAGCTCACAAATTCTGAGTAGGGTATCTTCTTTCAGCTATCCATCACCTTCCTCTCTTGATAGACCTTCCTTTTGTGTTATCTAGAGATTGGTGTAAGAGGTGATGATCTTTATTGGTGACCTTGAAGTATTATTTAACCTGAGCTATTTTATGTCTTGGTTTGATGCTAGGTAGGTCTAGGAGAAACCTCATGGCCACGATAGGTGTATCTCTTGTACATCATAGGACAGCTCTCGTGGCCTCATTTCGAACTCTCTCCAATCTATCCACCTGTGTTTGCGATAGTGTCAATAAACCTAAACCATAGCCTAACACAGATAATACCACTGCCTGCATCATCTGAAAAAGGGTTCGCTACGGCATCTCTGCAGATGTCATGATTTTGACTGCACTGACACCCTTCACATCTTTCTGAATGATATTGTCCACATGCTAGGAGAGATCAATGTGGTTGTATGAGCGAATGAAGAAGATGAAATATTTCATCCCGGAAAAAAGTATAAATGACACTAACCGTAGATATACTCGAGCAAGTACATATTCAAGTCGATGAGAACGATATACTCATAGGTACTGTCTACTCGTTAAACATTTTGTAACTCTATCACATTTCGAAAGGGGTGCAAAGGGAACGCATTGCTCTAGGCGGACCCAGGGTTAGCAGATAACCAAGATCCCAAATGTACCTCCACGCGGTGCACCCTGGAAACAGAAATACAGCAGCTCGAGCTGATTCTGGCCAAATCATTTGGGGATCGTGTCCGAGAATGTGGAGGTAGCAGATGGAAAGAGATTTGACTGCACAAGAGACAGACAATATCTCCGACACCACCAGCATCACCACATATAGCGACACTGTCGACATACAGTGAAGCAGGGCAGTCCAGTCCGAACATTGGAGGGGCGGCCAATGTAAAATGCACGTAAAGATAGATGCATGGCGAGAGACAAATAGATTTCATACCGAGTACAATGAAACAATGAAAAGGCAGAACAGCGCTAGAGGGCTGCGCGAACTGCAAATAGAAAGTGAAAAGTCCCTAGGAAAGGGGAACTACAAGCACCGTCAGCTCGAGACGAGCTTCTAGTTACCTGTGTTCCTTACAGGCAGAGACCCAGACACATCCATTGGCGTATGGTAAAGCAAGAAGTCCTAACCCAACTCTAATGTCGAGCCTTCCTAAACCGGAAATATGTTCGCGAAGAGAAAGGGTTCCGTACTCGATACGCTCAGGCACGAAAGGGACTACGATTTAGCCCTGGCCCAACTCTACTGTCAGGCTTTCCTACACCGGAAAGACACTTGAAGAGAGAAAGGGTTCAGTACCTGATGGGCTCAGGCGTTATTGGGACAAGGACGCTCAGCTCGAGAACGCCTTGCTCTCAAACGCGTGGTGTGAGACTCGAACTTGGACAAGGGGTACACGATGTCGGTGAATGACACCTCGGTTAAGAGGGCGAAAGAGCCAGGGTCCAACTCATCTGTTGAGTTCTTCCCCTTAAGGAACCAGGCTCACGGATGAGAAACGGTTCAGTACCCAATGGGCACAGGCACAGCACGTCCAATTACACGAGGTAAGTTCATAGACAGTGGAACACCTCGTTCGAGTCAGACGAGAGCAAAAAATCGTCTGGGCGAAGAGGCTCCATTACGCGTGCCTGGAGACAGATATAGAGGCTGTCACAGGCTAAGGGTAGCCCACCCGAATTGTCAAGGCATGCCGAAATCGGATGTGCTAGGCCTACAAGGCGCATAACGGTGGCACAACGTAATCACGCTCCCGGCGGAAATCGCACGGATATCCGTGATGGTTACAATGGAGCGAACGAAAAACAAACAAACAAACAAACATTTCGAAAAAAATGACACCTATTATCCTATTTAGTAACGTTTAATTATTTTTTAAAAAAAATGCATACAGCTCAGAATCCGTAACATGCAGGAAATTCACGAAATTACATAAGCACTCTGCCGCTGCTACATTGTCCGTGTGTGGAGAGTCGCTATATTACTGTGTGAGAATGAAATGGAACCCAAAAATAGCTATAAAATAAGGGTCACAACATTGAAACATGTCAGTATACAGGACGTATATTTATTGACATTCTTTCGCGTTCCTTCACACGGATGCAATGGCAACACAGAAATCGATGTCAGCTTTCATTAGGTCTATCTGTCACGTACCTTCGTCTGAGTATCATTAACAAATTCTTACACTTTTTTTATATTTCAATCTCGTCTATGTGTTGCTGGGACTGAAAATGAAGCAAAGAATAGCAACACTGTTACATGCCATGTATGTCGTTAGATAAGGAGCTTTTGGGGTAGAATTGGCTTTTCCTTTCTATATGGCAGTGGTTCTTAAACACTGATTCACTGACACCTGGAGGTCCACGAAGATTTAAGAGCATATTTTACATAATGATTAGTCTCTTGCAAATTTCTGGACCCACTCGCAAGCAGATTTTTTATAACCATAGTAAAGGCTTTGTAAAGTTTTGATTTCTTTCATAACAAAATGTTTACGCGAAAAATCATTATTAGCTCTAATTCGCCCGTGTGTTGCCGAGGCCCGAAAGGGGAGTAAAGAATAGCAACACTGTTTACCTTCCACGCCTGTCGTAAAAGGCGACTAAGGAGGTTATGGGATGGAGTTGGCTGTCCCATCCCATATAGGGTCAGTGACCCAAAGCCATGCTGAAGTCGGATGTGTCAGGCCGAAAGGCACAGATATCGCATCAATGCTGTAAACCATGACACAACGCATTCCGTTCTCCGGACTGCATCCTGCTAATCTGCAGGCGTTTGAGAATGAACGCAGAAGAAAAAGACGAAGCTCTAATTCATCTTAAAAATAAATATAGAAATTGTTTGCTTAAAATGGAGTACCAAGAAAAAAGTCAACAGCTCATTTGTATTTTACACCCAATGGAGCGATATTCCTTCTAAGCACCCGAAGGCAAGATTTACGACGGATGGAGTATACACTAATTCAGTAATAATTTAACTGTATATAAGAGATCATAGATTTCGTAGTGCCAATAAAACAATCAGAAGGATATATATTCAATAATTTACCACCTTCAAATATCTCGGGTATCAAAAATTGATGCTCTCAAATCGGGAAATGTAATTCAGCTAAGACTCAAGATGGTGATGGATTCCATGTCACGGTTGAATATGATTCGGAAAAGTAGGATTATTATTACAGTAAAGATCAATCTATTCAGATCGCTAGTGCTAAGTATACTTTTAGACTTAAAGCTGGGCATTCAGTGCAGACACGAAAAGAAGAATTCAGAATTTTGAAAACAAGTATTACAGGTGTTTGTTAAGAAACACGAAAACAATACAATACATGCAGAAGTGCACGCAAACAATACAAGTCATACTGGAGTGAACAACTAGAACTACTGTAAGAAGAATCAGAAAAAGCCATAATAATCATTGTTTTTAGAATTAAAAAATAAGAATTATAGACAATAGACAGACAGAAGTGGAAAATAACCCAAGCTAAGAACATCACAACAAGCATCAACATGCAAAAGCTAAATTAATTAGTTATATAGAACACATTGCAAAAATATTCTTCCACCAGCAAATAAACACATTTGCAGATTATCACTTGATAGTCTATTTTAGCAGTGACGAAAAGCCGTAAGCTTGTTTGGTTTGAACATGTAGCGATAGACGACTCACTTTCTACAATTATTGTTCTAGGAACAATCGATGGTAGAAGGAAAAGAGGCGGACAATGATTTGCATTCGATTTCTTTTTATTGTAAACAAATTGGCAACCGCGCTAAAACCCCTGTTCACAAGGTGTGAAGATGGAAAAGCTATTAAAACTTCTCTTGAGATAGTTCATTATGCAGGAATAGCATCATATATAAGCAACTTATATATATATATATATTTTTCTATGTCTGTTGTCAGTACAATGTACTATGTGTTATGACACTACGACATTTACGAAACGGCTAAATGTTGATGATGACTTGGCTAAACGGAATCCGTTCACGTGGACCCCCATTTACATCTCGTGCACACCCCCCCCCCCCCCAAATTTTCTCTCTCGCTGACATAGACTCCTATCATGTCGAAATCGACACCTGGGGGTCCATATAAACCACTTTGGGAAACACTGGGCTAGACCGACCTAGAAATCATACCTGGCCTATAGATCTTATACTGGAAAGTGAAAAGAAAGACAAGCAGGTCCCAAATAATAATTCTGCCTCTCTATCAGGACATTATTACCTGTTCAGCTAGGTCACGTATCGTTATTGCGTCCTTTGTTATTCGATCACATTTATTTACTGTTGAGCTGGAGATGCGATCGGCAGATCCTATTTCCAGTTTCCCTCGTCCGGCGACATCAATTTGTATTTGATCCATACCTGCCATTTTGTGAGCACTGGTTGGGTGTGTAATCGATAACCAGTCTTTTATGTAGCAGAATAAATGTAAATAGACGTACGCGAACTTTCACACACATTTCATAGACTACTTCAATATCTTATGTGTCGGGCTCACACACACGCAGATAATATACATATGTATCATACACAGATATATAGAATATTGATTTTGAATAATTGTATAATTTTGTTTGTCCGGCTCTATGGCAGATTTACAGTTGCGTCTCGGACAATATCATGGTATTCTCCAATATCAGGGTATTCTCCGCCGCAGACAGTTGTGCATTCGGATAGTTCACAAAGCATTTGCAACCTACTAAAAATAAATATTACGTAGAAATACACTACAGCCAAAAATGCAGGATTTATTGCTACCCCCTGAATAGAATATACTACGAACTTATTGAATTTTTATTATTATACTACACCGTGTATAGGTTTCAGTAATACAAATAAAAAAGTCATGTAAACGGGAGTAGCAGTATAAAAGTGGGAAAATTATATTTGCTAAGACATAAATATTGAGAAAAAAAAATGTGCAGAATATGTTACAGACATGTTTGATGACTAAAGGAAGGAAAAACCAACAATACAAAGCAACTACACAGGATTACGAAAATCAGAAGTAGAAAAAGCAATAAAAACAATGAAATGTGAAAAGGCTGCAGACGCAAACAACAATCATAATAAAAATTCTGAATGAATTTGGTGTGGAAACTATCGAATAACTTTGTAATGGCATATGCAGCAGGACACATACCTAACGGTATAATGTACCACGACCCTATAACAGGATACAATTGTGTACAGATATAATCAGTGTTTTGAGGCAAAACATGTTCTATTAAGGTAATTAACAATATTATAGTATATGCCAGGGGTGGGCAAACTTTTTGTGCAGAGGGCCACATTGAAAATTGTAAAGCTATTGGAGGGCCACATATAATATTATGTATATTTTTGTTTAAAATTCTTGGTAAGTAATTAATTAAATATTTTTATTGTAAAGAAAGGTAGTTTTACATAATGTAGATAACTTGTGAAATAAATTACATTTCTAACAGACCTAAACTATAACAGTATATTTTCTAATATGAATAAAAGGTTTTGCTAATATTTTAACAATATTTGAAAAATATTATGTTGCATACAGTTACAATATGGGTTCATATCAATAGTTTTAATGAAGGTTTTAAAAAAAAACACCATACACATACAGTCACAATAGTTACAACTTTAATGATATTATTAATTTCTAATGAGATGTATGTAATTGCTTGTAAGATTTTATAATTCCTTTGAAATCTGGAACAAGTTTACTTGTAGAAATTTGCATGATTGCATTTAAGTTGCAATCAGATAATAAAGACATATTCTTAGATTTGTTGATTTTTAAGCAAGAAAATGCCAGTTCACAAATATATGTAGATCCAAATAATGACAAAAACTTGAAGTGCTGCTCCAAGTTCTTGAAATCTTAGAATCTTCTTCCAAATTCTTCAACCAATACATCTAACTGAGCTTATAATTTGTTACTCATTTCATCAGAAATAGATTCTTGTTTCAGCAAAGGGAAGTGACAAAACATGTTTTCACTTGCTTATCTGGAAAACAGTGAGAGTTTGGCTTGAAATAATTTTACATGAACATACATTTCATGTGCATACAAACCATTGCCCTGAAGTTTAACATTCAGTTCAATAAAGTCAAGCTTCCACTCTGCATCAACAATGTTAGCATTGAAGTCACATTCTATGCCCTTCATTTCTAGAAACATTACTATTTCTTCTTTAAGATCCCATACTCTCCTTAAAACCTTTCTGAGACTCAACCATCAAACTGTACTGTGGTACAGGACATCATAATTTTAAGTTTCTAGATCGTCTTGTAATGCTCTGAACTGCCCGTGATTGAGTCCTCTTGATCTGATGAGGTTTATGACACTGACAACTGGGCTAATAACATGCTTAATTTTTAAAACAGATTTACACACAAATTTCCTGATGAATTATAACTACAACAAGGCGATTGACGCTGACGTCAAGCCTGACAATACTTATCGCTCTCCTATTTTGATTATAAAGTTGAAAGCATGAATAAAAATAACTTATATAATGCTTATATCCATTCCTTTATTCTGCAGTTCTCTCTTAAAGATTAATGCAGTTACACGAGTAGTGTTTCTATGACTTAACAGATCGTTATACTCGTCTTCTACCACATTGGATACTTTTCTGTTTTTACTTTCTATACCTTGATGACATCGTCTATGAAGGAGTATACAAACACATCTTCAGAAAAAAAATCAACCTAACATCAGGAATGACCACTGACCATAAGCTATTCTGATCTTAAATAACATCGGATTTTTGTCGTCAGTCTTAAGCTGAAACAAAATTAACATACTATCTGCTGGATTGTCCATAAATTACGTCGATAGTTTTTGCCAATTTTGGACCCCTCCCCCCATCCTGTCAACAGACTAAAAAATTCAGGGATCCCCTTCTTAACTGTAAAATCCCTCCCACCACCCATAAACATTTTGCAAAAAATTACGAAAGAAATGTATCATTTTTTTCAGTTTTATCGAAAAAATTGCAAATTCAAGCAATATGATTGGCATATAAACATGTTTTGTTGTTGACGTCAACTTTTATAACTCCTCCCCTTTTGTCAGCAAGTCAAATTTTTTTCGGAAACCCCCTAATTGTTGACGTAATTAATGGACATCCCCCTTGGTATGAGCCATTAATTAATCTTTGAGAGCGGAATTACTACATTGTTTATCCTAAGTATTGCTTTCTCTTTATTCTCAATGATCTAGTGAAAAATGTAATGAAAAAGAAAGCAATTCCGCGTGACAGATATTTTGATAAATGTGCTCTTTTATTAGCGCTTGGACTTCACTGTGCATATTGAGCGTTGACTAGTGATATTTTGTTGTGGTTATTTTAGTGCGTGTCATTGTGTACTCTGGAGACGATATTTAAAGCGTAATGATCTGTATTGTGTTCTCATTGACAGTTAACGATCAATAGCAGCTGTAGACGTTTTATTTCTTTCCAGATTATATATTTTGCTGAGACCAGTGTTGCCACATGGTCATTTCATTACCAAATTTCACACATTTTGCTATTTTTAAATTTCACTGGCCATAGAGGTTTTATTATGGCCAGTTATAAAAAGTATTCATTTTTGTAAGCTTTCTTTTTTATAGTGATGGAAATACAAAACGTTTGTGCACATCAGCTATAGTCCGTTCAGATTCGTTTGCCGAGATGTTATAAAAAAACATCTCGGCAAACAACATTTTTAAAAAACATTTTTTTTTAAAAATGTCGATATTGTTGTTTCTCTTGTAACTTCTGTAAAACGCAATCAAGCATGCAACCAATATAACTATCTCCTAGATTCATCACATAGTGCCGTCTCCGCAACGAAGGTTGGCTGCAACAGACCTCTAACATCACATGTCTCTTGTTTTGATGGTGCACTCAGCTAGACTGTAACATGTCTATCTTGTGGTGTTAATCTTCCACTTGTACCCACTTTCTAACTCTTGCTCGACTTACTTCTACTTTACCCTCAAGTAAGGTCTTCAAAAAGGTGTCATACCATTTAATATGCCCAAAATATTAAACTATCTCCTATATTAAACTATTATATTTCTATCTTATCTATCTATTGTCTTTTCTCTGCTTTTTTTTTTTGGAAAGACATCGCAGGATTGAATGACTATCGGTTTTATGGCCATTTTTAGTCGCTTGATATGCAGCAATATTATGAAGTCTCAGAATGTTTGTAACTCTTTTGGTCTTCCTCTGTATCTTACTGTTTCTATTTTCATGTTGTAGCTCTTGACGCTGTCCAATAAGGGTTCATTCTCATTATGTGGCCGAACCATTTCAGTCTCTGTTTTTCAATATATTTGTCCACTGACGTTGTTTCAAGTTCCTCGTAGTCTCTGTATTTCTCACATAGTGTCCATGTATGACATTTATAACACAATGCTGCTGTGAAGATTGAATTTATGATCTGGTCTTTTGGTTTCCATTGGGATAGATTTGTGTTTCAAAATTGGTTAAGTTCATAATTCACGTAGTTGGCTGTTTTAATTCTTGTTTCGATCTCTCTACTATTATTAGAGCTTTTAATTATGCGTCCGAAAGTGGAGCAAAGAATAGCAACAATGTTTAACTTCCATTTATGTCGTAAGAGGTGACTAAGGAGACATATAGGAGTGTCCCATCCTATATAGGTTCAAAATGACTAAGAGGTCACGCTGAAGTCGGATATATCAGGCCGAAAGACGCATGTATCACAGCAAAACTAAACTATGACACAACACATTACGTTCTCTGGGCTACATCCTGATAATCTGCTGGAGTTTGAGAACAAACGAGGAAGAACTTTTAATTACGATCACTGAATTCAATAGTTTTATGTTTTCATGAATTGTGTACACAGATTTATGAATGAGGTCATTTTGTAGCCATATTTAGACTAAAATTTGGTCATAAACAGCCCTATCTATCACATATAATTTCTGAAACATGTGATCTATTGTTGATTCGTGTTGTTGTGTTGTCCTGGTTTAGCAACAGTTGTTTTGTTTAGTCAATGGTCAAAAATTATCCTGGTTTCGTGGTCTTATCTCCAGACAGTGGAGTCGTATCAGCAAGTTCAATGGTTTGTACGTTGTGGTTCTGATCGATACAATGTTTTTAATTTGATCTGACGTTGGAAATGTAATCCTCTCTTGTGTTATCGGCGTCAGAAAAAGGAGCAACGAAAGGCGATACTGTGACTTTCTATGTATGTTATAGGAAACGACTAGGAAGTCATGGGGTGGGGGTGTAGTTAGGTGCCCCATTCCATAGAGGGTTAGTGGACCAGAAGCCATGCTTCTTCTTCTTCTGCGTTCGTTCTCAATTTCCTGCAGATTAGCAGGATGTAGTCCGGAGAACGGAATGCATTGTATAATGGTTTACAGCATTGCTGCAATATCTGCGCCTTTCGGCTTGACACATCCGACTTCAGCATGGCTTTGGGTCACTGACCCTATATGGGATGGGACAGCCAACTCCATCCCATAACCTCCTTATTCGCCTTTTACGACATGCATGGAAGGTAAACAGTGTTGCTATTCTTTGCCCCCTTTCGGGCCCCGGCAACACACGGACGAGAAGCCATGCTGAAATAGGATGTCAATCTGAAAGGCGCAGATATCGTAGTCAAATATGTAAACCACCACAAATGTATTCCGATCTCATGACTGAATCCCACTAATTTGTAGGACTTTGAAAGCGAGAGCAAAAGAGAAAGAGTTTTCGTGATATAATCCAACGATTGTCATCGGAAGATGTGATACTAACCAGCAGTTTCATGACAGTGTGTCGTCCCTAACGTGATGCTGTATTCATTCAGATTGGTACTATCTCCGCCATCTTCTATTTCGGCTGTAATCTTAGTTTCGACCCTAAGGTTCCAGCTTAATTGGTCTCCACTTCTATTGTTCTTCCGTTACATTGTTTCGTTACATTCTTCTTCTGCGTTTGTTCTCAAACTAGTGCAGAATAGCAGGATATAGTTCGATGAATGAATGCGGTATGCCATGATTTATAGCTTTGCTGCGATATCTCCGCATTTCGGTATGACACATCCGACTTCAGCTTGTCTTCTGGATCACTGATCCTACATGGAATGGGACCGCCAACTCCACTGCATAACATGATTTGCCTCTTCCACATAAATGGAGGTAAAAATGCTATCCTTTCTCCCCTTTCGGACTCTGACAACACACATGTGCTACACTTTCAAAATCCCTTTCACAAGTTTATATATGTTGTTATTTATTTATTTTTACATCGAGTCATCTGGCACGAACTATAAGAGTGAAACTTTGTGACGTCTACAGTATCTTCTCGATCCCGGGAACTTGTATTTTTATTGATAAATAAAGCCTTTAGCTGTGAGCAGATAATTCTTGACAGCCATAGCCTCTCTGATGTAAGTACCATGATCTTTTCAGTTATGTAAGTGAAGCGACACTCCGCATGTTTGTTAATTACATGTGTACATCCGCGTGTTGTCAGAAAGCAAAGAATAGTGTTCTGTGATCAAGCCCGTAGATTTGTCGTAGATTTGGTGGTTCAAACACACCCACCTCAGGAAATTAGAACATGACATTTAATACTAATGATTTAACGAAAAGGTATACAGTCACTTCTCCCCCCCCCCTGATAAAAAAATCTCATGCGAATGAAGTAATTGCTAACAAAAAATAGGGGATTGGTTTATTGGTAAGGGTTAAGCACCCACCCCCTCCCCCACGTTAGCGAAGACGTTTCGGCGCCCTGTCATATTATTCTTGTAATTAGTAGCGATTGACGGGGGGGGGGGGGGGGGGTTGAACTTGAGATTGTTTACCCCATCCTTTGTATAGTTAAAGGTAATAAAAAAGCCATAGTGAAGTTGAATGTGTCAGAAAGGTCAAGGCTAAGCTGTAAACCACTATACAATAGATTCAGCTAACTGACAGAGTTTGAAAACAACAGCACAAGAAAAAACTGTTGTGTTGATCATTCATATCCAATGTGAAAACATATTTCACTAGCGAACAATGTTATCTGGTCATTGAAATATTTGTGCCTCATGTGGTATGAGGTGCGCTTCTTTCAACATCTGGCGTTAGTCCACGTCGGTTATATCAGAGTTTTTATTTTGTACTATAAAAAAATAATGCAGGTTCCAGTTCTGTTAATCTTGTTAGCATGACATCGTGTCTAATTGTCACTAGCGAACGCTGCTTATAAAGGGGTTTTAAAAAAAAAATAATAGTGGATATGTGTTTGAAATAATTAGTCTTTTACATATTTTTTAAGGGATGAGTGAGAATTGATTTGTTGATTTATAACATAAAATTTAGTAGTTGGACGCCTGGCTCTGCGGCCAAGTGCATCTGGGATGCAGGCAATTGTGCATCCGGACCGTTCAGAAAGTAATGGCAAACTACTGAAGTATTTATATTGCCTAGAAAATCACTACAGTCAAACAATTCTTGGTTGATAGTATGTATATGATGAATAGGATACTCTAGCAATTTTAATTTAAAAAGTTGGAAGCAAGAAAATAAGCGGGTTAAACAATTGTGTTGGTAAAGTAACCTCTCCCCCTTACCGAAGACGTATTTATGAATTTGCTTCTATAGACCAAACATATTTATTTTTTTTTAAAACACCTCGTTGGTATTCATAAATAATGTCGGTCCCCCACACGGTAAACTTTTATAACACGGGGTAGGTGTAGATAAGAGGCACATCATAAGAGCTATAGGTAGGATTTGAGATAGCTTTTGTACCAGGGAAGGTATCAGGTGCGAATTATTATAGTGGTCTGGTTTTTTTAATCTTACCTCTCTTCACAAACATGATGGTAATTGAAGCAAGAAAATAAATACGACATAATTAGTATCAGATTACGGTTGTTGCTGCACTATTATGTTGTTAATGATGTTGCATACTTTACCTCTTAGAATAGGCTATTGAATGAATACACGATTACCTTAGAACAGTGAAAGGTACAGGGTTGTTTTGCAATATAAACTAGTAGACCGAGTCTTTCGTTAGTTATATATTAGTGCGGATTTATCGGCTTCATCCTTCAAAAGTGACGCTATTATATTTTTTTTAAAGCGATTTTCATTGGTGAATATAATTTGTTGCGTTGAGTTGCATAGACTGGCATTGTATAAGCCAATGGAAATCGCGGGAAAAGTAAAATACTCACTTTTGAAGGATGATCCTAAGAATCCGTATCACTATAATCGCGACTAACGATAATATGTTATAGTTCAAAGGACTCATTTGGAATCATCCTTCTAAAGTGACGCAATTTAACTTTCCACGTGATTTTCATTGGCTGTCGGCGCAAGGTACGTTATATATAAATGGCAGTGGGGAAGTGTCGCAAACTTGTGTGGTTTGACCACGTGATGAGGTACTATTCCCTGTCCAAAACTCATCTTGCAGAGACCAGTTGAATGTGGACGAAGAATGGAAGATAGTGGATTGATAATATTAAAGCCTGAGCCGGATTACAATTCTCCACACTTTAAACAAGGAACCGATAACGGAGAGGTGTGGCGAAATTGTTGTGCTGATGTTCCCAGAGTGGCACCCCTATGACCCTGAAGGGTTATGGGTTTGATGATGATGCTATATAAAGTAGTCAATTAAAATCACGGGAAAAGTGAAATGCGTCACTGTTGAAAAATAAGCCAACAGGGCTGTATAATTAACGAAAGACAGCTAGACTTTCACAGCCGTGAAATTAATTTTCTCCCCTATATTTACAAGCATTGTTATGAAGACAGAGAGACGCCATGTTTTAGTCATCAACAGGCAATCAGTATTCCAACAGTATTCCCAATTATAGATCTGATTAATCTATTGGTAGAGGGGATCAATACTCGCGCGTCACTACTCTCGAGTATTAAGTGTGAGAATCGATTGTGTTGGTAATGATATGGGATGCCTGGACTTCATGGTGAATTCCGCATGTTCTTCGAACTGCGAACAGCCGTTGGATTACAGAAAGCGGTGATTGCCCGATTCAGGTCACACAGTTTGATCGAATAACGATTCAACGGCTCTTTGTAGTCAAAGTTCCTGTCATTGTCCTTAAGAACAATACTCTCAAATGATTTCATGGAAAAGCATTGAAGGGAGGGCCATAGATTTGACATTGGTAAGGGGATTTGGGGGGGGGGGGTGAAGTGAAAGAGGGTACCTAAAAAAATAACTAATAAATTCTTTTCTGTTGATGTAGAGGGGGGGGGGGAAACGGGACTTGCAACTTTTTGATGATTTTTAAATAGTATTTTAGTTTAAAATCTCATGATCTATTTTCCTACGGGAGTGTGGTTTGAAACCTTCCACACTACTCCTTGTCTTATCTATGGGCTTGGATGAATGCATCACACAGGAAAGTCTATGATGATTATCTAGTCGAGGAATTGTATTGATTTAGTCCTTTACTTCTTCTGCGTTCCTTCTCAAACTACTGCAGATTAGCAGGATGTAGTCCGGAGAACAGAATGCGTTGTGTCATGGTTTACAGCAGTGCTGCGATATCTGCGCCTTTCGGCCTGACACATCCGAATTCAGCATGGCTTTGGGTCACTGACCCTATATGGGATGGGACAGCCAACTCCATCCCATAACCTCCTTAGTCATTTTTTACGACATGCGTGGAAGGTAAACAGTGTTGCTATTCTTTGCTCCCATTTCGGGTCCCGACAACACACGGCCGTGTCCTTTACTATACCAGCTTCTACCAGATTTTCTGTTAGGATTTGGTGATATTTTTGCGAAGAAGTATACAGTTGATCTATAAGGTAAATGCAGACAACAATAGTTGTAGAGTTTCTTCGATCAAGCTTCTCCAATATATGTCCTAGTCACTGATTTTGCACATTGTCACTTATTTTAGCTGATCTGACTTTTTCTGTGTTGCTCTTTGGCTGGCGACATAGAGTATACACAAAGTGAGCAATGAACAGTCATATCAGCCAAGATGAGTGACATCAGCACACGTGACTTATATTCTGGAGAAGAGTTTGCTCTGACACTAGTCAAATCAGCACTAAATAGTAATCGAAAACACTGGAAAGTATACACTTGTACACCAAACAATAGAAAAGTACTTTCCCGAAGGAGGCTAGTATACTAGAGTTAGAGCAGAGGTTTCTCCAATGTGATACATCTTGGAAAAAGTATCACTTATTGTACAATGTCTCCTTCCAACCATCACTACCTCAATTTGTAATTTAGCTGTACAACATATTCTTAATGTATATCAAGTGACATATTATTTCTGGAAAGCAGGCCTGCATTGACCAGAGACATGTGTATATACATTCTTCGATGTCGCTGGTCCATTGTCTTCTTAGTCATCCTCTTCTTCTCGTGTCTGCACTCTGCCCTCTAGAATCAGCCTTTCGATACCATCATTTCGCTTTAAGTGTCCAAAATACTGCAGCTTCCTTCTTATGATTGTATTTAGAAGCCACCCTTCGTTTAGTTTCAGTAATTTCAAAACTTCAATGTTCTTCTTTTTCTCTGTCAATGATATTCATAAGATCTTTCTGTAGCACTTCATTTCAAATGAATTTATTCTTTTGGATATTGAGGATATTGATTCTTAATATGTTTATATAAAACCATATATCATTGGCTTCCTTAATTGAATATATAGACATGTGCGAATATGCTAAGTGTAAAGCCTAAATTGCAACTTGTAATCCTCTATTAGAAAACAGTGACTCATATTTGTGTGACTAGTATTTTTTTTAAATGATATAATATGAATAAATGGCAACATTATTTATCTAAAACAAAGTCACATGTGTCAGATTCTTGGCGCTAATAAAACTGAGACACAATATATTTCTGTTCTCTGAACTACAGCCTGCTGGAAATCTTGTAGGACCATTATCTGGTCGGAGTTTGAGAACAAATGCATAACAATTTTTTTAAAAATTGTTTTTACAAATGTTAAAACAATGGACTTCAAGAGCTTTTCTAAAACTTTTAAATTGTGTATTTTTAATTTTCAGATTATCGGTTTGCTGAATGCTTTCACACCACAAAAATCTTTAGAGGACTTTCAAGATGTGTAAGTCTTCATGTTCAGTCATTGCAAATATTTGACTTGAATGAAAGGATGGCTTAACTTGCATGTTTGTTTTAAATACAAATATCTAAATAATGGTGTGTAAGTTTATCCGTCTTCGGCAACACAATGCATTTCCATTCTCTGGACTACATTCAACTGGATATCTTGTAGGACCATTGTCCTGTTACAAGAGAAATCCAGCGGGAGTTTGAGAATGAACGCTGAAGAAGAAGTGTGTAAGTTTTACACACACACACACACCACAGAGACACAGACAGAGAGTAGTGTGTCAACAAAGCTTAAGAAAATTGGAAAATCCATGAAAGATCAGAAAAACAAAAACAACTGGAAACACAAGTATCAATCTACCATTAAACAACACAACAGTGGTTAAAATAGGTACTTGGAACATTTGTGGCCTCAACAATAAAGATTGAATACAAGAATTTCCGCCGAAGACGGATGTGTCGGGCCATTGGCGCAAATAAAACGGCGACACAACGCATTTCCATTTTCTGGACTACATCCTGCTGGAAATCTTGCAGGACCATGATCCAGCTAGATCCAGTTGGAGTTTGAGAATGAACGCAGAAGAAGAAGAAGAATACAAGAATTCAAAATTTCAACTATGTAAATTATGATCTTACACCACTCATGAAACTCATCTGAAAAAAAGCAAAGGGAAAATCCAAAGCAGAAAATTGGCATAAAAGAATATTTAATATATAGCCATTTCCATTCTCCTTGCCTCATTTTTACATGTTATATCCAGAATAATAGTTCATACTCCTATATATTTGGTGAGTGATTTCTTTCTATTTTTTATGTGAAAGTTTCTGTCAAATTCAATGAATTCATTATAACAATTGCCCAATACGCCCTTGTGTTCCGGAGATCTGAAGGGGGAACAAAGAATAGCAGCACTGTTATCTTTAATGTATGTCGTAGAAGCGATTAATGAGGTTATGGGATGGAGTTGGCTGTCCCACCGCATATAGGGTGAAATTAACCCAGAAGCTGTGCTGAAGTTGGATGTGTGAGGCAGAAAGGCATAGATATCGCAGCAAAGCTGTAAACCATGACACAACACATTCCATTCTCTGCACTACTGCCTGCTAATCGGTAGGAGTATAAGAACGAAGACAGATTAAGAATAATTGCTCTGTAAATGTCTTTTAACTGCTATACCTTAAGAGAAAACATGATTATATGTTCCACGGTGCAGGATTTGCTACATGCTTAATTTGTATATATTAATAGGATTTAGTTTTCACTTTACACATTTCTAATCTTCATATATTATTCAGTGAAACTAATTAGATTAAACTAAAGATTATTTTATTTTATCTTCCTAATGTCACAGAATCTGTTTGATATAATCCATTGAGAATTAACCAGCGGATATATTTTTGTCTATGGATTCAAGGTCTAATTTTAAAATTTTGTTTCATACCAAGTGTGAAGTTCTTTTGTTACAGATTGTTATATACTTCAATTCTTACTATTTAGTTCTGTTGGTTGTTTGTTTTGTTTTAGATGTTACTCTGTTAATTCAGCAAGATCATTCTGATATTAGATACTCCTTCCATTCATAAACCCATAACCATCAGTCATTCATAGGGATACTACATTGGGTACACCAACATGCAGAGTCCTCCAGCAATCTCTACAGCAGTACGGATGAGATTAATTTGTTTCTTCTTTAAAAAATCTTTTGATAAGGACTGAGCATAGTTTGCTGCCTGAGCACAATGATATTACATTTATTAGTATGTGCAGTCACTATACATTGATATGATATAGAGTATAGTGAATGTATGTTGACATGCTGACCATTTCTGAAGTCTGACAAAGCAGACATTGATAAGTTTACCTTGAGTATAATAAAAAATGTGCTGTAATATATTTGTCTTCAGTACAGTAGTGACTGTATATCGATAAGTTTGTATCCTTCAATACTTTGACTGAACCAGATTTTAGCACTGACCTATAGAGACAGACATTCACACAAAAACTGTGGGGTCCTGAAGAACTTTCAAATACAGCAACATTTATCAAGAAAACCAGACTTGCTGTGTAGACATTGTTAATAAGTGCAAATGAAAAGAATATTAAAACTTTGTCCTGGATACAATACACTATCTAAAGTATTAATGAGTTTGTCCTGTACACAATACAGGGGCTTAAATATATTGATACGTGTGTATTGGATACAAGACGGGTTGAAGTTTGTTTGTTTTGCGTTCGCTCCATTGTAACTAGCATGGATATCCATGCGATTTCCGTCGGGAGCGTGATTACGTTGTGCCAACGTTATGCGCCTTGTAGGCCTAGCACATCCGATTTCGGCATGCCGTGACAATTCGGGTGGGCTACCCTTAGCCTGTGACAGCCTCCCTATCTGTCGCCAGGCACACGTGTGTGTGATGACTCTTCGCCCAGTCGATTTTTGCTCACATCTGTCTCGCACAAGGTGTTCCACTGTCTAAGAACTTGCCTCGTGTAATTGGACGTACTGTGCCTGTGCCCATCGGGTACTGAACCGTTTCTCATCCGTGAGCCTGGTTCCTTAAGAGGAAGAACTCAACAGAAGAGTTGGAGTTCGCCTTTTAATCGAGGTGTCATTCACTGACATCGTGAACCCCTTGCTCAAGTTCGAGTCTCACACCCATGCGTTTGAGAGCAAGGCGTTCTTGAGCTGAGTGACCCTGTCCCAATAGCGCCTGAGCCCATCAAGTACTGAACCGTTTCTCTCTGCAAGTGTGTTTCCGGTATAGGAAAGCTTGACAGTATAGTTGGGCCAGGGCTAAAATCGTTGTCCCTTTTGTGTCTGAGCTCATCGGGTACGACACCCGTTCTCTTCACTAGCATATTTCCGGTTTAGGAAGGCTCGACATTAGAGTTGGGTTAGGTCTTCTTGCTTTTCCGAACGCCCGTGATTGGGTCTGGGTCTCTGCCTATAAGGACTACAGATAACTAGAAGCTCGTCTCGAGCTAACAGAGCTTGTAGTTACCCTTTCCTTGGAACTTTTCACTTTCTATTTGCAGTTGGCGCGGTTCTGCCCTTTCGTTGTGTCATTGTACTCATTATGACATATATTTTTTCTACCATGCATCCACCTTTACGTGCCTTTTACATTGGCCGCCCCTCCAATGTTTTGACTGGACTAACAGGCGTCACTGTATGTCGACAATGTCGCTGTATGTGGTGATGCTAATGGTATCGGAGATATTGTCTGTCTCTTTTGCAGTCAAATATCTTTCCATCTGCTACTTCCACACTCTCGGACACGATTCCAAAAGATTTGGCCAGAATCAGCTCGAGCTGCTGTTTTTCTGTTACCAGGGTGCACCGTGAGGAGGTACATTTGGGATCTTGGTTATCTGCTAACCCTGGGTCCGCCTAGAGCAATGCGTTCCCTTTGTACCCCAGGGGTTGAAATATTGATAATTTTTACTGGATGCAATACAGGGCTGAAGGATTGATATGTTTGTCCCGAATACAATACAAGCTTAAGTATTGATACGTTTGTCCTGGATGCAATACATGCTGAAGTATTGATAAGTTTATCATGATGCAATACAGGGGCTGAAGTATTGATAAGTTTGTCCTGGATGCAATACAGGGCTGAAGGATTGATATGTTTGTCCCGAATACAATACAAGCTTAAGTATTGATACGTTTGTCCTGGATGCAATACATGCTGAAGTATTGATAAGTTTATCATGATGCAATACAGGGGCTGAAGTATTGATAAGTTTGTCCTGGATGCAATACATGCTGAAGTATTGATAAGTTTATCACAATGCAATACAGGGGCTGAAGTATTGATAAGTTTGTCATGATACAATACAGGGACTGAAGTATTGATAGGTTTGTCCTGGATACAATACAAGCTGAAGTATTGATAGGTTTGCCCTGGATACAATACAAGCTGAAGTATTGATAAGTTTGTCCTGGATGCAGTACAGGGACTGAAGTATTGATAAGTTTGTCCTGGATCCAATATATGGTCTGAAGTAGTAATATGTTTGCTGTGACTGCAGTGACATCATTTGAGTGACTTCTAAAAACTAGTTATTTTATAACAAGTCACTTCCTCAATTTTCTCTGTATAATAAAATATTAAATATCTCAAATATCCAGATATCTAGTCATGGAACTGATGGATGCCAATCTTTGCCAAGTGATACAAATGGACTTGGACCATGAACGTATGTCCTATCTTCTGTACCAGATGCTGTGTGGTATCAAGCACTTACACTCTGCTGGCATTATACACAGAGTAGGCAAACATATGAATATTTATATAATATCTAATATTTTATTATGAATACTCTCTCTGACTTACTGCTTCCTGCTTCAGAATACACAAACAAAATAAATAATCTAGAACCGTGTTATCTGCACATTTTATAAAAACAGTAAATAAAATAAAATAACAAGTTGGAAACATTTTTAAAATTCCAAATTTTACATAAATTTAATAAAATATGCAAGCTCTCGCATGAAACAAAAAATGTATAGTCATACAAAAATTTAAAATAAATATAGCACATTTATAGTCCTTGACAATTTAAAGAGATACAGGGAGAGTATTGAACTAATTAGTGAGTTGCAGTAACTGTCATCATCATACCCTCATTTGCTAGGGGAGTCTGAGCACCTATGGGTTTGCTCAGAGCGCAATGATGTTGGTTCATAATTATAACCAATTGGAAAAAGTAATAAAAGTTAATTTTTTCTATGTGCTATATGATTGGCTTTATACAATTTTTATTAGATTGTATTTGTTCAGATTTGGTTGTAGTTTTTTTTTAATGTCAGATTTTGTATACTTTGTTTTTTTAAAAACTTCATGATTTTCAGCATCTTTAGCTTTTGACAAAGTGATCATCAGCTACCAAAAGAAACCATGATAAAAGCACAAAGAGTGTAGAATTTACCTTCACATGATGACTAGCATCTGTGTAACAGATAAGAACAAATCATCATTTTTCAACTCAGAACTGGACACACTAGACTATGTAGTTCAGAGGTGTACAAAATATGGGGTGTTATCCAAATCTGGCAAGCCAAGCTATTTTTTTCTGGTCTTGTAGGTTGATTTGAAAAATACTCTCTGCACTGGCCCCCAAGATCATATAACACTATTGAAGCACCAAGGGACAAAAAGAGTTTTGGTCCCACAGTACACACACAAATTCTGAATCCTGCCAAACTTACCCAAAAAATTTGCATGTCTCTTGTGTAGGTTTTAGGTTAAGGTATGTTGATTATTGTCTTCGCACACCAGACATGTCTTCTGGTTTCCACTAAAGTAAATCTCTCATGGTGCAGCAGCTGGTGGTTCCTGTTCTATCTTGATATGAGTATTTTAAAATTTTGTTGAGATTTGCTTTCTCTGCTGTGCCGATCCTCATTTCCAATTTACACATTCTAAATATTGACTCATGCTGATTGATCTTAAATTCCTGCAATCAGACTCAGAGCATTGAGTATATCTGCTCTGTCCATAGAATGACCTCCTGTTATAGAAGCAGAATCACTGAACTTGTCTACCTGCTTGTTTCCCTCCATACCTCATTCCCGGGAACAAAGATGAAAGTGATTTGTCGTAGTGAGAACCGATTCTTAGAGCCCTTTCCGATGACTCCACCTATCGCTTACGCACTTCACCTGCCTAAGCAGGTCTAAACTTCTGAATAATACTCATCGAGTCACTCAGTATGCATGCATGAGGATAGACTTCCTATCCCAGCCAATTCAGTGATTTTGTTGCAGCAAACACCTTCATCATTAAACTACTATTTTTGCAGTGAAGGCCTCACTGGCTTCGTGAACTTTCTTCCATAATCTTTACCTTTGGTGGTAGATGACTAACCCATCTGTCATCAAAATGTTCAGAGCTTAGTGCCTTGTTCTCAGTATCAACACTCACAGGATTGCGTTCTTTACACTATCAAGTGTAACCTCCATTGTAGCAATAGGGTCTGGACTTCTAGTTCAGGGTGCAAAGAATAGGACCACTGTCTTCTTTCTGTGCATGTCATAAGAGACAACCTGTCACCTGTGGAAAAATAGTCATTGCCACATCTTTGTCTCAATTTCTTACTTTTGTCTTCTATCAAATAATCCCAATCGATGATGAGGAAATGCAGGCCAGCTGACATTGCATCTTTACCCTTTTTTGTGGCATAATCCTAGCTCCTGGCAGATGTGGTATGAGGCACACACTGGAATGCCTCCTTTCAGGGACTGACCCTGCATCCTTAACCTTTAGCAAGCCAATTAAAAATTGAGCAAATTTCCCCTGCAGCTGAATTCTTTTTTGACAATTTGCATTATTTTTGGTGGGTGTTTGGAAAATGAATAACTTTTTTATTTTTGGAGCTTTTATGTTTATTTTTAAAAATGGAAATAAAACATTCGTTAATAGAATATATTGCTTTTTAATTTGTATATGTATGATATGTGATACGTGAGAAAGCAGTGATTAAAAATGGAAAAAAAAGACAAAAGACTGACTCGCCTATTATTGTCCAATGTATGGAATCCCTGATAATTTGCTGTTAAATTCCTAGGTTTATTGTATTTTGATGTTATTTCATAACCAAACTAACATGCTCATAATATCGTCTGTGAAAATAAACAAAACACGTAGATTTCATTGGCATTATTGATCCATTATTGTAAGTCTAACTCTAGTATTCTTAGGCAATGTCAATATATGGCAATGCGGAATATATTGCGGCGAAATGTCTAGGCCTATTCTTTTCGATGTCATTTCATAATGAAACCTACGTGCTCATAATATCTTCTTTGGCAACACCTGTCATTATTTCTCATCATAAGAATCACAGTCCATAAGAATTTCACTGAAAATGACTTTCATTTCAACTCAGTTTGTGCTGATTGGAACAGATGACTAAACAGTAATACTACCGTACTCTCAATTATTGGATCCTCACACACTAGTTGATAGGAAAAGGAAGTTAAATTATTTAAAGCCTGGTTTTTGTTTTTATTCAGATTAAAAATCTGAAGCTTAAACTGTTGTTTGTAGTTACAAGACTGCATAGCAACAGAGCACAGTAATTGTGTTCAAGATAAAGAACAATTGTGTGATATTTTTGAGCCAATGGTGTGCAAAGGGATAAGCCTCATTTACATGAACATACCTTTGAGACAACCTTACATGAGTCCGGGTGTCACCTCAGTTCATCATCATCAAGTGCTATATTTGCAATGAAGGTTGGCTGCAACAGACCTCCAACATCCCTCTTGTCTTGGTGATGCACTTTGCTAGACTAATGTGCCCATTTTGTGATGTTACTCTCCTACTTGTATCTCTGCCTACCTCATGCTCGCCTCATCTCGACTTTAACCTTAAGTAAGGCCTTCAACAAAGTGGTCTTTTAATATGGAAAAGTATATGTCTTTTAATATCAAGCAAATATTTTATTTGCTTGATTTTCTTTAATAATTCTGGCTTTATGCAAAGTGTTGTTAGAACTTCTTTGTTTGTTGTCTTCTCTTTCCATGATGCTGTTCCTATTCTTCTATATATCCACATCTCAAATGCATCAATTCTGTCTTCTAATTGTTTGTTTATTGTCAATTTTTCCGAGACACCTTAGTTATACAACTGAAAAGAACATGTACTTCAGTCTGAAAGACTATGAACTGTCAAGAGCTATGTGCTCACAGCTAAAGGAATTATTTCATTGTCATCACCATCTATTGAATATTACATTCATGAGGAACCCTTGGGACAGGTTTTTATTGTTCATCTGGATTAATGCCTTCTGGTGGATAAATCTGTCTTGACAGTATCCTCAGTGCACCATCCACGATTTGTTTCTCTTAAGCCTTCTCCCCTTCACACAAAGAGCTCTATGTGTGGTGTAGTGTAGTGCTCTGCGTCAGAACTCTTGAGATATGCACAGGCATACCACATGTCAATTCTGTGACATATGCTTGGAAAGCCAAGAAGAAACCTCATAGCTACATAGTGCTATTATATATCTATGCCTTTTGAGCAGAGCATGTCCTTCAAAAATACACAAACTATGACATTTGAAGACACTTGTTTTGACCTTTCAATGCTTCTATGAAGGTTAAATCTCATGTCAATAGTTTTACTATGCAACAGATTTCTGGCATTCACACACCTGACAATGACAAAGTAGACTGACTAGCAAAGAATAGAGCAAGACAAGAACAGCCATACACTAATGACAATGCACACAATTACAAAGATGTTGAAATCTGTGAACAAAGAGACTTGGTTGAACAGATGAGCCATTAGAGATATTGGGAAATAAATCTACAAACATTTGACCAGCCCAAATTCCAAAGACATCAACCTCCTGGGCAGGAAAGACCAGAGTACCAACTGAACTTCACACACATGTACAGATTAACAATTACCTGAACAAAATACAACCACAATACACTCCATGGTGCCGGCTGGGCACACATCTATACAAAACTGAAGATCACCATCTTTTGAGTGTTCAGCTCTTTATTATATTAGAAAAATGTCCCCCTCCTGGCCTCCCTCCCAAATGACATTGGATCAAAGGACATGAGTTGATGGACCGTTGGATCAGCAACAAACCATGAACTCTGTGGTTGAAAAAAGAAATGGGTGAGGGGATCATCCAGTTTATATTGGAGATAGCACTGTAAATATAGACAGTGCAAGTAAATGAAGAGGATCATCCAGTTTATATTGGAGATAGCACTGTAAATATAGACAGTGCAAGTAAATGAAGAGGATCATCCAGTTTATATTGGAGATAGCACTGTAAATATAGACAGTGCAAGTAAATGAAGAGGAAGCAGTTACAATCAAGAGTTGACAATATTTTTTTTATTTTCAATTGTAAAATGTCAAATTTTGTGTCTATTCAGGATCTGAAGCCAAGCAATATAGTTGTCAAATCTGACTGCACCTTGAAAATTCTAGACTTTGGTCTGGCCCGAACAGCAGGTACAGGTTTCATGATGACACCATATGTGGTCACCAGGTACTACAGAGCTCCTGAGGTTATTCTAGGCATGGGATATAAGGCAAATGGTGAGTATCTTGGACTGATGTGCAATATTTATTAATATATATATATATATATATATATATTTATTATGGTAGGAAAATATATGTCACTGGTGCTTCTATTGAAGTATCTCATTTGATTTGTCCACTGAAAACAGGAAGTAAACAAAACACTATAAGATGTAGCCACTTAGAAAGAAATGTCAACAAATATATCATTTTGTTCCCGGGGTGCAAAGGGAACGCATTGCCCTAGGCGGACCCAGGGTTAGCAGATAACCAAGATCCCAAATGTACCTCTTCGCAGTGCACCCTGGAAACAGAAATACAGCAGCTCGAGCTGATTCTGGCCAAATAATTTAGGGATCGTGTCCGAGAATGTGGAGGTAGCAGATGGAAAGAGATTTGACTGCATTAGAGACAGACAATATCTCCGACACCACCAGCATCCCCACATATAGCGACACTGTCGACATACAGTGAAGCTAGTCAGTCCAGTCCGAACATTGGAGGGGCGGCCATTGTAAAATGCACGTAAAGATAGATGCATGACGAGAGACAAACAGATTTTATACTGAGTACAATGAAACAAATAAAGGGCAGAACAGCGCTAGAGGGCAGCGCGAACTGCAAATAGAAAGTGAAAAGTTCCTAGTAAAGGGGAACTACAAGCTCCGTCAGCTCGAGTCGAGCTTCTAGTTACCTGTGCTCCTTACAGACGGAGACTAAGACCCACTCATTGGCATTTGGAAAAGCAATAAGATCTAACCCAACTCTAAACTGGAGCCTCCCTAAACTGGAAATATGCTCGCAAAGAGAAAGGGTTCCGTACCCGATGGGCTTAGGCAAGAAAGGGACAACGATGGCAGTCCTGGCCCAACTCTACTGTCAAGATTTCCTATACCGGAAATACACTGCAGAGAGAAAGGGTTCCGTACCCGATGGGCTCAGGCACAAAAGAGACAACGATTTTAGCCCTGGTCCAACTCTACTGTCAGGTTTTCCTATACTGGAAATACACTTGCAGAGAGAAAGTGTTCAGTACCTGATGGGCTCAGGCGCTATTGGGACACGGTCGCTCAGCTCGAGAACGCCTTGCTCTCAAACGCGTGGTGTGAGACTCGAACTTGGACAAGGGGTACACGATGTCGGTGAATGACACCTTGGCTAAGAGGGCGAAAGAGGCAGGGTCCAACTCTTCTGTTGAGTTCTTCCCCTTAAGGAACCAGGCTCATGGATAAGAAACGGTTCCGTACCCGATGGGCACAGGCACAGTATGCCCAATTACATGAGGCAAGTTCATAGACAGTGGAACACCTCGTGTGAGACAGACGAGAGCAAAAATCGTCTGGGCGAAGAGTCACTACATACACGCATGCCTGGAGACAGATATGGAGGCTGTAACAGGCTAGGGTAGCCCACCCGAATTGTCAAGGCATGCCGAAATTGGATGTGCTAGGCCTACAAGGTGCATAACGGTGGTACAACGTAATCATGCTCACGGCGGAAATCACATGGATATTCATGCTGGTTACAATGGAGCGAATGCAAAACAAACAAACAAACATTTTGTTCCCTTGCAGTGTCCATTGAGAGATAGAAAATCTGTAAAGGACAACCTAGACTGAAAACAAGCTGATCTGCCAAGTATAAGGATGTTTTAAAATATGATTGATAAGACCTAAAAAAAAGTTAGTTTTATGGTTTTATAAACATGGCATATAAGCATAAACAGTTTAGCATTCAGATTCATGTTTTAATTGTTATAACATATCTCTCTATCTGATGAGAGCAGAAATAATACAAAATATAACTGGAAGTTCCATATGGTAGTATTTTGTTAATGTAAAAGCAGTATTGACACTACTTCAGAGAGATTTCCTCAATATTCTACTTAAACATGCTATGTATCGAATGGGAAAACACTAGAATGGTCACTACAAGTTTCAGAAATCATGTTAGTTTTTGGTACTAATGATATTCTCTTATTTCTCTTGCAGTTGATATCTGGTCAGTGGGTTGCATAATGGCAGAACTTATACGAGCTACTGTGATGTTTCCAGGCTCCGATCGTATCCTTTTGTTGTACAGCAGGAATTTATTAGACATTGCATTTTGTTTTCTCTCTCTTCTCTCCTCTTATTTTTCTTCTTCTTCTTCATCTTCTGCGCTCATTCTCAAACTCCTGCAGGTTAGCAGGATGTAGTTCAGAGAACGGAATGCGTTGTGTCATGGTTTACAGCATTGCTGCGATATCTGCAGCTTTCGGCCCGACACATCCGACTTCAGCATGGCTTTGGGTCACTGACCCTATATGGGATGGGATAACCAGCTCCATCCCATAACCTCCTTAGTCGCCTCGTACGACATGCATGGAAGGTTAACAGTGTTGCTATTCTTTGCTCCCCTTTTGGGCTTGGCAACACACAGGCTATTTTTATTCAATACCTCTTGTTGTGTGGGAGTGAATATTAGAAAAAAATATATCAAGGATTTTAAATAGCAGATTTACATTTCCACATAAAACTGCTATTTTACACATTGTATATATTTTACACATTGTATATTTTTTTTCTAGTATTCACTTACCATATGGTGCGCAGTTTTACGGCAGTCTTCCATTCACTCAATTTTGTGTATTATCATGTAGGAAAGAATAAGATCATTGGTCCCTTTCTTCAACATTTGCTCTCAAACAACTGCTAGTTAGCAGGATGATTATTTCATCATCATGAAATATCACTCTGGAGAAAATAGGAAGTAAGAGTTAATTGCTTGTCGTTCCTGGGAATGAAACAACAACATATGAAGAAAGAGTACCAGATGAAATACCATGTTCCAAGAGGAACACAAAGATAAAATATAGAAGCTATATATATAAACACACTTCACAAATCTTACACATTACTTGAATCAATTAAAAGAATAAAAGTGCCCACTTTCAGCACCAGATAAAATATTAATATATACTACAGCTATATATTATCAACAATCCTGTGTGGATCAAAATGCTTGAGAATAACAACCAGAAATTACCAAATTTTCAGCCTCTCGTGCAAATATGTTCACAGACAACCATGGCATACATGTCCACCTAGCACAGATTTTCTCAGTTTCTCTATTAGCACAAAATAATTAGGTTTCATCCAGTGTGCCTATTGACCACTAGTATTTACCTTTAAAAAACTCTATCTCTAAAGATAGAGATCAGAGATAGAGAAATGGGCACCAGGAATTTGCAGAGGGAGCTTGATCGTATAGTGGAGTAGTGCAGTAATTCTGGAGCTTTTGTTAATCCATCAAAAGCGTCGATCACATGGTTTTCCCTGAATAATCACATAGTAAACATGTCCATGATTAGTTACATTGAGAGGGGATGTCCTCGAGAGAACCAGCACAATGAAGTACTTGGGGGTTATGTTGGACCGAAGTCTGAGTTTCATAGATCATGTTAACATTGTAAAGGCTTATAAAGGTCTTGCGGCGAATAAAGTTATGGCTGCTGCTCAGTGTGAACAGAGGCTGCTATTTCTGCTGTATCAGGGATTGGTAGTGGCAGTGGTAGAGTACAAGCTAGTGATTCTGACACTGAGTCAGACTCTATCAGAAAGATTGGATGGAATCCGGAATGAGGCAGTACAAATCATTTTGGGGTTTTAATCATTTTGAATGTTGGGGTGTACAAGTGATATGTTGGCACAAACTATGCAATATTTACTAGATTGCCCAACTTCAGAGCAAAGAATACAAATGTGCAGGGTGTGGATCTACCGCAAATCACCGCTGATAAAGATCACCCTCTACACCCTGAAATTCTCAAAGTGAAAGGCAGTCGACTTAAGAGAATAAAGTCGTGGATGGGACGAGCAGAGAATATTATACAACAGAGTGTGTGCGGATTGGAGGACGTGCTACCTGGTGCGGAATGGAGTCGGGCGCCCTTAGAGTGTCCAACAGCCTTCAAAGTAATAATAACACTCAATAAAGAATGCATGGAATTGTGTCAGACAGTGGTGAAGTCAGAGGTGCTCGCTCTGATCTGTGAGAATTCTAGGGAAGGTGATATGATTATATATACTGATGGGTTGGTTGAGAGACACATTAGGAGTGCCTGGGCTTTAACGACTCCAAGGTAGGAGATGACCATAGGATACTAATGTGGTGCATTCGCTTAAATGACAAGCAGCATGACAATGGAGATTTTGGCAGTAGCCAAAGCTTTGAAGTGGGTGTGCTTGCAGACTGCAACACATGCCTGTATACTCAGTGACTTGATGAGTATGATTGTTAAAGTGTAGGCGGGGTACGTTCGGGAACAGTGGCTGGACGCAATGAAGAATTCCTGTGTGCATAAAGTGGCTTTTATTTTTGTGCCGGGACATGCGGAAGTCCAGAGTAATAAGAAAGCAGATAGGTTAGCTACACACTCTGCTACTACGGCTGTTAGTGGAGTGATGGATCAGGCTGACATTTTGAATGCCCTGCAGTAAAACACATGAACAATGGCTGTATAAGTGGCGACTCTTGTTCCATGACTAGAATAATGGAGCTTGGTTTGAAACGTGGTGTCGTTAAAAAGGAACAGTCTCGTGGGCAAGAGAGAATGAGGCTCAATCAACAGCGTACTGGGACAGTCAGTCAACATGTAATGGCAGATACTCAAGGAGAGATCTGATCACCTATGGACTTGTTCGGAGTGCAATGGCGATGATCCAATGACTAACTAACTTTCAAAAACTTAACAAACACTAGAGGAGGATGAATTAAATAAATTATGCTTGACATTGATATGACATATATTACGAAAATTGGTGCAAATCATTTTAAGATAACATTGATTTGGAACCCACAGGGAAAGATGAAAAGAGAAAAATCAAGAAATACCTTGAAGAAAGAGTTAGATGAAGTCATAACAAAGGTTGAGTTTGACAGGGAATAGTTTCTTAGTGTCATGGTACAGTGCATCTGTGACCAGGTTCAAATCTCAAAGCAGGTAATTGTGCATTCAGACCATTCAGAAAGCAATGGCGCTCTACTGAATGTAAACACTGTAAAGAAAATCACTACTGTAAAAAAATGCTACTTTGATGGCTGCATCCAGAATAGGATATGCTACCAATTTATAAGAAAGAGAAACTGATTGAAGCAGTAGCAAAAAATAAAACAAGATGAAAGAGGTTTATTAAGACCTATGCTATGTAGAAAGCTAAAAGGTGTATAGATTCATTAATAAGAAAGATGAAAGAGGTTTATTTAAAATCTAACCTATTTAGAAAGCTAAAAGGTATATAGATTTGTTCATAGGACAAGATGAATGTTTATTGAAGATCCATGTTATGCAAGAAGCTAAAAGGTGTATTCGTTACTATTGAAATGAAAAACAGAAAGATAACAATTTCAACATTTGTCTTCTTTTTTAAATTATTTATAATTGTTCAACAAAAACCATGATAATCAGCAAAGTCACAGAAGAACAGGAGCTAAACATAAACATACATAGAGAGAAACTACAACAAGTAGAACATTATTAATATCTTGGACACATAATCGCAAATGATGGAAGATGTGAAACAGAAGTTAAAAGGAGAATAGGAATGGCTAAAAGTACCTTCAATGACATGAGGAAAATATTAACATCTAAACAAATTACAATAAGCTAAAAATGAGAATTATTAAATGCTATAACTATTCTTATTAATGTATGGCTCAGAAACATGAACAATAGATAAACAATTAAAGACACAATTGATGCCTTTGAGATGTGGGTATATACAAGAATAGGGAGAACATCATGGAAAGAGAAGAAAACAAACAAAGAGGTTCTAACAACACTTAATATGAAGAAATAATTATTAAAAGAAATAAAGATCAAACAAATAAAATATTTTGGACACATAAGACATGACACCTTGTCGGAGATCTTACTTGAGAGTAAAGTTGAAGGGAGGCGGCAAAATTACACGTGGGGGAGTAACATCACAATATGGATAGGTTACAGTCTAGCAGAGTGCATCACAAAAACAAGAGACAGGGGATGTTGGACATCTGTTGCAGCCAACCTTTGTTGCGGAGATGGCACTTGATGATGATGATAACAATTCATTGTTCTTTATTCCTTTTTATTTTTCTTAAATTTCTTGACTTGTGCAATCATTAGTGTTCTTAACTATCATAGATAATCTGTAAAACTTTCAATGCCCGTAAGCATATTTCTCCAATAAAACCCTTGACTATTGACTTAGACATTGATCAGTGGAATAAAATCATTGAACAGCTGGGTACACCAAATCAAGACTTCATGGCTCGTCTACAGACCACTGTGAGAAACTATGTTGAAAACAGGCCCAGGCATGCAGGACACAGTTTTGAAAAATTGTTTCCTGATGTACTCTTTCCTCCTGATAGTGCAGGTAAATTTATGGGGTTGTGGAGAAAAAAAATTTTATTTATAAAAAAAAATGCTTGTCTTCTCTGGCTTTGGGATAACACCCACGAGTATCATGACAATATATAATTGCCAAAAAAGATCCCACAATCATGTATGGGCCGCAGAAATGCGAGTAACAAAGTAATTTTGGTAGACCCTTAGGTGAATGCGAAATGTACCATCACTGTGGATGGGTCAAACAAATCTGTTAGAAGAATGATACTCATAGGTGACAGACTATCATGAAAAGATGGACTATCCATGATATTACTGATGAGCTGGGAATTAGTTATCTTGAGTATTACAGCCAGATGATTCGACTAAGAATGGTTGAGAAAACAACTTACAATAATAACCCTGAATCTGGTCACCCTAAAGTGTTCATATTTCTTAGGGAAATAAACAGACATCACCTGGAAACCCGTTGCCCAGTGGTGCAATTGCCCAATGTGATGCAGTATGCCAACAAAGGTGCTCACATCGTTGAGAAGCACATTTCAGAGAGAACGGGTTACCTGAAAGGATCGGACAGCAAAAATACACATACGTCTAACTCAGACTATCTATCTATCTATTTGCTAAACCCTTTGTTGCCTTTCAGTATCAGGGGTAGAAGGAGTTTTCTGGAGACGGCCTTCTTGTGTGCTGAGTATATTTTGAAATTTTTCGCCTCTTTTATTTCAGTGGTCCATCGTTTTCGAGTCGGCCTCTAGGTCTGCCTTCACTATATCTGTGTAGTATAGCTTGCTGTGGTATGCTATCTGATGGTAGTCTGCTGATGTGTGCAAACCATTTGATCTGTTGTCTTTTAATACATTCCAAGGTTTGGGTGTTGTCTGTTTTTTGTCGAATGCCCTTATTCCTCACTTTGTCTCTTAGCGATATTCCTAGGATTCTGCATAAGCATACCATTTCATCCGTTACAAGTTTACGTTTGTCTTGTGCTGTCGTTGTCCACTCAGACTATACATGTCCAAAATGTCACAGATGAGCCATTGGAAATATTGAGAAATAAATCTACATGTCCAAAATGTAGCAGAGAACTCTTATTTCAAAATTTGACTTTTCAATCATTCTGCACACCCCAGAAAGATACAAAAGCACAAGTCTGAAACTGTTGTCATTGCCACGAATGGACAACCATAATAATTATCACTCTTTTTCTGTCTTTCTAACTATTGACATAATCATTCATGGTCCTCCACTTATTCCTGCTCCTAGTGATAACTTTCCAGTTAGCTATTGCTGTGAAGCATCATCAGTACCTTGCATGTTCTACTTTGATACATCAGATATTGTTAAGTCCGTGTAGTTAAAGATTTCAAAAAATTTCTGTGTTTATCTGCCTATTGCTATTTCATAAATTCTAAACCATATCTTATACTATTTGTAGGCTTGCAGTGTACATCTGCCTGGGTTCCACTATAATGAAATGCTGAATCATACTCATTTTCCTTTATATTTAGATTGAAGATCTTACAGTAACATTGTCACTAACTCTTTTGCAGCTTTCTGACTTTATATCACAGATTTTCTGTTGTTGGTAGCATATATTATTCAGGTGTAGCGATGAACTCAGCATTATTTGACTGTAGCATTAGGCAATATTTATATTCAATAGGTTGTCATTGCTTTCTGAATAGTCTGGATGCACAATTGCCTGCTTAAGAAATTGAACGTGGTATCTTGGTTGTCAGAGTCATGCCTTGTACTTCTCTGCTGCAAAGCTCTTCAGTTCTCTGCTACTTATTGTTCATACTAATGATGCATCTGAAACTATCTTTGTTGTTTACATGTTATTTGATTTTCAGCATTGAGAACTATTGATCGATACATATTATTTCCTGGAAAATATATATACATGTGTATGTTCTGTACTCAATCTGTATTCCAAGGTTGTGTTTCAACACATTCAACACATTTTAAAGAATTTCACTTGCTGATCTAGTAACTTTGCCTCATACTGCTGGTCTCATCTCAAGTGACATATTTTTTTTCAGAATGTGTTCTTCCATATGGATTCTCCAAACACTTTGCGATTCTGGGAGAGTTGACTTGCCGCAGCTAGAGGCATGTTTAAGCAATCTGATATATCACTGCACCATTGTCGTCTTGGATGCCCTCTTCTCCTGTTGTCGTTAACTCTGCCTTCAGCTATTAATCTTTCTATGCTGTTATGTCTCTTTATATTACCAAAAAAATAAAAATGTCTTGTTAGGATGATGTTATGGGGCCAGCCCTCTTCGCTGCTCATTAATCTTAACACTTTTTGATTTGTCTTTTTTAGCTGTCCTTGGTATGCGTAAAATTCTGCTGTAGCATCTCATTTCGAAAGCAACAATTCTCTGTGCTATTGTTTTATTTAATGTCCATGCCTTGCAACCGTATATTTCCACTGGAAATATGCATGTTCTGATCATACATAGTTTGGCTTTGCTGCTGATACCTTGCCAATGATTTTTCATTTGCACAAGTGTCATCATTGACATTTATGTCACCATTTTAATATCACCATTACGATTCTTCTCTTGATTTCGACAGTGAAGTCCCCTGAGCTATATATTTTTGTGCCCAAATACTGGAAATTTGTTACGTAAACAACAATGTGAAATGTTAAGTTAATAGCATGAATAGAGATATCATCTAGTATTCAATGAAATTATAATGATGAATGTGTTGAATATCTAGAATAAGGCATTTGCCATCTATCACATCAGAACACCAAGGACTTAGAGCATCTGTTGCAAGAGATCTCTTATCAAAGATGCTTGTGATTGACCCAGACCAAAGAATCTCAGTAGATGAGGCACTCATGCATCCTTATATCAATGTGTGGTTTGATGAGAGGGAAGTCAATGGGGTGAGTAGGCTGTAATGTTTCTTGTGATATGAATTTAACCTTTAGCACCCTCTGTTTTCAATTACTTAACTTCTCTCCTACCCCTAAGTGCCGTGGAATTAGTTTTCGGAAATGTTACATAATCGTTGGTGGCTGTTTTGAAATTGTGATAACTTTTTTGTTCTTAGAGATATTTAACTAATATTTGCACATATAAACAAAGAATTAAATTCTGCATATATTGGTATAAGTTGTGTGTGTGTGATATGAGACATGTGAGAAAGTAATAAGACAGATTTAGACCTATCTAGACCTATTGTATTTTTGGTCGCTCCAAATCTGTTGAATATTATATATTTTACATAATGGAAACCTTGTGGAGCCTCGTGGTCTATTTTATTTAATCTATTTGTAGAACTTACCTCTCAAGATTTCCACTTTTCACTCAGAATAAATAATGATTTCACTGAATATACGATGAAATAAAAGTATATAAAACTCAATTCACTGTCATGTCACTTCGCCTCTATGCCGATGGCTATAGATTGTCCGGATTTCCAAATCATAATCACACGACATCTCTTGACACCATTGTACCAACAGAAACAGGAAGTTAAATAATATAGCTAGTACCATTTGCCATAACATTTTCTTTAAAAAATTACAAATCTGGCTTTTTTTTTTTTTGGAATCACGTTCCGTGCGCTGGACAACGGATTTTGCCTTCAAGATTCAAAAATACGGGTTAAAAGTGCCGCCGTAGGATGCTAAATGTTTTTTAAAAAAGGTTTTGATGGTACACCATAGATGGTTGACTTCGTTGTTTTATTTATACTATTATTGTATTATTTATATTTATAAACAATGTTTATCACAGAGTATGCAACTGTGAAGTTTAGAGTGATAATTCTAATGGTTCTCAGAAAAATGCACTTGCAAACAAAATGCTGTGGCCCAGTATCATACCTCATGAACATAAAGAAAATGGCTTAATCACTAATTCTGAGATATCCAATTAGACTTGTAATGTATATGTAATAAATGAAAACAGTTGGGGTAATGGATTGTACGATTTTGTCAGTGCCACAATCATATTCAACATGTTTTTACATTTCTTTGGATAAGGTATTAGCCAGTGTGTTGCCGATCCCTAAAGGGGAGCAACGAATAGCAACACTGTACTCGTCTTGCATATCATAAGAAGCACAATGAGGTTGAAAGGGGGGGGGGGTTGGACTGTCCCATTCTATTTCTGAAAAGTGATCCAAACTCATGCTGTGCTGAATGGGTTTCATGCAGTTTCATTCAAACTTTGTTATAGTATATGCAGCTTTCGTGTCGTCACTGAAATAACATCACTAGCAAACTGTGTTGTCACATTAACAAAATGTATAATTTAAGTCTGTTTATGGAACTTGCCAGCTACGGATAAAGAGGCTATACATTTGTTACAAAGTCGAAAAGTGCTACAAAATGAAAGGATGTGCAGCCGGAGTCATCCAATGACAGTATATTACTACAGTAGTGGAAGGATTAAATGGAAAACCGAATGGAATGCATTTACACGTGAAGTTTGTGTATACAGCTTAACAGAGCTGCAGTGAAAGTGCATCGGGGGAGAACAAATGATTGTGGACATCAGGGATATGGTTAGGCCTAATCCTCTCACACCCCTCCCAAAATCTATACATATGTTTCCCCCCTTCACAAAAAATATGTTAATAAATGTAATATGCTAACACTGCAATATTTATACTTACATCATGGCACATGGGATATTCCCTTAAGTGCTCCTCTCTCCACTCCAGCATCCATCCAAGAGTATGCACTCAAAGTCCCAGTCAGGTGTTGTTTATGTGATCTTCATAACTTTACAGAGAGGACACACTTTCTCCCCTCACACCTGATTATACCCATATCTGTCATTCTTTGAATGTGCACTTAAACACCTCCATCACCATCTTCATTATGTTGTAAATCAATAACCAACTTTATTAGGTGCTATCTCTCTTCAATACTGTGCTATCAATCACAGCATTTCCCACCAATGAGTCTGCTCTTTTGTTGTCTTCAATCCCTGCATGACAAGGCAGTATATCCATGTAATACTATGGACAACTGAGTTGTTGAGTAATTAACCTTAATATACTTAACATACATCTTTCTATCTTCCGCAACATGCTCTGGGGACCAGAGAGTCTCACTGTGTGAGTTGATATTTCAGTCACTAACCATTTGAGCGCTTCAATACTGTTTAAGTTTCCATTTTCATGATTGATGTTGTAGTGAAGTAGGAAGATGATTTTTCAAGCAATTTTTTTCTATTCTTGTAGGCAACAAAAACCCCAATCGCACTCATTCATTTCTTTGTTGACTGAGCCATCTGATTATGTCTTGTGATTTTCAGTGCATCAAGAAAATTCTTGTATCGTCACCCATCCTGACACCAGTCCATTCACTGCATGCTTTCCCCAGTTGTATTACTACATTTGTCAGAGACATTTTCTCTTTGTCCACCTCCACTCAGTCACTCTTTCCATACTTCCTCAAATTCACACACTCTGAGCAACATGTTCACTACATGCCTACATGATTTGTTGTGTTTGGTTTTCTTGTCCCTTTGTTTCATCTAGATTTTGGTGTAAGGGATGATGGTCATTTTTGGCTACATTAAGGTATGCCCTTACCTGCGCCACTTGATGCTGTAATGCTAGGCAATTCTAAAAGGTATCTCATGTCCGTAATGAGATATTTAGTATATCTTTAGTACACCCTGCCCTCATAGCCTCATTTTGAATTATTTCCAGGCTACGGAGTTAGTGCTATGAGTGGTACCATCGGCAAGCAGTGTGCAGAGACGGACTACATATGGGATAACCCAAGTACAATGAATCAATCCTCTACATCTTTTCCACAATTTAACCTTTGTTTTCAATGTTATTCTGTTCATGTTTTGTTAAAATAATTTTATCTTTGATTTTAACATTCAGCAGAGCCATGCCCAACCACCCTTAGTTGCTTTTTATGATATGTTTTTATATCAAATAGCCTAGTCCAACTTAGATTGTGATCTATATTTGTGCAGCGCATACATTTTATGGACTGTTCGCATAGTATTATACATGTTAATTCTAATTCATCAACACTGTATTTCTGTCTGCATCTGCAGCCTTCTCCAGGTCCATATGACCATGCAGTTGATGAAAGAGAACACACAGTGGAAGAATGGAAAAGTAAGTCACTTTAGATTCTTCTTCTTCTGCTAGAGATTACCCTGTTTCAAGCTTTCCCAAGTTGAGGAGGAAATGTTTTCCTGATTACGATGGTTCCTGGGTCGTACCAGCCTTAATTGGGTACCAGATTAATCTGGGAAGTAAAGACTGTGAGGGAGAGGAGATGGCTACCACCCTCATATATCAGAGCCACTGAAATGTGAGAACGCTAACATCTCACACCCCTATGGTGTAAATACATGCTATGGGTCAATTTTACTTTTTACTTTATATAGAAAAATAGAGAAAGAGAAGAATGCAAATAGAAATGTTCTGACAACACTGTCCAAAAAATACTGCCAATACTATATTTTTCCCATTATTGAGTTGAAGGAAGGTAACGAGTGGCTTGTGTGATATATGCTGCATGCCCTTGCTGTCATCACATTATGTTCAGGGTGGGTTTTTAAATTTACACTCCAACTGGAAAAAACCGAGTCCTTTCCGGGAATCAAACTCTGGACCTCATGGATGTAAGACCATAGCTCTAAACACTCTGCTATGTGCCACACATGATAACACTTTGTATGGAAAAACTATTATTGAAGGAAATAAAAATAAAATAAAATATTTTAAACATATTAATTAAAGACATGACACTTTGTCAAAGACCTTGAGGGAAGAGTGGGGGGGGGGGGGGGAAGAGGTACAAGCGGGAAGGTATCATTATTAGATGGACAAAATAAAATCTGTCAGAGTGCACCATCAAACCAAAAAAAAAAATGTTGGATGTCCATTGCACCAACCTTTTATGTGTAGACAGCACTTGATGATGGTGATTAGAAACGTGTTTAAGAAGAAGCAGAAAACATTAAGAAAAAGTGATTCTCTCAGTCAAACATGAGTATTTGACAGGTTACTCATACAAAAGAAAGACTCCTTTGTTTGAACAACTTGTCATGCCGAAGACGGATGTGTAGGGCCATTGGTACAAATAAAACAGCAACACAACGCATTTTCATTCTCTGGATTACATCCTGCTGAAAATCTAATAGGACCATTGTCCTGCTGCAAGAGTGATCCAGCAGGAGTTTGAGAATGAACGCTGAAGAAGAAGAACAACTTGTGACTTGCATTCAAGTACATGCATGATCTAAGTAGGAATTTGTGTATTTGTCACAGAACATCATGAGTATTGCCTGGGCTCAACAGGGGAGCAAAGAATAGCAACATTTACCTGCCATGCATGTTGTAAGAGGTGACATTTTTGTGTGCATGATTGGTCATCCAATTCCATAGAGGGTCCTCTGGAAATCTAGTAGAACCATTGTCCTGCTATAAGAGAGATCCAACAGGAGTTTGAGAACAAATACTAATTAGAGTGAAAACAACAGTCAGGCTGAAAGGCACAAATGTCGCTGCAAACCATGATGCAATATGTTCGGTAATTTGAACTACATTCTACTTACCAGGATGAGTTTGGGAATGAATGCAGAAGAAGGGATCACATTATATAGGTTCTATCTCTTCTTCTGCATCCTTTTTCAAACTCATGAATGTAGTCTGGAAAACAGAATGTGTTGTGTCATGGTTTACAGCTTGGCTGCACTTTCGAAATATTCACTAGATAGCAAACCAACATATTCTAGATTTTGCATTTTCTTAACCCTTTTGATGTTTATTCTATGCAGCCTTGATATACAATGAAGTGATGGAATATGAAAGCAAGGGACTTGCTTCTATGCAAAATCACAATGGTACGAAATCCTTAGGTAGGAATTGAGGGGATTAGTGTGTAAGTTAATTTGATAAGCATATCCAGTTATCATGTTGTTGTTGGATATGCACTATCGTCATGCCTAGTGACTTTCATTATCAATATCATCCTAGATCTTTTTCATGTTTTAATTACCTCAGAATTTTGATCTTATCATGTGGTACAGGTATTTCCTCTCTGCTTTATTAGCTTATGTACTTTCCTTTTATCCCATTGATTTCCTAGTCTTCATTGCTATGTTAAATGAATCGTTTCTGCCTTCTTATTAAAGTTATCATTGATCTTTCATCTCCTTTATTTTGTTTTCTTTATTTTATTTCCTGTTTAAATGTGTCCCATGTCCACAGAATGTATATTCTCTAAAGTTTATTTGTTTACTTTGATCTCTAGAAATTATGAGCAATATCCTTCTTGTATCCTTTTGTGCAATGGGAAATTTTCTCCAGCGCTTTATTTTATACAATAACACCAATAATAATGTATTATTGTTACTGGTTACTAATATACCAAATGTAAAATACTGTCAGTGAAAACTATTGCTTGCTAAAAAGCCAGCATCAGAGTCAGTTTGGACTGGGGTTTCATCAGCTAGGCCTACATCACCCATTTTTAAGTGCCCATCGAAAAATTGCAATTAAAATATCTATCAACAATAAATAGATCCATCATGGCAATTACTGCATAGAATAACACGGGCGTGTTGGGTCTACAAAATTATCCACACACACACACACAAAAGTCATATTATCCTTTACCAACTTGAATAAAAATTTGCGTAAATTCCTCACTGCAACCAGATAATTTTTTAGACAATTTGCTGTGTTATTTGTTGTGGGTAGAGAACACAATTTAAAAAAAAAATTAAATATTTTTTAAATATATTTTGTAATGGAAATAAAGAATTGAATACTGAACCTAATGACATAAGTTCTGTTGGTGTATGTATGATATGTGATAAAATGTTGAAGATTAAAAATGTACTAACAAAAAAATTTTTAATGGCTCACATGCTCTTGTCCAACCAATGTATTCCCTGGAGAAATGTTGTTAAATTCCTAGACCTATCATATTTCTTATATGTCATCTCATAACCAAACTAACGTGTTCATAATATCGTCTAGTGTGAAAACAAATGAAACACGAGGATGTCACTAACATTGTCATTATAAGGCCTAGACCTAGTCATCTTTGACAATATGGAAATATTCAATACAGACTATATTGACTGCTACATTTGCTATATTTTGAAGCCTTTTCTTGTCAATGTTATTTCATAACAAAACTAACATGTTTTATTATATCTTCTTTGAAAAAGACGTAATTCCCATCAATTCCGCCGATGGGAAAAGGAAGTTGATTATTGCTGGCCGTAGTTTCTCATCATGTTTATTATAATTGCAAAACTGTTTAGCATCAAGTCGCAATTCTGCTACCATGGCATTGAGGTGCTTACCCTTGCAAATGTGTGTTTCTTTGTACTGATGGCGTGCGTGATAGAGGTTAGCAGACGACAATAGTCATCAAAGTGCAAATTTCCTTGAAATTTCATATTTCCATACAATTTCAATGTACATAGACTTACACAGATAGATTCCAAAAATGGAAATTTTATATGCAATATCGCTGAAGCCGATAATAAATGTTTGTACAAATCTAATACTAAGTCTAATGCTACATTGGAGTAAATGTGCGTTATTTCTTGCATTAAAAAATATATATTGTATATAATATATAAGAATAATGATAATATAGTATTAATATAGATTAATATAGTATAGGCTTATACTTAAGAGGTATGGGGAGGGGGGACCTATGTGAGAAGACGGTAGCCTAGTTGATAGTGATCTTGCTTGCTATCACCAGGTTACAATGTGCCAGGTTGGAAACCACATCCGACAAATAAGAAATCTGGGTTGTGATTTCTTGCTTGACACGACCACGCCTCCAGTTGACTCAGCTGCAGATGAGTACCTACGCTTGAGTTAGGGGAGGTAAAGACAGCAAGGAAGGGAACTTGCCACCCCACCTAGTAGTAGCTGCAGCTTAGTACAGGAAGAGTTATCTCCATCCCCGATGGCAGGTTGCTGCCATGTGACATACCTTTACCTTTTATGTGGTGAAAATACAAATTCTGCTATAGTTCATCAACAGGTGCCATGACGATTGGCGTAGGCAATCACGGTTCTCCATAGCTCTGTCTCTAGTGTTATGTATCAGGATCATTGTTGTTTCCCTGCCGTGTCAGGATGTTAAACTGTCTAATATTCTTCTTCTTCTGCGTTCGCTCTCATATAACCACAACGAATATATCGTGTGATTTCCGCCTGGGAGCGTGAAGTATGTTGTGCTGTAAGTTCCACAGTAGAACTGTTATTTGCACCTCGGTTGGCCACTTGTGGTCTGGATGTCCGAGGTCCAGCACATCCGTTTTCGTCATTACTTTATTTCGGGTACATTTTGGATTTTGGTTATCTGCTAACCCTGGGTCCAACAAGAGCAATGCGTTCCCTTTGCACCTCTGTCTAATATTTTATCACATTGTTGCCCTCTGTCTCTGTTGCTTTCAATCTTGCCTGGTGTGATTATTTTCTCCAAATCTCTGTGTCTCATAAAGTGGCCAAAAAATTGAAGATTGTCTTTTTCTTACAATATTGATTAACCTTTACGACTCTTCGGTCGCAAAGTTAACACAGTAGTGGCCAACATTCCTGAATGAATTAGATAGCTATGAACAATACCTGATGTTTAGGGAAGGTCACGCTGTATTATCTCTGATGTATTGTTCCAAGAATACAGTGGCCCTCTTCATTCATTCAGATTATATATCATTCAAAGTTCCACGGTTTTGTTACCGGCATTGTTACATTTTTCCTATGTTGGTCTATAAACAGATTTTAGACACTTTTGAAATGCCAAAATCACCTCCTCGACTTATTATTGGATGGGTTTATACACTGTATTTAACGGTGTATATCAGGGCTATTCAACTATATTTACTCAGGGGCCAAAATATAGAAAATGCGGATCATCACAGACCAGAGGTTCGAATCCCAGCCTAAAAAAATTATTTATACTTCATACTATAGGAGTATAGTTATAGTTTTTATTTTACTCATAGATTTATAAAAAAATAAATTGAATGATTTTATACATTTAGTTTTTTTATAACTTTATTTCACTGTTTTAGCAATGATTCGCGGGCCACTTACTAGGCCTCTGCTGGCTGGATTTGGCCTGCCAATTGAATAGCCTTGGTGTATATAATTTATGAACTTTAATATAGAGTGGCCTATGTCTAACTATAAGAGTTTTTAATTTTGTAAAAACAATTTAAGAATATTATTCTCTTATTTACATTTTAGTTAACTTAGGTTATAACACTACACTTTTATGAGCACTTAACAATCTCATACTCTTTAGTCTCATACTTTATGCTTGTTTTACAAGCACTTAACTATCTCATACTCTTTAGTATGGTATAGTATAGTATCTCAAACTTTATACTTTTTTTACAAGCAGTTAACAAATCTAACACCTTTTGCTTGTTTTACTAACTGCTAACAATCTTGTATTTTATGTTAACAATCTCATATTTAACAGTCTCATGCTATATGATTGTTTAAAAAGCAGTAAACAATCTCATATTTTTGTTTCATTATTCAAACTGTCAATTCACATGTGTAATTGCTGGTTTCTTCTTTTGACATAGAAGTTGCCAGTGCTAAGGATGTTGGAGCAGGAGATAGTGCAGCATCGAGACCAGGAGCAGCCTCAGCATCAAATGCACAGAATCATCACTAATGATGGCTATAGCTTGTACATAGATCTCCTTTCTGACCCACCTCACTTTGATCTGAACCATCTACTAGTCTATTCATCCAGTTTTCTTCCCTCAGATCACACACTTCATCCATATCTATTTTTGTTTGATTTCTTTGTTACCATAAATTTGTAATTATAGTTACCTCCTTATGCACAAATTGTTGTTTAATGAAACAACATTGATAATCCAAACCAGATATCTGTATTGTAGAAATATGAACGAGTTGTGCAACCAAGGGCTTTCTACACTCATTATCAGGCCCATGGATACTAGAAATGTATCAGGATCAGATATATCTTCTTTAGCCTGCCTTTGGCCAAATTATTATCTTTATTTAGTGTTTGGTTCTGACAAACTAAAAAAAGGGGGGTTGTTTATGTCAGATTCTAGGTGAGCATCTTTTAAATGTGATGAGTGAGAGGTGGCTATTTGTTGTAAAAATAAGTTCATGGTGGCTATTAGCTGTTGTAAAAAGTGAGAGGTGGTTATATGCAGTTGTTCAAAAAGTGAGAAGGGGCTGTTTGCTGTAGTAAATATAAGTTAGGGGGACTATTTGCAGTTGTCAACAACAAAAAGTGAGAAGTGGGTATTTGCAGCTGTAAAAAAAGTGAGAGACGGTTATTTTTAGGTGTAAAAATAAGTGAGGTGATTATTAATTTGTAAAATTAAGAAATAATTTTGTGCAATTTAAAATTTAAACTACACAGTAAAGAGTTTTTTTCTCTTCAAAATGTGCCCATTTTGTCTACAGTACTCGGTGACAACCTTCTCAGAGTATATTTAAAAGATTAAAATATACAGTTTAAGTATAACCTGTATTTTTTAAAATTGGAAGTATATATTGTTCAGGATGTAGCCTAATGTTTTGGGCTGTAGTGATTTTATTTGTATCAGTAGTTTGTCATTGCTTTCTGAATAGTATAGATACTGCACTGGAAATTGAGCTAGGTACCTTAACCTGCACAGAAAAACTCTGTACCTCTCTGCCACAGAGTGAGACATATTCTGTATAGAACATTTTTGTTTAATTATTGAATTTTTAGACATTCATTAGGTAGTACTGCCAATACAATGAAAATGGCAAGCCATCCACATTGTTTAAACATTGAAAGAGTTAATGTGTGGTGAGATTATCTCACAAACCATCACAAATCTCTCACAGAAGCTGGCATTTTGGATACATTGTATGAAGAGAAATAGTTTGCTTAACCTTTAGCTCTCTGTGTTTACAATTTCTCTCCTGCCGCGGAATTAGTTTTTTTAAATGTTATGCAATCGTTGGTGGCTGTTTTGAAATCGTGATAACATTTTTGTTGTTACAGATATTTAAATAATATTTGCACATATAAATAAAGAATTAAATTCTGCATATATTGGTGTGTTTTGTTTGTGTGTGATACAAGACATGTGAGAAAGACAGATATAGGCCTATCTAGATCTAGGCCTATTGTATTTTTGATTAATCGAAAGCTGTTGAATATTATATATTTTACATAATGTAAACCTTGGGGAACCTTGTGGTCTATTTTAATTAATCTATTTTAAGTACTTACTTCTCAAGATTTCCACTTTTAATTCAGAATAAATAATGATTTCACTGAATATACGATGAAATAAAAGTATATAAAATTCTATTCACTGTCATGTCGCTTCGCCTCTATGCGGATGGCTAGAGATTGCTCGGATTTCAATTGCATAATCACACAATGTCTCCTAACACCAATTTATGAACAGAAACAGGACGTTAAATATAATACCTGCTTGAGTTATCACTAAAAACATTACAAATCTGGCTTTTTTAAAAATTTGGGTTTAATGTGAGTTTAGCGCACTGGGTTACTGATTTCACCGACTGATATCAAGATATGACACAATTTGGGCTAAATGTGTCACCTGAATTGTAAACACAGTGTGCTAAAGGATAAATATATTTTTAAATATAAATATCTATTTAGTTGCATTAATAGTCAGCACATACTTGCATAGCTATTTAGCTCAATTATTTTTCTCATGTGGAAAGTCTGAAGGTCTCATCAGTGGTCTATCAGACCATGCAACATCACAATCCTTGTAGATAGCATGCCTATCTAATTGCAGCACTCTCCTTCTGTTGAAGCTCCACAACACTTCATATACAATTACGGTATGCTTTTATCCCATCTGATTAGGACTCTTCTCCTTAAAGCATTGGACACAGCTGAAAGCTGGAGTCTTCAGGGTATAAAATACAGCTCAGGAGAAACTTTCCCTTTACACAATAGGATACGAGAACATTTTCTTAAGTGTTCATTCTCAAACTCTCTCTTGTAACCGGACAATGATGCTACTAAATTTCCAGCAGAATGTAGTCTAGAGGGAAAAAAATGCATTATGTCACCATTGTATTTTGCCAATGACCTGACACATCCATCTCTTGTAGCAAGACAATGGTCTTAATAAATTTCCAGCAGAATGTAGTAGTCTAGAGAACAGAAATGCATTGTCACTATTTTATTTTTGCCAATATACGTTATTTACAGCAGAGTCAATGTATAGCAAACTTACATTGACCACAGATTTCTATTTTCACCACACTTGGATGTTTTACACAATTATTTTACACCAATTATCTATATTTGTTTAACATTAAATGTTCATAATAATATTGTTTTGACATATTAGTCCAAGAAACCATTCAGAGCATCATTAAAATTAACATATATACCGTAGCTATAATCTGTTGAACATTTCAAAAACTGCAGCTTAATTTGTACTTACAAATGTAGGGTGAAGAAAGTTGTTTTGACCAGCGTTTTCCATATTGGTAGTTATTAATTAAAGTGACAGCTAGCTCATAGCACATATAATTGATAAACTGTAGCTAATAGCAATATAGTTTTAAGAATCACATACTTTTGTGTATATATGAAATTATAGCACATAAAAAATATTTTAATAGATAATTCTATATTTATGTATAAACCCGTAACCCGTTAGGGTTGTAGGGTACCACATTGGATGCATCAACACACATAGTCAGTCCTTCAGCGAGTACCACATTGGATGCATCAACACACATAGTCAGTCCTTCAGCGATTTCTGTCTTCAACGATGTGACAAGTGAGGAAAAATCTTGTTGTCTCCAGCCCTTGATGTCTGTCCATGCTTTTATTTGTCTTTTGCTTCTTTTACCATTCCTTGCAGTATTGTTTCTGATGAGGAATCATGTCGGCATACATGGCCAAACCATTCAAGTTTTCGTCATTTCACTATTGAAAGCAATAGTTCTTGTAGACCTGTATTGCATCTCTATTTTATTTCTCAGTACACATTAGTCTTATGCTCTCTATAGGAGATGTGCAGAAATAGTCTGTAACATTTGTATTCAAAGACTTGTCTTAATGTCTCCAGTAAATGTCCAACTCTCATAACCATATAACATAATAAAAAAACAAAGCTCTAGAGCTCTAGCGAGTTATAAAGTTTGATTTTCACCTTTCAACACTGATGTTGCTTTTCCAAATTAAGTTTAGCTTTGACATAGAAGATAAAGTCATCTCTCCAGCCTTATCTTTTCTTCTGCGTTCGTTCTCAAACTCCTGCAGATCAGCAGGATGTAGTCCGGAGAACGGAATGCGTTGTGTCATGGTTTACAGCATTGCTGCGATATCTGCGCCTTTCGGCCTGACACATACGACTTCAGCATGGCTTTGGGTCACTGACCCTATATGGGATGGGACAGCCAACTCCATCCCATAACCTCCTTAGTCGCCTCTTACGACATGCATGGAAGGTAAACAGTGTTGCTATTCTTTGCTCCCCTTTCAGGCCCTGACATCACACGGGCAGCCTTATCTTTAATTCAGCTTTGCATTTCCATTGATGCATATTCTAGATCCCAGGTGTTTGAAAATATACACTTTCTGAAGTTTATACCCATTCATCATGATGTTGGTATGTATTCAGTGTCTTTGCTGTTAAATAAGAACTTGATCTTTTCTGTGTTGGTTTCCATTCCGTACTTGCTTGTAACTTATTCCAACTTTTCTGTTAACTTCAATAGATAATAGTACATAGTAAATATTTTAATAGAAAATATTTACTAAAGTAAGTAAAGTTTTCCCTTTTTCATTGAGTCGTATTGGGGAATACGATGTTAGACCTGTGCTTTTCATGACTAATGGTATATCTAGGGATGATGTGGTCAACATCATTTTCCCAGAAGAACTGATACCCACTTTCCTTAGGCTGGGTCTATCTAGGAATCCAGCATTGATTTTAAAATATTTCAGAAATTGAACCTTGGATCACATGAACAGAAAGCCAGTTCACTAATAACTGAGCTATTGTGGTCCGAGTAGATAATAGTAAATAGCAAATATTTTTAATAGATAATGGCATATAGGCCTAACAAATGTGTTAAGAAATATTAGCTCATACATTTTTGTTAAAAACTTTGACTTGTAGAATGATTTTAAGAAACATGTAACTCATAGCTGTTTGTTTGAGAAGTTAGCCAACCTGACATTTTTAGAATAAAATAGCATATCTTTAATTACAATAAATACGTGCTCATAGTATATGTTTTATAGAAACATTTTGTGCATTTTTTTTAAAGAAGCTAACTTCTATCACTTTTTAAAACAAACATTCAGGATTGCAATATTACATTCTTCTTCTTCTTCTTTCGTTCACTTGATACATGTCTATATCTGTAATTCTGTCTCCTTAATAAAACTCACTGTCTTTTGTAGTTCATACAGTGTCCCATAGAGTTTTGATTCCAGTGTTGTTTTCTCTGGCCAATATGTCCGCCTCAGCGTTTCATGCTCAGAACACTCTTGAAGTATATGTTTGGCACTCTGTGCTGCCTGTCCACATGTACACATGGCTGTGTTGCCAATCTTGAACTTTGTATACATGTGACTGCGGAGTGCAATATTACATAGCCTACTGTTCGGCTGAAGGACATGATCCAATGGGGGGCAACTGAATCTGCAAACCAATCAACATAGCATGTGACTTTATAAGGGTTTAAATAAGATGAATTTATATGCACATTTCAAGGCTTGCATGTGTCACAATAAAGATTTATTAATTTTGTTAATAATGTAAACAAGTTGTACCCCTATTTGAGTTGCTATTCTTGATTTCCCTTGGCCTATATCATGAGTGGAAAACATTTGAGAGCAGGATATTAAATTCACCCATAACCATCCATAATGTGATATGAGGACAAGATTTATTTTTTAGTCCTTTGTCAATAGGTAATCAAAGCAGTCACCTGTCAGAAGCTATCACTGCAATATATTACTTGTTGCATTTGAAGTCTTCAATGTGAAACATCAAAGATTGGTGGCAGGTAACACTGTTTTCAGCTAGCAACATGAATTGTTTCATCTAGACTGGTTGTGTCTAGAGAAGTTATAATTAATAATGGCATACTGAAAGTTTAATCACAACCTGTGTTTTAAGCTAGTTTGATCCAAGGTATGTATTAGACTGGTTGTGTCTAGTAAAAGTTTCATCAAAAATGGTTGTGTTTATTTAAAGTTTAATCATGACACTATTTTCAGCCAGTAATATCCAAGGTTTGATGCAATAATGTTTTGCCTTATCTTTGTTTAGCATCATATTCCACAGTTGACTCAGTTTGTTATTGGGTATTTTCTAGGCTCAACGGCTGGGGTATATAGTAATTTTAAATCAGCTTGGCTGACCGACAAGATTGACTCAGTGGGTCATGTTTGTTTTACCCCTGGTCTAGATTAAAGATATTATCTTTGGTATTACATCTAGTAAATATGGTAAATGAAGTATTACTTGAATAAAAATTATCTTGCCTTGTATTTTATTATTGTACTCCATGTCAGTTCAACCCAGAAGTAATGCTTGATAGTATGTGGTCATGGTAATTACTAGGACTGGGATATTAGACATTTCATCATATTTTGTTATTAATTGCATCTATTCTATACATGTCAGTCTTTTTTCTGTGTTAGGTCATTTTTTTGACATTTTTGTCATATTTTGTTCTTTGCAGACCAACTTTAAAAAAATTATTGACAACTTTTATGAAACATTTTAGTAGGTGAAGTATGATCTGAAATATTGATACAAATATAATTTGACAGAAAAATCTTTGTCTTTGAGTAATATGCAGTGAACTAGATCAGATCTATTTTGTTACACCTTAATGTTTGATAACTTATGGTCTGAAAGAAAAGAATAAAGACTGTTGTACAATGTGTTTCATAATGGTAAAGATAGTCCCATGGCAGCAATCTGCCGTTGGGATGAAGATAACTCTTGATGTACTAAGCCTTAGCAACTATTATTTGGGTTAGCCAGTTCCCTTCCTTGCTGTCTTTATCTCCCCTAACTCATATGTGTTTGGTATTCACATTCAATTTTGACATACTTTTAGTAGTTTTTAACGCCATATTTTGACATTGTTGTGCATTTTGTAATGTAATATATTCATTCAATATTTTCATACGGTTAGGTCATAAACATTCTGGCCCTAGTAATTACCATGAAACACAAGGTTGTCATCAATCTGATCACATCATGAAACAGATATATTCTCAATGTTTTAATATTTAGATAATTTTTAATGCCATACATATGTGCATATTTGGATAAGTTTGAGGCCATAAACATTGTGGACCTAGTAATTACCATAGAGCACAAAATTATCATCAATCCGATCACATGTTGAAACAATTATATTCTCCATATTTTAATATTTACATTCAATTGAAGTTAGATTCAAATGGATGATACTTGGTCATCAAAAATAATGCTATTACATGCTAAATATAGAAGCATTGTGTCCATTGAAAGCATGTTCTAGTCTAGTGTCTAGAGAAAGTTTAATAAAAAATGGTTGTCTAGTAAACGTTATTATCTGGACTGGTTGTGTTTAGTGAAAGCTTCTTCTAGACTGGTTGTTCGGCCTAGTCTCAGATCGTGTGCCAACTTATTTTTTTCTTTTGATTATTTCCCCTGTCTGTGTATCGGACACCGGGTATTTATTTATTACTTAACATTAGCACATACTGGCCTCCTTCCTAATCCCAGTGTGTTGTTACACACATAACTCTCCTAACCTCTCGTACAACCGTCCTAAATAAATTAATATTTAAATTAATAAACATAGATAAACAAATTGATAAACACAAGGGAAATAATCAAAATAAATATAAGTAGGTCGGCACGCAATCTCGGATTGGACAGTTGTATCTAGTAAAAGTTTCATATAGACTGGTTGTATCCAGTGAAAGTTCCATCTAGGCAAGTTGTGTCTAGTAAAGCTTCATCTAGACTGGTTGTGTCTTATGACTTGTGAAAAAATTTTTAGGCTGGCTGTGTCTTGTGAACATTTTTATAAATGGATTTATATCTACTTTTTATTTTCAACCGTTTATGTCTCGTTACGGTTTCATTATACAGTGGAGTCCCGTTACAACAAATCTGGTTTGAATGAATTTCCCTCTATAACAAAACAATTTAAAAATCCCTGATTATTTGACCTTTTTGTCTTAATTTTAAAAAAAATATTTATAACGCTTGTATTTACCACAACTATCCCTGTATAATACACTACCGGATATTTACAATTTACTTCTTGGCAAAAAGGTAGTCTCTCTGAAAAAATGTGTATTTGAAAAGTGCACAAAAGTCTCCAACACTGTGTCCAGAAGGCATTCGTAACAGCATGACATGTTTACAGGCAGTACACTTTAACACAGCCATATTCAGTTACAGGTGTGAAGATAGAATAGTCTGGCTGTTTTATCATACCCATACTTTTAAAGTAAAGAATTTGTATTTACTTGTAATTTAATTAGTAACTTTGTATCAATAGCCAATGAAAATCACTGGAAAAGGCAAATTATCAAGTTAGGATGATTTCTAAATTAGTCCACCAGTCTTATGAGGCATATTGGAATGAAACTTGTGATCTCGCACAACTAAAAACGCTGACAGTGTGTGTGTGGGGGGGGGGTAGTGGAGGCAGGTGACTGTGCATTCCATTCACCTGAAGTATAAACACAATGCTCCCTTTGCTTATTTAAAAACTCACGGTGCCAGGAAACATGATCTAACCTTATTCAAAACAGGAAGAGAGTTTGTTGAAAGCCTAGGCCATAAGAAAAATTGGTTATATATCCTATTCAGGACATAACCATCAACCCAGCAATTTTTTAATGTAGTGATTTCAGCCTAGCCCATACTGACCATAAATTAAGTCTGGACTGGTTGAAAGGGAAACATGAAATTATTGTGAAAGTATAAGTAATTGGTAGGGCAGCGAGACTGGCTGTATCAGTTTTACTGGAAACAACATGATACTTGAAGGAGAGGTAACAGACCATTTGAATACCATTCTCTTAGTTGATTCAAAATATAATTGAGGATTCTACTGTATAGAAAAGAGAAGAATGATATTATTAACATTTTTCATCACATGCTAGAATCAATCTCTTGAGGACTGCTAGTTGATTATTTATTATTAGTTGACAGGCAGTGATAGCGTCATGGAAAAACAATGGAAACAATAACTGAAAGGGCATAATTTGTGTTAATAATTGTCATTACCGTATATAACGAATTTCTATCAGACCCGACCAGTTCATTATAACGGGATTCTACTGTAGTCTGGTTGTGTCTAGTGTCTACTCTAAATCTTTGTGATTGTAGATAGCATGATCTAAACTGTTACTAGTGATTGTTTCTTGTTTAGTTTTTTTTTACCAACGTCACAGTTTCTTCATATCTTTCTCAAGGCTCTTTGATTCTGAGATCTCTTTTCAGCTACTCTCCCTGGCTGTTCTCTGAAATTTGGCCTTGTTATTAACAATGGTTTGTTTTAGACTTTGTTAATAATGATGGGTTGTTTGTTAATAATGATGGGTTGTTTTAGACTGTTACTAATGATAAGTTTTTCTAGACAGTTATTAATAATAGTTTTCTCTAGACTGTTTGCTACTAATGATGGTATTGTTACTAAGTATGGTTTGTTCTAGACTTTGTTACTAGTGATGGTTTGTTTTGGACTGTTACAAACAATGGTTTGTTCTATACTGTTCATTACTTTTGATTGTTTGTTTTATACTGTTTGTTACTAACAATGGTTTGTTCTATACTGTTCATTACTTTTGATTGTTTGTTTTATACTGTTTGTTACTAACAATGGTTTGTTCTGGGCTGTTTGTTACTAATAATGGTTTGTTCTAGACTGTTACTAACTATGGTTTAATTCTAGACTGTGTTACTAACAATGGTTTGTTCTGGGCTGTTTGTTCCTAATAATGGTTTGTTCTAGATTGTTACTAATGATGATTTGTTCTAGACCATTTACTACTAATGAAGGTTTATTCTAAACAATTTAAATTTACTCTCTCTAAACTTGTTGAGTCTGACTCTGTGGCTGTGAGATACAGTGTGTGTCTATGATGGTAAAGATTCTAGGTTTCTAATCCCATCGCAGGCAATTGTTCATCTGAACCACACAGAAAGCAGTGGAAAATTGCTGAATGTAAATGCTGCCATGAAAATTACTATAACCAAAAAATGCTGGTTTGATGGCTACATTCTGAATATGATATGCTACCAATAATGATTAAAATTAACATCTGAAAATGTATACAAACAAGGGAAGTAGTATTCATAGGGCACAAACATACCCAATAGCAACAAAACAACAAAAAGGTATTAGTGCAAATATTACAGTTGGTCTTAAGTTATCTCTTGTGTTATTTATAGTTAACAAGATACAACTAAAGTGATATGTGTTTCCAATATATTTATATTGTTCAAAGAGTGAGTTCAGTCAACATACAGATATTACATTCCTTCTGTAAATTAATGGTTGTCTATACTGCAGAATACTATAGGAGACTGAAGTCTCAGTGACAAGTGTATGTGTTATATGTATGTATTATATGGAACCTAAGATACAAGGAAGGAGATGACTAAAAAAAAAAAAAGTCAGGGAACCAAAGAGAATGACAAACTCAATATCACAAGTGTTGTGTGCAGATATGTAAGAACCAAATGGCACATATATTGCAGACTATCTGTAGACTGCAACACAACATAACAAATATTCTGTCAGGGCAAATGAAAGTAATGTATATATGATTCTAGATGTGATTATTATTGTAATGTCTTTTCAAATAGTTTCTAAAAAGCACAAGCAGATGGAAGGCATATATGTGGGGTGTACATGCACCCACCACATACCTGTGAACTAGTGCTGATGTTTTCATATTTTGTGCAAAAAATACTCAGGAGTCATTGAATGTGTCCACTTTGACTTTTATTCAAGTACTCTTTGTACAGAATGTGGACAATTTGAGGGGTTAGGTAAATGTAAGCTAAGTATAGGTGCTCAGCTACCTAGACACTGGCTGACCAGAAACCATCTGACTAATGGAGCCTACCTCAATTGCCCAGTAGAAATGGTGTCATTCGTTGACCTTTCCAAAACATGACCCAGATACCCTTTCTTGTGTCGGAGTGAACTAGTAATTTTTATTTATTTCAAACCACAAATTATATATGAACTCGAAACCAGGGTCAAATGGCCCTGGGCAGACAAATGACTACACTACAGCAGCTCCCAGTTTAGGAATAATTTCTGCTGAAATACAGAGTGATCATTCTGGAGGTTGACTAAGTATGCCACAGTAAAAGCCAAAGTTCACAAAAACTCCATGCTTGGTGCATCCTATGAGATAAACATTTGTTGTTTCACATGGTTAACAGAAACATAATATTATTTTGTGTTGTAAATTCCACAAGCTGTGTATGAAAAGTAATGTTTTCATATCACTGATACAGGATGACTGGCCAACAGTGTGGTTTATATGTAGGTCTACTCCACAGTTTATCAATTTCCTCCTAAATTATTTCCATTTGTTTCAGAGGATGTTTAGTCTTGTGGTAGACACTGTCATGAACTGTATGTTAATGTGTTATTTACTACCAGTGTTAAAACAGTCTTGCACATTTCGGTATCTGTGTTGCTGGGGGTAGATTAACAATTTATGTGTACATATTGTATTTATGTGTAAATACAAGCGGAAGTGATCAAGTAGGTAAAATGCACTGTCTTCACATTCAAAAAAGAGATTGAGATTAATTCCTGGTTAATGTTGACCCAGCTGTAAAACTCAGGTGCAAGACTCCTTTAGTGTTGCCTATAAACATTCATGCTTAGTAGTCTCTTATCATTCAGGTGGGCATATTCTTTCCAGAATGCAGTCTTCTGTATAGACATACTGAATAGCTTACAATTTCGGGAGAGTTAATCTTCTGCAGCCAAGGACATATTTAGACACTGCTTTGTCTTTTACCCATCATTGCCTTGGGCGACTCTCTCCTCTTACTAGCAACTATGTCTTCCATTACTAGTTTTTCCCCAAACTATTACCAGGTATGTCTCTTTATATGGCCAGAAAAACAATTTTTCTTGATATAGTATTATTTAGGAGCCAACCCTCTTGCACAATTAATGTTCATTATACTTGATTGTTTTTGTGTGTGTGTGTCTTTAGTATTCTTCATATTCTTCCCTAGTTCCTCATTTTGAAAGAAGAAATTCTCCTTGTCACAACTTTGTTAAGTATTGGAAGGTCTGTAACACTGTAGTCCCCCATGACATTATATACTACAGAAATATACTGTATTTGTGAGTTCAGTTTTGCTGTAGATAAGTCATGTAAAAATAACATGAAAACATGATTTATTAACAATATGACAAGACTGGCTCCCAGATTTAGACAGAATAACATAACTGTGAGCTGTTTTTCGACATTGTTATAGACAGACTGATGCATAAACCAAAAGAGACAACAGGATGACATGCACTGTAATCATTTAGATATCTGTGTGGTTTTAATTGAGCAAACACAAAACAACATCCAGCTTTTACCTGAAGTAGTAAATAAAAAAATTAAGTAACCCATAGCATTTTATTAATGCCGTAGGGGTGTGAGATGTTAGCGATCTCACATTTCAGAGCCTCTGCAAATGAGGGCAGTAGCCATCTCCTCTTCCTCGCAGTCTTTACTTCCCGGATTAATCCGGTACCAAGGCTGGGTTGACCCGGGAGCCGTTGTGATCTGAAAAACTTTTCCGCCTCAACTGGGGAATGAACCCAGGACCAATCATATGCGAAGCCAGTGCGCTAACCACTGAGCTAACGCAGCTCCCATCAGGAAGTGCAAACATATGGTTGGACTAAGGATCGTTCAGAAAACAACTTAAAATAATAATGATGCTGAATCTGGTCATCCAGTTTTCATTCATGGTAGTATTACAGATGTGCAGTATTGACTGTGTGATCAAATGTGGCAAACTTCCATATTACTAAATGATAGCAGACTTTCATGCTATTGGATGCATGTGTGCAAAAATATTCTTTACACACACAGACACCTCCCCTCGAGAAAGCTTTTTCTTAAAGCATTGCATGCCACTGCTATTTTGAGGTTTCCTGGGGTGAAAGAACTCTGGAAAAACTTCCCCATTGCTCATAGGAAATAGCTGTATCGCTCGTAATTTCAGGGGATCGAAATAAACATTAGCAGTCAAATTAGACAGTATGAGACTTCATAGTTCAACTTCCTTTGCATGTCTTGATTTCATGATAGATTCCTAATTTTGTTTCTATTTGTTTATTTGTGTTCTTTGCTTGATAAAGGCTAACAAAATCTGAGGAAAATAAATACCTTTAGGATGTAAATCCAGTGTCTTCTCCATCTTCCTATTTCTAATTGCAGTAACTTGTTTCATTGTTCTAAAAAGTCTTTGCATAACATGTTCCTGCTTCTCCTCTAAAGAAAAAAATAATTTCCTCTTGCATGTTTGTCAGCTTGCATTCTGTGTTTGCTTTTATCAGGTCCAACACTTTAGTCTTTTATTGTCCAAGATTTGTAGTATTCTTTTAAACTAAACATCTGCATGACCATTAAAGAGTTTTACCGGGTATTTGCCTTTCCTGCTTGTCAAAAAATTCACATTCATATATCAGGATTAGATATATATAATACTGCAGATTACTTTATCTGATTAAATTAGTAATTCATCCTTAAGCCCCTGTTTTGGCTGGAATGTGTCAATATTCATTACATTTTGATTGACAAGATAGTGCCATAACTGCTTGTCTGCTGGTTAACACAATATTTACACATAATTCCTCCAAATTCTCAGTTCTGGTGAAGCCAGCAGCTGAATTTTGTTTCAAAAATTTATTCCATTTGCATATTTTTTTTATACATTTGTGTGAGAGTGTTGTACTCTTGTTGTCAATAGTTACATGAGTGTATTGTATAGAAAATACTTCTTCATTCTCTTCACTGTCATTAAACTATGTTGACATTTACACTTGTGGAGGAAGAGATGACATTTAGTGATAATATGTTTAGTAAAATGTGATTCTGAATTGTATATTTTTGGTCAAGTCGAGCTCTTGTTAATTTACATTCACTAAATCTCTCCATATATTTTTTGTTGTCAATTGTAACTCTTTAACACTTTTTAATGTGTCATCTTGAATGTCTTGTTAGTGATTCAAATATTAGTAATGGGGATTGAAATAACTGATCATTTTTGTGATTTACATACCAGTAATTTTAATGATTGTTAAACTAGTAATTGCAGTGCATAGGCTACTAGTCATTTTGGTAATTAAAATTATAGTAATGTATGTACATGTTATTAAGACATTAATTTTATCGATTAAAATAGAATCATTTTTCTTCTTTCCATGCTATTGGGCTGCATGGAGGAACATGACTTTAGAAAAATATTTTTCATTAACCAACAGCATACCTAAGTATAATGTGATCAGCATTAGACCTGCCTGCTTTATTTTTCCTGAAGATCTGGTACTCATTGACTTATGAGTCATTGGTAGTTTTTAATGGAACTGGAAATCAAATCTTCATCCAACTAACTAGAAAGCTGGTGATCTAAACAAAACTACTACTGTGGTTTCCATAAGTCATTTTAATGATTGAATTGTCATGTTATAGATTAAAATATCAGTAATTTTGAGTTTGAAATAATAATTTTATATGTACTCACTGTGCAAAACTGAAACCCAACAGGTAAAGCATGAATCAGGGTAATGAAGTTTAGCTAATTACTGGAAACACTTACATTGTGTGTGTTATTATTTGTGTTTCCAGTGATTAGCAAAACTTCATTACCCTGTTTCAAGCTTTACCTGTAACAATAATTTTAGTGATTAACCCTTCAAATGTTACAAGTTTATTTGTTTCGTCTCACTGTTGATGAGTTGAATCATGTTTTTGTGACCTATCCCCCTCACTGCAAAAACAATTATTCCATTCTGGAATTGGCAAGTGTATGTGTCAAACATCTCATCCATGCATTATGTACTTACTGGTGTTAATAACAAAGCTGGTACTTTGGAAGCACTCTTATTTTTAAGAGGACAAGAAAAATAATTGGCACAGGGGAAAGTCATTAGAGAAAGAATAACACAGCTGGGGTTGGTTACTGAGAACAATGTAATAGCTAAAGGGTTAAAATAATTTTTAGTGACTGAAAGACAAGATTGTCACCTGTGTAAATAACAGGAATGCTCAGTGGTTGAAATAAAAGATTTTTGAGCATCTTCTGTGCTACAGTTAAATAACTTTCCATTATGGTGTGCAAATGAGATTCAATAACCTTTCCTGTGCCGTGTTTGGAAATCTTAAACATTCAAATGGTCTTGGGTCTCTCTTGTGCAGGATAATGCTCCTACTAGATTTCCAGCATGATGTAGTCCAGAGAATGGAGATGTGTTGTGTTGTCGCTTTATTTGCGACAATGGCCTGAAACATCCGACTTTGGCTGTGTTTGGAAATAAGATTTAATATGATTCCTGTCTTTTGAAAATAGAGGTCACAATCCCAGAGTCTCTGTGATATTTGTTGATTTATTTTAATTACTTTTTTGTGAATGAAATTGGAGAAAATCATGGAGAGATAAAAAAAAAAGTATAAGTAACCTACAATAACAGCAATTTCGTGGCAAAGATAGGTAAGGGCTATAATTATTTTTTGGTCTTTTTAAGAAGTAAGTTAAAATTGAGGCAATTTGGTCCAGAGTGTGTAGGAGCAGATTAATTAAAGACAATGAAATTGATAATTGAGAAGTGGAAAGAGAGAAACATATTAGACAAGCTCTTTCTGGCATGGAAGTCAACTAAAGAATTAGTTTGAAGCAATAAGGTGATTGCCAGTCATCTGCATGGTGAAGGAGTTAGTAAGACAATCACATGGTCTCAATTTTGCAAAATTGCTGAAGGTTTTGACATCAGGTGTTGAACAAGCCATAGGCAATATTACTTAGCTCTGGCAAAGTTAATGAAACATATAAGTAGTGCATAGACAATCAACAATAATTGACAAGTAATGTCCTATACAGTATATGCTCCAATTATTAAGGAGATTGATGTTTAAAAGTGAGTACTTCTGAAGTTGGATATGTCAGACCATTGATCTAAATTAAATGGAGACGTGACACATTTCCTTTCTTTGGACTTTTAGAATTCTAGTAGGATCATTTTCCTGCTACAAGAAACATCCTAAAAAGAAACACTGAAGAAGAAGACAAATAAAATTGAATTTTGTAACTGGTCACTCTTTTGCATCCAGTGTCACATTCTTCTTCTTGTCAAGCCATCTGCAAATGGCCACATTGAGCAAGACATTAGCAAACTCTACTTTTCTGCTTCACAGCATTCCTTTACAGAATACCCCTTCTCCCTTGTGTGGAGAACATAATGTGTTGTGTAGTGGTATTTTGCTTGGCTGCAATATCTGCACCTTTTAGCATAACATGTCCAACTTCAGCATGGCTTATGGATAGCTTTTACCTACAGGATGAAAGTCAGTACCACTCCCAAACCTCCTTAGTTGCCTCTTACAGTTAAGCACAGTGTTGCTTTTCATTGCTTCCCGGCAACATACAGCTGTCTTTGGTTTGAAATCTCCAATTTTCCCAGTATAGTATGTTCTTGTGATGCTGTATGATCTCAGGACATGCTAATCCAGTTCCTGCCTGTTATTTCTCTACCTGTTAATTTATCCGTCTGTGCTAGTTGCATCTTAGAGTTAAAAATTCCTCTTGATATATAATGTACAAATTCTGTATTTTGCTTGAGAAGCTGCAGAGACTTTAATATTGCTTAATTAATAAAACATATTGATACTGCTATTAAGAAATCATAAGTATCCTCTATCGTCTAAGAGATGAAATCAGAAGAAAAATGTCAAGTAAATTTGATACAGACTCGTCTCTTGTTAATGTATTTAGACCAACGTGTAATTCAGAAACAACTAATGCGGGCAAATTTAGTAGCAACTAGTTGTCTCCTTGTGTTTCCTGCTCAGGCAAAGGTAATCTGAGCTATGAGCACGGTTTCCCATAAATGCTCAGATATGTAGTCAGTAGTTGACCACAAATTGTCTGACTAGCATCACACTGCACCTGCTTATTAGCAATGGCGTCATTCTTCAACCTTTTCAGAACATGAACTAGTGGCTGGGTGTACCATGGGAGTAATTTTTATTTCAAACAAATGAGTAGATTCTTAATGGTTTGCTGGCGGATACTTTGCTTATGATCCATGGGGAATGGAGTTTTTTGAGCTAGTTGACCAGGGTTTATTTAAATTCAAGCAATCATGGAGCACTGTTGTTCATTTGCTCGTATTTTAAATATTGTTTTGGCATTATGCAACCATAGCATTAAATACTGTGGTTTTTCAGAAAAATAATTCATTGTTTCATTTTTAAAAATATAAGTACAAAAGAACAGCAATAAATTTATGTATTTATATGTACATGTGCCTCATAACATGTAGTCAGGAGTGACCTGGAGTAAAGTTTAAATAAATGTTATTTTGTACATGTGTGATGAAAACAAAAATCAGGTGATGTCTAGGAATGTAGTGTTCATTTCTAAAACAACTACTGGTTCGCAGGAAGTAGTCAGAACAGAATGCATTGTGTCATGGTTTACATCTTGATGCAATGTCTGCCCCTTTCAGCCTGACACATCTGATTTAAAAAGTGACTTTTGGGTCAATTTGATGTATGAGATCAGTTTAGCCAACTTCACACAAAAACTTAAAAAGATTATCTCAAGCTTTTATTAAAAAAATGTTTATTTCCATTTATTAAATGTTGTGCCTAGCAACTGCAATGCCCTGTTTTTGAGGTTGGTGCCCATCACTGGATCTGCAGAACAATCTCATATCAATCTATATCACCATTACTTGAATCATGGTCTAATTCTGTACCATTCTGATGATCTAAGTCTGTTTATCACTATTGCTTGCTAAATAGTCCTGAGTAACACCAGCAACATGCCAATTTTGATAGTGTTGATTTTTTAAAAAAAAGCCCAATAAAATAATTGATCTTCTGCCTACATGTATCAGCATTGAATCGATCCAATAACAGATGCCTTCATATTGGAATGGCATTTTTAATACCCGGTAGGTCAGAACTACCTAACTTAATAATACCAGTGTCAAAAGAACAATCTTCAAAGCTCCACACTATCACCAAATCTGCATACATACATCATCAAAAGATATGTTTAATCTGCTCCTGTATGTGATTAGGACAGCATTCCACTGCAGTCTAGTCAGGCATGTTTTTCCCATTGCAGACCTGTTATCTATGAGTGAAGTTTAGCCCAACATATAGTTGTTTTGCAGTAAAACTCATTTGAAAGACATGCTCACATCTACCCGCTATTACCCTCGCTGTTTGGTTTGTTGGGAGGGAATGATTCCCTAGGTGACTGAGCAAAATGTGAGGAACTGTCATTTTATACGAGTATGCAGGGACAACACATTAACTGAATCATAACTGTTGTGCAAATGCAGCTTTCACTGTTTTCTTATAGATGACACACACAAAAAACCTGAGTTAAAGTATGTCATTTCCTGCAGTCGTACACACTCTACTTCACAGCAAACAGAATTCAATATCAAATTTTTCCAGCTATTCTCCATCAGGATAGTACGACTTGGTCTGGGCTGATGAAATATTAATGTAATACCAGAAATTTGCTATAGGGTAGCCCGGGGTAAGACGCCGCCCTTTTTATGTTTTAGTATTCTGACAACTTTAACTATGAGAGACCAAACTGCCATCAGCATATAGCTTATCTATCCATCTTACATTAGTGAGAGTATTGAAAACATACAGCTATGTATAGGCAGTAGATTTCGATTTTTATACACGTAAAAAAACAAAATTGCCCCATTTTTGGGGGCAAGATGGCAGACAAAAAGGTGATACAAACAATTATAAAATTGAGGGGGATCGCCACTGCGACATGTCTAGCGCACCGGCAGTGTGTAAATGTGTGCTAAAAATAGATAGACCTAGTTCCTTAACTTTACTCTGAAAAAAAAATAGTTTGTAAGTTCCGTTTTAAAGCTAATAATGCTGTTGCAAGATTGGATGATCATTATAACCATAAATATCGGTATCTCCCAGCTTTAGATCGGCATCTGCCACTTCCTCATGACAGCATTTTTATCATAAATTTTGAGTGCAACATCTTTCCCCAAATCACATTTTTAGCAATCATAAATTCTGATGAAAAACAAAGTATCCTGACAAGATAATGTGCTCAGAACTTAACAAAACGTATATTTCAGTTTAAACATTTAAAAAATCACAACATTAATGGTAGCAGACAGTGCGAGAAGCTGCACAAAAGATAAAATGTAGTGAAAAAGTATACAACTTTGTTGAAAATTGACTTGTCATCGACCTATCAAATTCGTTGTGTTAAAGATTGGAATGTAGGCATCTGACCTAGTCACGTGTGCTATTGGAAAAACCTGCTGTGCCATCTAACCCCAGGCTACCCTATACAGTATAAACATAATAGGGGATTTTGAAGTGATGTCAAGTAAAAAAAATTGTTATAAATGTATATTTTAGAGTCTCTACTCTCCACTTTATATATACACAGTAAAATAGTGTGTTTTAATGTGTTTCTTTATCTATTTAGATCTTACTTTAAAAATTGAGGCTTTATCTGTGTACATACACTGCAAGTAGGTCTAAATCGTGGTTGAAGCAGTTATGGGCTAGATGAGTTTGCAAAAACTATATGCCTCATGTAATATCAGGTTCAAATTTGTGTAACCTTCAGGAAATTGCTGCACTATTTGTCACCTTACAGTGTGCAGACTGGGTATATTTACTGATGTTTCTGCTTTGATGTGAGGTAGTTTGTTGTGTATTATTTATTGTCTCGCCCCACAAAAAAATATTTTAGAAGTAATAGTTTAGTTGGTATAATTTGTGTACACTGAAACCAAAGTGTCTGTATGTAACCATAGATGGTAATTTGAAATTGTCGTATACTGTACACTGTCACGTATGTTTAATTATGATGTACGTTAAAAGATGAATAAATCTTTCAGATATTTAAACTTTCTTCTGTTCGCTGTGTGATAAAATATCCACACAAGAACTAGCGTCCTTGATACTTCCTTGTACTAGTAGAAAGTTCATCTATTTTCCTCATGCATAAATTTGTGCAACTATGGTTAAAAAAATAGCAATCTGTGATCTCCCACTCAGGCGTCACTAGGAAATGAGTCGATATTTTGTTAGCCATTGGAAACACAGGATACATGAAAAAGGAGGTATAAGTTTTTTATCAAGAGAACCTTCGCAACATAATATAACGTCACCACCCTGTTTCCTAGTTTCGCCTGTTCAACTTCAGTTTTGCTGCATTTATACCAATGATCAATTTCATACATTTTGCTAAAAGCAACTACAGAGATTTTAGGGGTAGGGTAAAAAAAAAAAAAGTTGTAAACCATAACAGTGCATTCTGCTTATTGGAAGGAGTTTGAGAATAAAGACAGGAAACTAAAGCAAAATATCCAATCCACGTCACTTTCTGTAATTTTTAACAAGCAACTAAAATACTTGCCACTACTTCAGAAGTGATTTTCTTCCATCAAAGCTACATTGAACAAAACAAAAAAAACACACAGCATTGATATTTGTGTATGGAGTGTTTAATGGCAGTAAAAACCATGAAATATGTTCACATTAAATGGGAACAACTGACCCATCATGTCTAACAAAATAACTTTTGCAGTTGAAGACATCTCCAGATTAACTTTCCAATCAAACCTACAATAATACAGCAGAGAGCATCAGCCACGTTTTTATTTTTATAAATCATGTAACTAAATCTAACTACCACCTCTGTTCCCCCTAAAGCCACCTCTTCCCCTGTCAAAACCACCCCGCCCTCTTCCACCACGACCCCTGTCAAATCCACCACGTCCTCCTCTGCTAAATCCTCCTCTACCAAAGCCTCCACGGCCTCTGTCGAATCCTCCTCTGCCCCGACCTCTGTCACCACCTGCATAATATATAAAGAAATACTTTATATCTGACATGATACATACATAGAAAAACAGTATTACATTTGAATATACCACAACCCTGTATTACAATAGAAATGCGGTCAGGCATCAGTTAGTTCCTCTTTTGCCAAGTTTGGCACATAGGGCGGATGTCATAGTTCTCCATGCATTTCGGTCAGTTGCTAGGGATTGCAGGTCTTGTGCATTTATGCCTGTTGATTTTAACACATTACAATGATGTCGATTCTCTGCATCTTTTGATTCTTGTTCCCTTTGCCAGTTGATGAAGCTTGACAACGCCATGGTATAAATGTTTTATTCATTCAGCAAAGTGTGTGTGTCGTGTTCTTGATGGGTCAAGTGCTAGCTTCCCTGTTGCAGAAATCTATACAGATGGTTTAGCCAGAGAATGCTTTACAAAGATCAGCAGAAAAAGAGATCATAGGAAGGAACTGAAGAAGATGGCACAGAATAAAATTCAGTAGATTGTATGATAGTTTAAATCCCATGCTCCACTGGGGACAAGAATGTTAATGTCACTCTTTAACCTTCATATATTGGCAAGAGTCCACGTGATTGGGGAAAAACTATACACATGAATGCAGCAGGAGTGTGAATTTGTTAATGGTACATGTATAGCAGTTGGGGAAGATCTCTACATCCATTTCTCTACAACCCAAAATCACATCTGTTTCTGGGCAGAGAGGTACAGAGCACTTCTCGGATGACCAAGATACCAGGTTCAATTTCTGCTACAGGCAGTTTATCCGGCGCATTAAAAAAGGAAATGGCAACATATTAGCCTGCATATTTCTTAGAAAATCAATATGCAATCAAAACTGCTTTTAAAAAAAATTGTGATGCCAGTAAATTAAAAGAACAAGAGGTGACCTCAAGACACCAATTGATCCAGTCCTTGATGAAGTGAACGTATCGGTATATCAAAACTTGTTTCAGTCATACATGGTCATTATATTAACAAGCATCACATACCATTTTTTTTACTATGTGAACTGAAACAACATTTCAAACAAAACAATAGTAGCTGCTAATATTGTGTACATCATCATCAAATTTGTTAGCTCCGAGATGTTTTAAGTAGTCAAATCATCACATGGATCTACTGTCCAGGTTTAGCTGGAGTAGAGGTAACGATAGAGCTGATTCATTGGCGAGCAATGCTATAGTGGAAGGGTCAGAGGAGAGTTGATTACGGCAATTAGGAATAAACTACAAAGTGATAAAGATGAATCTGAAAGTGATAATGTTCATGTTAAAAGAAATGATAAAAATGTGAGTGATCAAGGGATCATGTGAGTGAAAGATGTTCCTTCTTGCTGGAAAGATCAGAAGAACACAAAACCAAAAAATGACTTGAACAGTAAGCTTATACACACTAAAATGGCAGATGAGCTGAACATTTATGGGAATGTCCACAGTGCTGTAATGCTAGTTCCTAATGAAAAATCAAGCAACTGTCTACATGTCTTGATTCCTGATTAGAAACCAGCATCGTGTGACATTCTCATAAGTACTATGTTCTAACCAACAGCCATCCAAGAGTATGTAGGCTCAAAGCCTCAGTCATGATTATGTGATGATCTGATCTTTCCAGAGAGGACACACTTTCTCCCATTACACCTATTTCTGTCCTTAGTATGTGCACATCTCCTTCAGTGTCGTCTTCTTCACTAGTAAATCACTACATGTATCCTTGTAGCTCCTTCACATTGTATTTAATCATTGAATATTACCTTCATTTCACCATCAATATTTCCAATCTCTTGATATCAAACCTCATATTGTGACCAAAGTCAGTCTACCTTCAGTCATTTTCCTTTTGCGTTGAGGTTAGCGCAGAGGTCAGATCTCTCCAATTGTCTGTTCAAAGCTATTCTGTGCAGTTCTTGAATAGTATGAATATTGGTTGTTTTACTTTCTTTAAGTATTGTTCTTCTGAGTGTTTCTTTTGGTCTACCCCTTAGTCTACCTTACATACTCATTAATAATGATTATCACTATATATATATATATATATATATATATATATATATATATATATATATATATATATATATATATATATATATATATATATATATATATGCATGCAAGATAGAATGTAAATTACCTCTGCCACCTCTTCCTCTTGGTCCTCCTGTAGTCTGGAGAAACCGTGAGAGTGGTAACAACTTGGCAGGATCAATGAAAAACTGAGGAATATCACGATTAAATGAGAACAGTAAAGAACTGCACAAAAAAGATATGTCATTCAAACCAGTGGTTCTGTGGTTCACCCCCTTGGAGGACACATCAGTATGCTGTGGTGGTGGGGGGGGGGGGGGGGGGGGTTGGAGAAAGAGAAAAGAAAGAAGAGATAAACATTGGGAATCAAGGGCAACAGAATGATAAGTATTTGGGCAATATTTCATAAGATAAGAGCCGCAAGAGAACTGACAAATTCTTTTGTTGAGGATCACAGAAAAAATGTGTCTCAAAAGGGAAGCCACACAAAAAAGTTCGCTGGAGTAAATGATGGTATGTATGATATCAGTTTTTATTTTCTGTGTTTTGGTCAGCCACCATCACTAGTAGTTAAGTGAACTGCATAACTGAATGTAGTGTGCATGCCTGATAAATGTGTTCCAAAACAGCTAGTGTATGAGATACTTAGTAAGGGTAAGCAACTAGCCAGTGAACAAACAAAAACTGCTATTACTTCCTCAAAGTTCAGCTCTGTGTCAGAAAGGTACATACATGTCTTGGACGATCATAGTACATGGATCAATCCACACAGTTGGATTTGCAAAGAATTTCACATCGCTCTTTTGTGATTCCCAGGGTATGTAAATAACTAAGATCCTAAAAGTACCTTCTCGTGGTGCAGCCTGGAAACAGACATACCAAGGCTTGTGTGGTGGTTCTGCCAACACTTTTAGGGATCATGTCCATAGCTGTAGTGATTATAGATCAAATGATAATTGATTATAATATCTCCACCATACAGTGATGCAAAGCATTCTGGCTCGGACAGATGGAATGCAGTTGCATTATTGGGAAGGCCAATATCCAGATATGGAAAGTTGTCACTATGGTGTAGTGGAGAGTATGCATTGAATGCCTCTGGTGAATGGAACTTGCTAGCAGGGAGCTGCATTAGGAAATACTTCAGTGACAAAGTTTCAAACACGAGACTAGTCGACATATGTTCATGGTTGAGAACACTCTAGATATGTCCCCCCAAAAAAAGTCACCACAATTGACCCATTCAAAGTAGGAGCAATGATTCAGAAATTGGTCACTTGAGCATGTACTCCTGAGTATGGAAAAAAGCTTTGAACAAATGCTGGGGAGCGCATATTGTTGACACTGGCCGAATCAGTGTTGAGACTTCTGTCTCTGGGTGCTGTGGACAATGTAAAGCCAGTCATGGAGGGTGAGCTAACCATAGTCTAACTCAACTGCCACTATTGTTGGTTGGTTGCTGATCCAGCGGTCCATGGGCTCATGCCCTTTGACCTAATGCCATTATATTGCTGGGAAGTCTGTGGATTTTCTGCCCACCCTGGGACAGCCAGAGAATAACTATCACCTCCAGGAAAGTAGGTTTCAACCTATGCATTGCTCCCAGCCACTGTAGCCAAGATAGGGTTCACTGTGCTCATTCCCCACAACCAATTGACTACTGGTTATGCCGAACTTCTTTATTGCTTCAGGCATGTAACCAAATGTTCAAGTCAAAAGGATTGTCATGTTCTGAGTCACTGTGCCTCTATGATGGGTCTCAGCCATAAGAAAAAACAGTGCTGTCCATTTCCTCCTCCCCAGTGCTGCACAGTACATCTCTGGCTCCCTCCTAACCACAGAGGGTGCATACATATATATTCAGGTAAAAATGAAACATTTCAATAACAAAATAAAAGCATAATTGTATAGATGATGTGCCATGAAGCTTCTATAAGAATATAACCTCAATATAACGGCATGTCATCCATTAAGGGTTTTTGTTGCATGTGTGGTTTGTCTAGTGGGCCATTGGTGAGACCCACAGACGCAACCACATGCGTGCCACTATTGTTCAACACAGCCCATATAGAGAATATTGGGTTATGTATTCAAGGGAACATGGGGCAATGATGTCTTTTTTAAATGGGAACTGTTTGCCAGATGAGAGCTGCTATTCCAAGATAGGCAGAATCTACCCACTTCTTTGGGTGATAAACGCAATGGTGAAGATTCAAAACACAGAATGTGCTTGGCGATAGATTGGAAGGCCATCACAAGCGGAAGAGTTGAGCATGTGGGAAATGCACAGGTAAAATCCCAGACTCCTGAAATGTTCGGCGACACTGCAAACCTTGTCTACGAAGATGGAGCAACCCTAACATAATTCGACTTGCTGTTGCCCAACATGGCTCATACAGAAGAATTTAGGTCAGGGACTTAAGGGTAATGGATGTGCCTTCTTTCATTGAAAATTTCACTAGCTGCAAAGTGCCTCAGCGGAAGGAAGATGCATAGGGGGATGGCCAAGGCAAAATACCAACTCGCTGTGTAACACAGACCCACTCACTCAGAGTGGAAGGCTTCTTCAATAGGCATTGAATTAAGCCGAAAGCGATTGTCTCCTGAGATTGAAAGAAAGCTCTTGGCATTCCCTATAATAGGCAACAGCCTACTGAACATATTTATATAGCTTAGGAAATTTTAGAAAATTGTTCTGTTTTAGAACAGCCAAAAAGGCTGATTGCTACCGCTACGTCCTGAATAGGATGTTACCAACTCTCTCAGAATATTTCTAAAAGCTTCAAGATTATCAGAACCACATAATGTGGGGCAGCAACACCAGCATAGTTTGTTTGCATTGGTTAGGAGCATCAAATTATAGAGGCACACATAAAACATGTAGCCTGAAAATACAGAACTGCAAATGCCTTAATCATTATATTGATGTCATAACTGTATATCTATCTTAAAATCTCTAACAGTCCAGGGTCGTAGTAGTTCCACATTGGATGCATCAACACACAGTCATCCAATGATTTCTATTCTCAACAATGTGGACAAATGAAGATAAATCTTGTCTTCTCCAGTCTCTCTTAAAGTTGTTTGTCCATGCTTTTATTTGTTCACCTCCATACATGTCCAAAGCTTGCAAGTTTCATCATTTCACTATTGAAAGCAATGGTTCCTGTGGATATGTATCCATCTCTTTTTTTCTCTTACAAATAAATGTGTCTTATGCTCTCTATATTTGTAGAATTTGTCTGTAATATATATTCGATGGCCTATAATTATCTCTCTCAATGAGTGTCAAACTCACAACTGTAAATCACAATAGAAAGCACCCTAACAACAATGTTGCTTTTCATAATAAATGTCACCTTGACATAGAAACTATAGCTATTTTCAACCTATTCTTTAATTCTGCTTTACATTTTCCATGCTAGATTGCATAATGTCTGTCTGCAATTCTGTGTCTCAGCTGTTAACCAAGACCTTGCTCTTTTCTGTATTGATTTCAATTCCGTACATGCTGGTAACTTTTTCCAACTTTGATGTTAGCTCTTGTAGTTCTTGTTCTGACCCAACTATAGGAACAATATCATAAGCATAAAAAAGAAGAGCAAATTGCAAATAGGGCGACCTCTGGATCTATATAGTCGTGATGTACTCCTAAATGTGAGGCAAGCCTATGTGAGGACTGGAGTTTCAAATCATATCTGCACATGCCCGAATGCTGCAACAACAAGACTTAGAATGTTATCATTCCTTGTGAAGGACTATTTTATTATTAAAGTCAGGGGTCACATTAATTTGGAAGTCATGTGCTTTTTCCAATTCACATGAAACAAAAATGCTAGTGTTACAGTGTTTTGTTTTTTATTTATTAAATGTATTCCTTCATATTATTAAATGGTCCTTGAATAATTTGCATTCTAAAACTTGTGCTCTACAGAAAACAAAATAACAGCACCACGGAAAAGTATTCTTTCACCTGCACTTTTGTCAACAACTTATGTTATGGAAATCTGTGTACATTTTGGCTGCTATTTTAGGAACACATACCTAATTCTGAGATATATTTGACATATGTTTAACAACAAACTTACTTTGGCTAACTTTTCAAATGAGCCTGCTTTCATATTGTCTGACAATTTCACTGAGAAATACTGAACATTTGTTAAGCAAAAAATAACTGAAGCACAAATGGAATAACAAATGCTTATATATTACACGATGACTGACGGTTCCAGTTCTTTGTTGGTTGACAATTGATGGTTATCACATTTTGTAGACAATCAACACCACAACATTTTAACAAACTATGAACAGTATAAAAACAATCCACATATCTGGAACAATAGAAAGGGAATAATTTATTATGGTGGTATGTTTGTTTTTTAGCCCCCAGGAACTACATTCAATGAAGTTTCTACATGCATTAGGGAGGGTTTCTCTCTAATCATCACCATCTTTTATACTCAGAAGGCTACAACTCACAGCAGCATGCAATACTTTGAGAATAAGAAAACTACCCAATGGAGATTTCTTCATCAGCGTTCTTAAACACCTGCTGATTAGCAGGATGCAGTCGGGAGAATGAAATGTGCTGTGTTCAATGCTTGGCTTCAATATATGTGCTTATCAGTTCAACTGAAGAATGGCTCTAGGGTCAAAGTGACCCTCTTTATGGGATGGGAAATCAACTTTCAAATATCCTTTTATGACATTCGTGGCAATTTACTGTACTGCTACTCTTTGCTCCCCTTTAGGAATCACATCATATTGGACTCTGCAACAAATGGGCGATATATTTGATAGTAAACACTGCACAAGTAAGAACATTTACATCGCAATATAATACTTATTACCAGCAAGCCACATTAACCACCAACATGCACACTGGAAAAATTATACACCTATAGGTCTACCCAGAGCAGTCATGGCATTCTAACAACCAATCTTCTTCTACAGCATTTCAAGTCTCATATTTGTTTCGTGGACTTTTCTAAACTTCTACAGCATTTCAAGTCTCATATTTGTTTCGTGGACTTTTCTAAACTTCTGCAGATTAGCAGGGTGTAGTATGAAGAATGGAATGTGTTGACTGTTGTGCCATAGTTTAGTTTGGCTGCGATATCTGAGCCTTTTGTCCTGAAATATCAGATTTCAGAGTGGCTTCTGTATCACTTTTACCCTCTATGAGATGGGAACGCCAACTCCACCACAAATACCTCCTCAGTCATTTCTTATGTGCATGGTAGGTAACTAGTGTTATTATTTGTTTTCCTTTCTTCTTCAGCTTTCATTCTTAAACTCCGGCTGGATCTCTCTTGTAGCAGGACCATGGTCCTACATCATGTTATGTTATAACATATAAATGCTATATTTCGTAACCCAGAGTTTGCTTTCTATTTTAGATAATTACTGTCAAAGTCTGTGCCAAGCCTCCTGATAGTTTAGACAGGTTTGATGGTAGCTGTACCACATATACAGTTTGAAATAAAACAACCAATCAAATCTATGATCTAAATTCTCAATTTCAAAGGATACAAAGTCTTTAATGGGCCCAAATATTTCATCCACTTTACCAATCTGTTGCTTGTTTTGGAGGTAGATAGGAGCATTGAAGTATGGAATCTTGTCACTAACACACTTACAAACCAAGTCCTCTTCACATGTATGAGTCATGTAACCAATTTCTGAAACAAACAATTAAAACCTTTCAAATACTAGGACAAAAATCAGACTAACAGGCGTGGGCTCTGCTAACACAAATAGATAAGTAATATGACAAAGATAAGTAGTGATGTGTTCCTTATAAAAAACAAGATTGACAATATGTAACAATTGTATAGATAACAGATGCTACATTTTGGTAATAATACTTTTATACATGTCAATCAATAGTGTGTTGTTATACCATAAAGGGAAGCAAAGAACAGTACTATCGTTTGTCATCCAGGTTGCAAGAGATGTATAATGACCATGGAGTTGAGTATACCAATGATTTATGCTGTGATAAGGCCTGCTGAAGGCCAATGACTATTTTTATTTGCAGCATGCCCCAAGATTGCAAGAGTCATGACGTTTTCTCAGGAGTAGAAACTGTCCAGCTTGTAACATTGCACTGTGTAATCACATTAAGTAAAACAGTCTTCTGGTTTGATTCCCTCCCAGCAGTCCAGGCAGGGGTCTCCAGCAGCCTTCGTTACAGTGGATGTAGTAGGTTAGGGGTGAACTAATCTATTTCCCCCAGGTTGATGTGCAATGCTGTGTTCTCTGAATATTGTCACCACAAAGGGAAATTTAATTGTACAAATGAAAAATGATGTGTGACTTCTGCAAGAGAAAATCCTCACAATATTGGAATGTCATTTATTGAGAGTTTACTGTTGCAATCTCTTGGTTTGTGAGACAGGTCAAGTGAGAACTTCACACCTCCCACATATGGGACATCCTTCAGTATGAGAATGAGGCAGTTACTTCTGCTCTGTAACTAAGAAGGTTTTGGGGATGGAGTTAACTGTCCGCAAAGAGGGTCAAAGTTAACCAGAAGTCATGCTGAATTGTTACTGTGTCACGTTGATAGGTGCAGATATCGTAGCGAAGCCATAAAACATGACAATCAGCCAACCATACAGTGTGCAATATATTTTTTTTTAAATTTGCAACAAGCTAACTCGTATATCAGTCATTTTTGTGATAATATTTTAATGGTTATTACCCTTTAAAGCTTGATTATTTTTTTTAATCGATCCTGGAAATGTTCAAAATGATACATAATTTGCATGATATTCTGCCCATACTTAAATTTGTAAAAACAATTTTTTGCTAAGAAATCGTGAAAGTAAAAAAGTACTACAATTTTATACGGTTTATTTTTATTATTTAGTTTCACTTTAGTTAGTTTTCTAATAAGAAATAATCAGTATAGATACTAATTTAGTTTATTTATGCAGTTTTTTGCAAACTTATTTCCCTCCAAAAAACATTAAAGAGAGGTGGGTAGCATGCCCATGAAACAATATAAGTTTCCAAATTTTTTTAAAAACATATGCATACCTGAACCTATTACAATTGAAATATTCAGTAAATATATTTCGATCATAGAAAACCTTAAATGGTGTAATAGAGGGTTCTGCAGGAGTTTGAGAATGAATGAAGAACATACCCATCATCATCTGCTGAACAAGATGAAATGAGGAACAGAGGTTCAGAAAATCATCAATCAGACAAGCTATTAGTTACATTGAGTGCATGCTACCATCTTGAACATCTTCAAATTCTTACCCATTACTTCCTCTGGTGGTCCCTGATCTTGCCATCTGTTTCCTCCACCTCCTCCTCTTCCACCAAAGCCACGACCACCTCGGAAACCTAGAGGGAAATTGTGAATCTTATCAGTGTTTATGCATGCAATAATTTGAGCTTGATTTGATAATAGTTATCAACTGGCAGTGAGGTTAATATGTTAGATACACATATTTTTAGGCACATTAGAAACATATACAGGGGATGAGTAATTATATACAGATCAGTTGTAGTAAAGATGATGCTGAAGTAATTGTTTTAGCTGTGAGCAGGTAGTATTGACAGTCCATGGTCTTTCTATCAAAATCACAGATCCACCTCAGTCGTATAATTGAGGTGACACCCAGACATGCATACAATGTGTTGTCTTAAAGGAATATTAGGGGTTTGTGGAATCGTGTTTCGTCCCCCGAAAGGGAGGCATCTCAATGCGGCAGTATCCCAGGAACATCACATCCTGCCAGGAGCATAACATACACTTCTGAACCAATCAGTTCATCATTCTTCTTCAGTGATGGCATGCATCCCTTCATCCGTGGGGATTATTTGATATAAGACAAAAGTAATGAATTAAGACAAAACTTGCAGTGACAATGATGATTTTTTCACAGATTGTCAGCAAGATAGTGGCTGCCCTATTCTTTGAATCAGAATTCCAGGTCTCGGTTGTCCCATGGGCATTGTAGTGAAGAATAAAAGTATTTTTGAACAGTATTTTACATAATAATCTTGACAATTAAGGAATTCTTTACTATTGGATTAGAGAAAGAAAGAGAAGTATGGGTTCCATTCCAGTATAGTAAAGGTACCTAGTAAGTTCCCATTACACCATGCATTCTAGGAATTAGGTGGAATCCGCAGCTAAAAATTAGGTGGAGTGGCCAGTTTTCTTCCTTGATGTGTTTACCTTTCATAACTAATACGGCAGGTACATATTTACAGGTACTGAAGAAGCGGTCATCATGTTAGACAAGAAATCATGACCTGAATTTGTTGTCTGGGCACGTGTTCGAACCTGATATGAGATGACTTGAACATATCACAAATATTAAAACTGGCGACCCTATAAAAAAATCCTCACCATGATATGTGGGTACGACATATTTAGTTGCACATTACAACATGCATGGCAGTTTTCTCATTTACTGTTATTTCTTTACATATACTTAGTTTATTCACACTTTGCTACAATGATTCAAATAAGTATTTTTTCCATTAATTCTCTACTCCCACTGGTTCATCACAGCAGAATGGTCCCACTATTTTCCAGATGGATGTAGTACAGAGAACGAAATTGAGCTCTACTGTAGTTATATATGCGCCAATGGCCCGACGTTTGACTTCAGTGGCCAGTAAGTATTTAGGATTCATTAGATTATCCAATGATGACTGCTACATCCAGTTCAGAATATGCTACAAGATGATAGATTATCCACACTAGCTTCTGCTACAATGAGTTTTTTGTTTTGCAGTTCAATTTCCACCATATACCACAAACAAATTGTAGTACCAGTTTAAATAAAAATAAGGTTTATTATCTGAAGCTGTTTATTTCAAAACTCTTTAACAACGAAGTTAAGAAATCTGCAAGTGTTTTCAAATATTATGGAGTGTTGTCATGATTGTTGGAGCATCTGGTAACAAATTTCCTCTTTATGAGTAGTTTTAGGGCATTCCAATATAACAATTCGGTTATTTTAAATGTTGAGCCATGTTCCATGTAGAAGATATTGCTTTTTTACGTGATTGTTGATATTATCGTCTATACGGTTAATTGATTTTATTCAGAGCATCCAATAGTCCCATTTGCCAATTGGTTCAGCTATTTGTCTACGCAGTTATTTTTTTTTTGTCTGATTGTCTGCATTAAAAAACAGTAAAATATTTTTGTAACAGTTCCAAGCAGTCATCTAAATAAACAATATCTATTAATTAAAGTCAGTTATAAAACTTACCTCCTCCTCTACCACCACCCCTGCCACGTCCTCCACCTCTAAAACTCATTTTATAACGAATGGACTGAAAGCTGAAAAAAAGCAAGAACCATAATTCAAAAATATGCATTATAGCTGCTAGTGCTAAATGTTTTTTCAAGACGGAAATGCTGATGTCGACTGTATCCAAAAGAAGGAGGGGGGCAAAGAATAGCAACACTGCAAGTCACCTTGCATGTCTTATCTGGCAACAAGTAGGTTCTAGGAGTTGAATTGGCTGTTCTTTCCCATAGAGGGTCAAATTGATACAGAAGCTATGATGAAGTCTGAAGTGTCAGGCAGAAAGACACAGATATCACATTCAAGCTGTAAACCATAATGCAATGCAGTCCGTTCTCTGGAAACATCCTGCTTTCTTGCAGGAATTTGAGAATGAATGCAGAAGAATGATCGTGCTAAATGTTTATAAACATTCTCAGTAAACATAACTGCTGGTACCAAATATTATTAAGCAGTCAGCATAGATAACTGCTGGTGTCAAATGTTACTAGTAATTACAGATTGGTAATCTGGGATGTACAAGCACCTAATTATTATTAACCTTGGGAGTCATATTAAAACAAGTGTGTGAAAACAGAATAAATAACTAGGGCGCATTTTCAGTTTAAGTCATCACTGTGACCTTTGTTCTAGTTTGAGGTATTACTTAACCTTTGCAGTGGTATTTGACATATGGTTACAATGTTAGAATTAGGGTTATAAGTAGTATTTGGAATTAGCGTAATATTAGCATGTGCAGCAGTTGGGATTCTAAAAAAATTATTGTTTATGTCAGGAGACAGGAGATGTGGCATCACGGCCATCCATCAATTTGATTGGTCTTACACGGAAATCCATGACTCGGCTAGTTAAAATTGTAAACAATGGGCTATTTATAGCACAGTGATGACAAAACTGAAATTTTTACTAATAACAAGATTAGTTAAGGTCTACAATATGTACTTGCTGTACAAAACTGAAATCCAACAGGTAGATCCAGGAATAAGGTAATAAAGTTTTGCTAATAGCTAGATGTAAACATAATAACACACACAAATCGACATTTCGACAAAAAGGCTGTTATGAAGACAACAATTGAAACAAAATTAAAGCATATAACGGAGAACGAACAGTAATGACATCGACGGTCACAGTATGTGTAGTACAGATTGACCGGGAGAGGTGAAATGGTCAATCTCTTCCAGTCAATCTATATTTTCTTATGTTCTTATGTAATTATCATATTGTTAAATTTTGGCCAAAACATTTGTACTTTTTCACATAATTGACCTACATACTTGGTTGAGGTATCGTTGAAACACAATTTCAAGGTTATCTAGCTGTGGTGTTTATAATGCTGTAAACTGTAAAGCCCAATTTGAAAATTTAGTACTAATGCCTACAATACAGTAATACACTATTTTCCATGCGGACCGGTGACCATTCTTGATTCCAAGAAATTTCTTTGCAAACCATTTCTCCGCGCAAACCGTGACGTCACAACCCTTTATAAAAATGTATTCACTATTAATATCGCCCATTCTCTGGCATTCTGATCATGACCTTTGTCTTCTGACCATGAGCGGGGAAATGTAACCCGGAAAGGTTAGGGAATACCTCGAAACTAGCACAAAGTATACACTTGGCCTCTAAAACGCAGATATGCCCAAAAATGTATAGTTTAGTTTGTAGGGTATTTTATGGTAAATAACTGAAATATTTAAGAATCAGACTATTCAACTGAAAGTAAATTGGCCACTATTTTGAATATTAATTAGCCCCAATTGCATCCGAAAATTGGTACATTTTTATTTTCTACGGTCACTGCGCTATAAATAGCACACTGTTTTCATTTTTAATCAAGCGACATCATGGAGTTCCATTAGAAAACCCGGAAACAATCAAATCCTGCATGCAGTGACGTCACACACCCAACGAACAGCAAGCGATTTTGTGCGCGGCTGACATTTTTTTTTAGATTTGATCGATTTGAGCAGTAGTTTTACTAGTGGAAATCTGTAGTCGTCTAATTAAAAACGTATAGTCTCTTCTTCTTCTTCTGCGTTCGTTCTCAAATTCCTGCAGATTAGCAGGATGTAGTTCGGAGAACGGAATGCGGTGTGTCATGGTTTACAGCATTGCTGCGATATCTACGCCTTTTGGCCTGACACATCCGACTTCTGCATGGCTTTGGGTCACTGACCCTATATGGGATGGGACAGCCAACTCCATCCAATAACCTCCTTAGTCGCCTTTTACGACTCGCGTGGAAGGTAAACAGTGTTGCTATTATTTGCTCCCCTTTCGGGCCCCGGCAACATATGGGCGAAATGTAAACAGTGTGAAATGGGTAAAATGAAGGACTTACCGTATTCACCGTTCCGTCGTGGATAAACTCTCCGCAAACCCTGCATTAATTATAATACAAATCGCAAATCATAAACTACGATCAAATTTGTTGAAATGTGCGGGCTTTAGTTGGATCAAGCCTCGCACAGTGTTTCCAACTCATTTCATCATAAAAGCACCAGATTTAAGTGCTTTCTTTCAAATATATTTTTGCAATAATTTTATAATTTGAAATAAAAACCCCCCCCCCCCCAGGTCCCTCTTTTTTAACATGCAGATGTCATGAACCCCCTTTTTTAAAATTATTTTTATACCACTCTTTTTAAATTATTTTTTATACCACCTCTTACCTCCCCTTTTTAATTATTTTGTTATCTTCTTTTTTCCCTTAAAACCACACACAACTAACTAGCTAGCCGGCGCATTCGTCTTATATACGGTCACTAAAATTTTACCTAGTTTTTAAGTATTTCCCAAAGCTGAAGTTGCGCTGATCCACTGTTCACGCGGAAATGTGTACCGGCTTGCGAGAGGTTATGATATCACGGTTCGCACGGTCAGTGTTTAAGTATGTTTGAATCATTTTTTAGATCCGAGGTCAGTTTTATGTGGTGTTAAGGAAAAAGCAGGAGATAAAAAAATAATAATAAATGGGAGGGAGGGGTGGTATAAAAAAGAGGGGATTGAGGGGTGACATCTGAATGTTCATAAAGGGGGGCTGGGGCTCCCCCTCCCCTGTTATTATTTCAAATTATAAAATTATTTAAAAAACAAATATTCGAAAGAAGGCACTCAAATCTGGTGCTTTTATGATGAAATAAGTTTGCAGCACTGGGCAAGGCTTGATCGGAAACCAACTAAAGCCCGCAAATTTCAACAAAGTAGATCGGTTCTCATGGTTTGTGTTATTCTTATGATTTGAGATTTGTATTATAATTAATGCATTTTCTGCAGAGAGTTTATCCATGATGGAACGGTGAATAAGATATGTGCTCCATTTTACCCATTTCACACTGTTTACATTTTTAATTAGACGACTACAGATTTCGGCGCAATCCACGTATCTACGGTCATGGTGGAATTTGACCTAGTTTTGAGGTATTCCCCAAAGCTGTAGTTGCGCGGATCCACTGTTCGCGCGGAAATGTGCCACGGCGTGCGAGAGGTTATGATATCACGGTTCGCGCGGGAATCGTTTTGGAGTTAGTTAGTTAGGTTGTGTGTGGTTTTAAGTAAAATAAAGGAGATAAAAAATAATAAAAAAGGAGAGGGAGGGGTGGTATAAAAAAGGGGGGGGGGAATACATGGCATATGAAAGTTTAAAATGGGGGGGTTGAGGGGGGTCTCCCCCCTCATGACATATGAAAGCCCCAGAAAGGGGGGGGGGTTGAGGGGGGTCTCCCCCCTCATGACATTAGAAAGTCCAAAAAAGGGGGGGGGTTGAGGGGGGTCTCCCCCCTCATGGCATTTGAATGTCCAGTTTTTATTTCAAATTATAAAATTATTGAAAAAAAACACGAAAGAAAGCACTCAAATCTGGTGCTTTATGATGAAAAGAGTTGGCAACACTGGGCGAGGCGTGATCAGAAACCAGCAAAAGCCCGCACATTTCAACAAAGTGGGTCGGTGCTCATGGTTTGTGTTATTCTTATGATTTGAGATTTATATTATAATTAATGCATGGTTTGCGGAGAATTTATCCGGTGAATAAGGTAAGTGCTTCATTTTACCCATTTCACACTGTTTACATTTTTAATTAGGCGACTGCAGATTTCCGCTAGTGAAATCTCTGCTCAAATCGATCAAATCTTTAAAAAAAAAAATGTCCGCCACGCACAAAATCGCTTGCCGTTCGTTGGGTGTGTGACGTCATTGCACGCGGGATTTGATTGGTTGCCGGATTTTCTAGCGGAACTCAATGACGTCGCTTGTTTAAAAATGTCAACAGTGTTCTATTTTTAGCGCGGTGACCGTAGATACGAAGATTATACCCGCTAGTAAAACCTCTGCTCACATCGATCAAATAAAAATGTCCGCCATGCACAAAATCGCTTGCGGTTCATCGGGTGTGAGACGTCACCGCACGCGGGATTTGGTAGAAATGCTGTTACGTCCACCAAAGTACTATAAATAGCACACTGTTTTCATATTTAGGTAGATGACGTCACAGAGTTCCGCTAGAAATCCAATGAAATCCCGCGTGCGGTTACGTCACGTTCCCGCCGACCGCCAAGCATGTTCTCTTGGAAGACATTTTTTTTTTTTTAGATTTGATCGATTTCATCGCGGATTTCAACAGTTTCTAGCAGAAATCCGTAGCCATCTGCCTAAATATGTAAACAGTGTGAAATGGAAACAGCAAAAAAAAATTCTCTTGTTTTAGAAAGACTACTCAAGCCTCCCTAAAATATATAATATTTTCCTTTTATTATTTTTATTCCTACCCCCCCCCCTCCTTTTCTATAAATTTCTTTTTAAGTGACCATTACGACCAGAGACCGCCATTCATGTCAATCACGCGCCACCTTGGAGAACCTTCTGATCACTTGACCCTGGGAAAGGTTGGAAAACACCTCGATAGCAGAGGAAAGGTCACAGTGGTGGATGAAACAGCAGATTCGCCAATTTGTACAATCTCATTATAACAATGATTAATGAAACAATTGAATTATTTATCCCCTCACTACTAGGCCATATCTTCACTTTTAAAAAGTGTGTTAAGCCTTAGATCACATGGCAGTAAAATATAATGTTAAATAAGCTGGTCGGGGATGAAGATGATGTGTAATCGCATCCAATGTAGGCTACTCAAAAATCATTTGCGTGTTTTAGTTTAGTCTTAGGCCTGGCTACACATCACCGACAGCAGGTTGCTGTCGGGGGACCTAGAACTTAGACGAATGCCACTAAAGTAGTGACTAACTAAACACACAATTAAAAGATAAAGATAGTAGATAGGCCTGACTACAAATTTGGTGTAACTGTAAATACACTGTTCTATCAGTAACCACTAACTAAATGTTCTTTACCTTATTCACGTCAGTCAGAACTTCTCACTCAACTCCTTGGCTGACTGACCGCTTCTACAAACGATGGATGGTTGAAACTTCGGCGTACCGAAACTTAAAACTCAACGTTGATATAACTATAAGTTGAATGTTTTAAATAGTCTTCTCCTTAACATGAGCAAGTTCATTATTTCTTGTTATTTGCATTTATTTCAAAACTATATGAAAAGAATTTTGTATCGCAACATCAATATTATTATTTTTCTTCACACGTGCTGACTATTGCTAGCATTTTGTGTGCACATGGGAAACTACTCTTACTGTAGTCGACGCCAAGAATCAGCGTTACCACTCTTGAGATTTTTCCCCAATTCTGGGGTTTTTTCGATCAGAACTCTCTGCGGGGATCTTGGGTTATTTTCCAAAATCTTGTGTTTTTTCTGGTTATCTTTAATGAGAACATTGATAGATCAATGTTTCATTTTTCATCATCAAGTGTCGTCCCCACAACGAAGGTTGGCTGTAACAGACCTCCAGCATCCATTGCGTCTTGTTTTGATGGTGCACTCTGCTAGACTGTAACCTGTCCATCTTGTGATGTTACTCTCCCACTGCCTACCTCTTGATCACCTCCCCTCGACTTTACCCTCAAGTAAGGTCTTGAACAAGGTATTATGTCTTTTAATGTGTCCAAAATATTTTATTTGCTTGATCTTTATTTCCTTTAATAATTCTTTCTTCATATTAAGTGTTTGTTAGGACATATTTTTTGGTTTTCTCCTCTATGGTGTTCTTCCTATTCTTATATATATCCACATCTCAATCAAGTAAGGCATCAATAACTGTCTTCTAATTGTTTGTTTAGTGCCATGTCTTTTAGCCATACATTAATATCTGTCGTGGTACAGTTGATATGATATTCTCTGCACGACAAATTCAGGAAAAGTCACAAGAGCAACATAGTGAACTCTTAGCAACATTTGTGGACTTAACTAAAGCATTCGATACCGTTAACAGAGAAGGACTGTGGAAGGTGCTTACAAAGTTCGGATGCCCCCCAAAACTTGTCACTGTGATACGACAATTTCATGACGGTATGATGGCTAGTGTTATCTGCGACGGAGGAGTATCTCCTGCATTCCCTGTCACAAATGGTGTAAAGCAGGGATGTGTGCTGGCCCCTACTCTTTTCAGCCTGTTATTTACAGCCATGTTAACGGAAACACACCATAGTAATGAAACAGCAGGCATAATGATCAACTACAGAACGGATGGTGGTCTTTTCAATTTACGTCGTCTAAAAGCAAACACGAAAACTAAATCTAGTACTGTTAGAGAATTACTTTATGCTGACGACTGTGCATTGTATGCTGACTCTGTCGTAAACATGCAGAGCACCATAGACCGCATCTCAAAGGCCTGCAACAACTTTGGTCTCACTATTAACACCAAAAAAACAGAAGTCATGCACCAAGCAACATCAAAAAGCCAACATACTGCTACTTCCATCATCGTCAATCAGGAAAAACTGCATGTAGTCGACAATTTTACTTACCTTGGAAGCACTCTCTCTCGCGATGTCAACATTTATGTGGAAATTAACAATAGACTGGCAAAAGCTAGTGCTGTATTTGGCAGATTACGCAACAATGTATGGGACAGAAGAGGTATAAGAACAACCACCAAACTACAAGTATATCATGCTGCTGTTATACCAACCTTACTATACGCCTGCGAAACGTGGACAGTGTATGCTAGACATGCAAGAAAGTTAAATCATTTCCATCTTACCTGCCTACGTAAATTACTAAACATCCATTGGTGGGACAAAGTACCAGACTACGAGGTCTTGGAAAAATCAACCTCAATAAGCATCCACACAATACTTATGAAGGCGCAGGCACGCTGGGCAGGCCATCTTGTGCGTATGGAGAACTCGCGTTTGCCAAAACAAATATATTATGGAGAACTCAAGGCAGGATTTCGAAAAGCTGGTGGACAGAAAAAGCGTTTCAAAGACACGCTCAAGTCATCCTTGAAACATCTTAACATTGACGTAGGCGCTTGGGAGAGCCTCGCTCAGGATAGAACAGCATGGCGTTACAGCATTAGAACGGGAGCACAAGCGGCAGAGGAATTCAGACAAGAAACTGCAAGACAGAAGCGGACACGTAGAAAAGAAAAAACATCTCAACGTCACACAGATACCTTCTATTGTTGTCAATTCTGTAAAAGAACATTTTGTGCGCCATTGGACTTGCTAGTCATTTAAAAACGCACTATTAACTCTATTATTTTATTATTTATTGTTATTATTATTATGGTTGAGTTTTTGGTCATCGTCGATCACGACGGACGAACATCAATATAGAATAGATGTAGCATTTTATAATTCTCATTTTTAGCTTATTTTTAACAAGCGACAAAACCACTAGCAAGTTCTCAATTAGTAACAACAACAGCGAATTAGAAAGAGTCACCAGTTTTGAATACCTTGGTTCTCTTATCAACAATAATGGGGATTGCTATGAAGAAGGTTGGCTATCGTCAAAGAAGCCGACACAAATGAAAAACATATGGCAGAGCTGCTCAAAACAACAAAAATAGCATTCCTAAGAGCTTGCATATTCCCAGTGGCAATATATGGTCGTGAATCCTGGTTACTCACCAACAACGTGAACAATAAAATAACAGCATTTGAAACAAAATGTTACAGAAAAATCATCAGAATGCGATGCACCAAAAAAAAATCACCAATGAAGCCATCCTGAGAGAAATGAATGTAAAAGAAAACTTGCTAAACAGCATGGTTCTGTCAAGAAAACTACAATATTTTGGCCATATCACATGTCATGACAGCCTAGAGAAAACTATAATGGAGGGGATGATACCAGGGAGATGAACAAGAGGCAGACCAACAAGAAGATGGACACAAGACATCAAAGTCCACCTGAACATGACAATAACAGAAGCAGAAAGACTGGTTCAAAATAGATAGAAGCTTCCAAAGGCTGTGATGACTGCTACATCCTGTTGAGGATATGCTACCTGATGATAATGTAATTTGTTTAGATGTTAATATTTTTATCATGTCATTGAAAGTACTTTTAGTCATTTCTATTCTCCTTTTAACTTCTGTTTCACATCTGCCACCATTTGTGATTATGTGTCCAAGATATTGATAATGTTCTACTTGTACTATCTCTCTATGTATTTTTTATGTTTAACACATGTTCTTCTGTGACTTTGATGATTATCATGTTTTTTTTAAAATACTTAGGCCCCTATATCCAGTCCATATTATTTACTTGATTTATCGACTTGATCTGTTTAGAGAGACAAATAATGGAGGGAAAATTACCTGGGTGGAGGAGAAAGGGCAGACCAAGAAGATGATGGACTGATGACAATAAAGATAACATTAGTACCTATCAATCTATTCGCTAAACCCTTTGTTAACTTTCAGCTTCCAGAGTTTTCTGGAGATGGCTAAGTGTGTGCTGAGTATATTATGGAATTTGTCGCCTGTTTTACCCAGGTGGTCCAACACTTTCGTGGTCAGTCTCTATGCCTGCCCTCACTGCATCATAGCCTGCAGTGGTATGCTAAGTGGTGACTAGGGTGGTGCCGGTTCTTTGTCCAGTGTCCTCACTATGTCCCGAGGCCTCCGTGCAGGCATGCCACCCCAGTTGTCACAAACCCACGCTTATCCCGTACTGTCGTTGTCCATGCTGGGTATCGGCAGTTCAGCGTTGGCATAACAATCGTTCTGAATAGTGTAATTTTGGCACCTAAAACCACATCTATGCCTCCGAAGATTGGTGTCATTTGCCCTAGAGCGTGGTATGCTTCACCACATCTATTGTGTATCTCTCTGCCGCCCCTGCTGTCTGTTGCCACATTGCCTCGTAGGTATGTGAATTCTGCACTTGTTTAAGTCTGTTGTTTCCTGGTATGTTATCTTCATTATTTCGGTCTTTTCTATATTTATATTCATGTTAAAGTATTGACATGTTTGGTGTAGTTGCTCTACTGATGATGCTTCTAGTGCTTGGTAGTCTGCAAATAGCAAGTCATCCTTCAGATTGTTTTCCTCTGTTGTCTTTGCTTCTTTTCAGACGTGATCTATGTATGTTATGAACAATAGGGGGGGGGGGGATAGTACACATCCTTGTCTCACTCCCGAGTGAATTTGGAAATTATCAGATGTACCTGTGCTTGTTCTTAATGCGCATTGACTATGGCATATATACTCTGACATAGGCTTATCAGATGGGGAACTCTATATATTTGTGGTGTTATCCATAGTTGTGCTCTATCCACTCTGTCAAAAACTTTCTCTTGGTCCATAAAAGCCAAATGTAAGTCTTAGTTATGTCCTCTCGCTCTTTCTGAAAGTTGTTTAAGGACGAATATTGCATCTGTACAGCATTTATTTTTCTGAAAGCCCAATTGTGTTGTTGAGCTGTGGTTCTATATGTGCGTGCATCTTTCTCTCTACATGAATACGTCGTTAGAAAATGCAAGCCGCATGGCCCAAGACAGAGAGGGGATCAACGAGTACATTGGGAAGACAACGTTCTGGAGAGAAAACGTCACATGACACAGCACATGTTCACTTTCTGTCAAAAGCACAGTGTCATCTGCATAGTTGCATGTCGAACACCCTCTGACCATATGGTTTTTTTTATATTCATCTGCATATCTCAGGTTGTTTATTATTTTCCCACTGATCTTGAGTCCTAGCATTCCTTCTATACGTTTAAAGATTTTCTCTTTGCATATATTAAAAAGGCTATGTGATAAAATACATCCTTGTCTTACTCCTCTTATTTCCAATGTTTTATCATTACTTGTTAATAATTGTCTCAGAGTTTGTGAGCTGGAGGAAGTGGGAAGAGGCTGTGAATGGGTGACATTTGGCAAAGAGAGAAATTTATTGACAACAGTGGTGATACAGATGGGAAGAGAGTGCCGCGACTGGGCTGCCAACAGAACAGATGAAATGATCAAAGAACTCATACAGCAGCACTCGAAGCCACACGATACAATAATTTACACAGACGGCTCAGCAACGCAAGAAACAAACAGGTGTGGTTGGGGTTTCGTGGCCTACCAAAATGGCAAGAAATTAGCTGAGAAGTCAGCTGCCTACCCCACTACAACATCACGTATGATAATGGAAATAGAAGCAGTGACAGCAGCTCTCATTTGGCTGGCGACGCAACCACTAACAGACTCAGTGATTCTATCAGACTCTCAAAGTAGGCTGCGCAAGATAGAAAAGTGTATGATCAGAACTGAATGGGTTACTCTTCTCGACAATGCGCAGAGCATTACATGGATTTATTGTCCTGGTCATGCTGGGGTCAGGGGAAACGAAAGAGCCGATGTGTTGGCTGGTAAAGCTTTGGTTAACGGCACCGAGATAAGAAGAGATAAGATTGAATTGATCAGAGCAGTCATGTATACCGTACGAGAAGACGAGGAGGAAGTAGAACGTGACAATGTACATATTCAGAGAATGGTAAAAATGGGAGTGACAAGAGGTGATGGGAGAAAGTGCTCCCTCTCTGGAAAGATAAGAAGAACGCGTAATCAGCAACTGAATGGGACATTGAGCTTAGATGGCTGACGGAACGGCAAGCAGAGCATATATGGGAATGCCCCCAGTGCTGTGACGCTTGTTCCTAATCAAGAATTGTTTCACAAGACAACATACTGAGTACAAAGAAAGGGTAGCACAGCGCCAGAGGGCAGCGCCAACTACAAAAAGAAAGTGAAAACGTTACAAGGAAATCGGAACTAAAAGCTCTGTTAGCTCGAGACAAGCTTCTAGTTACCTGTGCTCCCTACGGGCAGAGACCCAGACCCAATCACGGGCACCCGGAAAAGAAAGAAGACCTGGCATAACGTTAATATCGAGCTTTCCTATACCGGAAAAATGCTCGCGAAAGGGTTCCTTAACCTATAGGCACAAACGGGACTAAGATGGCAGCCTTTGTCCAACTCTACTGTCAAGCTTACCTATACTGGAAATATACTTACAGAGAGAAAGGGCTCAATACCCGATGGGACAGGCAAAAATATGGGACAAGGTCGTTCAGCGCGAGAACACGCATCGTTTCCAAATGCGTGGTTAGACTTGGACGGGGGGTGTTCACGATGTCAGTGAACGACACTTCGCCTAAGAAGGCGAAAGAGCCCGGGTCCAACTCTTCTGCCGAGTTCTTCCTTCACCAGCCTCGGGGATGAGAAAAGGTTCAGTACCCGATGGGCACAGGAACAGAACGTCTAATTACATGAGCCAAGTGCCAAGTTCACTGACGGTTGAACACCTCATGCGAGATAGAAAGACAATTGTCTCAGCGAAGAGTCATTACACATCTGCGCGCCTGTCGACAGATATGCATACTGTCACTGGCTAGGGAAGCATACTACCCGAATTTAAGGCATGACGAAAACGGATGTGCTAGGCCTCGGATATCCATATCACAAAGTGAGCCAACCGAGGTGCAAATGACACAGTCGAACCGTGGAACTTGTAGAACAACGTACTTCATGCTCCCCGGCGGAAATCACATGATATATTTCGTGTTGTGGTTATTAGAGAGCGAACACAGAAGAAGAGCATATGTATATATGATAAGCTTATGTCAGAGTATATATGCCAATAGTCAATGCGCAGTAAGAACATGCACAGGTACATCTGATTATTTCCAAATTCACTCGGGAGTGAGACAGGGATATGTACTATCTCCCCCTCCCCAATATTTAAGGTAAGGGTAAGTCAGAGAAATAAAGATCAGGCAAATAAAATATTTTGGACACATTAAAAGGCATGACACCCTATTGAAGACCTTACTTGAGGGTAAAGTCAAAGGGAAGCGAACAAGAGGTACACAAGAGATACAAGTGGGAGAGTAACATCACATCAAGAAGGACAGGTTACAGTCTAGCAGAGTGCACAACTAAAACCAATATAGGGGATGTTGGAGGTCTGTTGCAGCCAATCTTCTTTGTGGAGACGATACTTGATGATGATGATGAAAGGTAGGTATCATCGCAGCAACCTGGTGCCGGGGATGAAGAAAATTCTTCCTGTACTAAGCTGCAGCAACTATTAGGTGGGGTGGTCAGTTCCCGTCCTTGCTGTCTTTATCTCTCCTAGCTCGCTCATGTGTCAGAGGTATCCATTTACAGCTGTGTCAACTGAAGGAGTGGTTGTGGCAGGCGAGAAATCAGGATTTGACAAATTTTTTGGTCCTGAAGTAGTTTCACACCTGGCACGCTGTAACTTGGTGACAGCAAGCAAGTTCACTATAAACTAGGCTACTGTACTCCTCTAGTGGGGATACCATTGTTAAAAAAAGTAAGCTAACATATTTAGGGCATTCTCTACACTCCCATCCAAATATCAAATAACTGAACACAACAAGAATCTATATTTATTGTATATTTATAACAAGAACAGTATGGGATAAATCATTGTTACACAAACCGACATACAAAAAAAAAATACAATACCTATTTATTTTATTAACCTGTGTTAACAGAAAGCACCCAACATTACATGAATCTTTTGTTAATATGTTAATAGAAGGAATTAAATAAAATAATTTTGTTACAACCTAGTTCTAAGACATGACAAATTAGGAGATCTCGTGTGTCAATTCTGAAGTTTACAGAATATTTATAGTTTAAAAATTGATAAAGAGTATGCTTAAAAACTGAGGAAAAAGCAAAAATATTTCATACATCAATTTAAAAAAAGGACAAAAAAGAAATTATAATAAACTAAAAGAAATGACAGCAATTAGCTTTGTCAGTGCTACCCACTATTTGTGAATCACAGTCGTTATCTATTTATTTATTCACCTCACAAGCAAATACACTTCTTTAATCTCTTCTTCATGAAGCTCTTCTATTTTTTCATTTGCTAAAAAAATATTTTCTGGTTAGTAAGATATCCCACTGTGGCATACCAGGAAATGAAAAGGTAGATATGCTAGTAAAAGATGGAACAACACAAGAACAAAAAGCGCAAGGAACAAAGTGCATCTCGGGTGGTGAAGGTACCAAGTTAAATTTTCACAGTAGGTAGTTGTGCAATCGGAATATTCAGAAAACGGTGCCAATTTATTGAATGCATATATTGCTAAGAAAATCAATACAGCCCAAAAATTCTGGGTTGATCTAATTGTCCTGACAAGGATATGCAACCAACATTTTAGTCTGTGTGTTTCCAGGATATGAAACGGAAACAAAGAATAGTAACACTGTCACATGCCATGCAAGTCAAAGAGGAGACTAAGGAGGTTTGAGCATGGCATTGACAATATCCCCACTCCCTGATATTCATTGTGATGAAGACACATGTTGGGAGGGAATCAACCCTTTTATCTGTAGCATGTCCCAAGATTGCAAAAAAATTATTAAGTCTACTCCAGAGTAGAAGGCTTTCGAGCGCTTAGAATTGTACACTCCAGAATAGAAGGCTGTCCAGCACTTGGAATTGTACAGTCCAGAGTAGAAGGCTGTTCAGTGCTTGGAATTGTACACTCTAGAGTAGAAGGCTGTCCAGTGCTTGGAATTGTACACTCCAGAGTAGAAGGCTGTCTAGCGCTTAGAAATGTACAGTCCAGAGTAGAAGGCTGTCCAGCGCTTGGAATTGTATACTCCAGAGTAGAAGGCTGTCCAGTGCTTGGAATTGTACAGTCCAGAGTAGAATGCTGTCCAGTGCTTGGAATTGTACAGTCCAGAGTAGAATGCTGTCTAGCGCTTAGAATTGTACACTCCAGAGAAGAAGGCTGTCCAGTGCTTGGAATTGTACACTCCAGAGTAGAAGGCTATCCAGCGCTTGGAATTGTATACTCCAGAGTAGAATGCTGTCCAGTGCTTGGAATTGTACAGTCCAGAGTAGAATGCTGTCCAGTGCTTGGAAGTGTACAGTCCAGAGTAGAATGCTGTCCAGTGCTTTGAATTGTACACTCCAGAGTAGAAGGCTGTTCAGTGCTTGGAATTGTACACTACAGCTAAATTGAGTAAAATAGTAATGTGGGACTTGCAAAAGCTCTAGAAAATTCTAAATATGGAGCTGAAAGTAAAACTAGACTGTCTGACATAAAGGTAGTCTATTTACCTATAGTCTTTTCTCTGCTTATGCTGTGTGATATCACAGGATTGAATGACAATTGGTTTTTGGGCTATTGCATGTCTGGTCGCTTGATATGCTGTAATACTGTGACATGTCAGAATGTTGGCAACTCCTTCAATCCACCTTATTCTTGGTTTTCCTCTGTATCTTGCTGTTTCTATTTTCATGTTGTATGCTCTTGCAGCTGGCCAATAAGGGTGCACTCTAATTAGGTGGCCGAACCATTTCAATCTTTTTTCCCCAATATATTTGACCACTGACGTTGTTCCAACAGTAATTGTTCTTGTAATCACTTCATTCCTCACATAATCTCTTCTTGTTCTATTTGCTGCTTTTCTTAGACATCTCATTTCACATGTATTAAGCTTTCTCTCTTGTTCTTTAGTTAGAGTCCATGTTTGACATTGAAAATAATGTTGGGATGAATATTGAATTTATGATTTGGCTTTAGGTTTCCATTGAGATAGTTGTGCGTTTCAAAATTGGTTAAGTTCATAATTTACGCAGTTGGTTTTTTTAAAATTCTTGTCTCGAGCTCTCTGTCCATTCTTCCATCAGCTGTAAAAATTCTTCTTAGATATTCAAATTCCTGCAATTGTTTCAGTAGTTGATCATTTATTTTTATGTTGATTTTAGTGGGCTTTCTGCCTATAGACATAACGTTTTTTTCTGTGTTGATCTTCATGTTGTGATTGAGGCAGCTTTTGTTGAGTAGGGTTATGTGATCTTGAAGCTTTTCACTTGAACTGTGGAGTAGCCACTGATCGTCAGCAAAAAGTAGTTCAGTTATGTTATTTGGATGGTAAGTTTCTGGTGGTGTTTCTTCTACCGCTGTTCTAATATTATTCATATAAATGATAAACAATAACGGTGATAAGACACCCCTGATGTCACTGAAAACCACTTAGTAAGTCTTGCATTTGTTCTAACTGCACTTTCACTATCTCTGTACATGGCTCTTATACAGTCTAATAATGTTCCTTTTATTCCATATTTTTCTAGAATACTCCAGAGTAGTTCTCTATTTATTTGATCGAAAGCTTTTTCCGGATCTATAAAAGCAATATTCATTTGGTTTTTGTATTCTATTGTCTTTTCACTGATTTGTAATAGCAAAAATATTACATCTGTACATCCTCTTCCGTTTCTGAACCCGAACTGTTCCAGACGGAACACTGGATCCACAATAGGTCTTATTCTTTTCTCAATAATTTTAGTGAAAATTTTGCAACATGACTAAGCTGGGAGATACATTTTTATGTGTCACAATCTTGTGTGCTTCCTTTTTTTCTTCTATATTAGTACTGTGATTGCTCTTTGCCAATCTGTTGGTACAGCTCTTTCTTTCCAAGCCTTTCTGAAGATATGAAAAAAACCAAGTTACCCCAGTCTCTCCACAGGTCTGTAATGTTTCTGTTGCTATTCTATCAATTCCCGCTGATTTATTCTTTGGGTTATTCTTGATAACTTCTCTGACTTCTTGTTCTAGGATTTCAGGTTCTTCTTCATTTGCATATAAATAACCAAAATATCAATGTCCGAGAAAATGGAAAGAGCTGCAGTAACCAGACAAATAATAGGTAAATACTAAATAAAGTATGAAAGGTTACTAGATAACTATCAATATAAAATAATCAGAAATAACAATAAAACATAGAACAAAGACCATTAATGTCGATAACTGTCTTTGTTCTATGTTTTGTTGTTATTTCTGATTATTTTATATTGATAGTTATCTAGTAACCTGCATACTTCATTTGCGTATGTTGGTTTGAATGGTGCTATGTGTATATTTTCTTGTATGTTCAGGAAGTCTTTAAAATATTCTTCCCACCTTTCTCTGATCTTATCTTCCTCATATATGGGAATGCCTTGCCTTGTTTATATATTCTGTTGGTTGAAAAGGTTGGTCTCATATGCTCATTTTTGTTTGCTATGGTTTTATAGAACTGTCTACTAGATTCTACACACAGTCTGCTAAGATTTCTCCATACATGATCCAAGATTTTTCATTTTCTTGCTTGATTACTCTTACATCATCAAAAAATAAACAATCTGAGATATGCAGATGACACTGTTCTTTTAGCAGAACATGGACTACAAAGACTAAGAGATCAAATCGATAAATCAAGTAAAGAATATGGACTAGATATAAATATAAAAAAACAAACCATGATAATCAGAAGTCACAGAAGAACAGATGTTAAACATAAAAATACATGGAGAGAAATACAACAAGAAGAACATTATCAATATCTTGGACACATAATCACAAATAATGGTAGATGTGAAAAAGAAGGACTAAAAGTACTTTCAATGACATGAGGAAAATACTAACATCTAAGCCAATTACAAACAAGCTAAAAATGAGAATTATAAAATGCTACATCTATTCTATATTAATGTATGGCTCAGAGACATGGACAATAAACAAACAATTAGAAGACAGAATTGATGTCATAGCCGTCACTACCTAACCCCAGAACTTATGCTTATATTCCTCCATTTTACCGTACCACTAACGCTAATGTTCCACAACCTGTCACTCTAGGACTCAGATTGCTTGCATTCCTCCCAACCTTAGTCTTTCTGATAGTGAAATTTCTGTCCTTAGTAAGGGCTTCAAGTTTGTCACTCTCCACCATACATATGATAAATATTATCTTTTTCAAGATGTCCACCGCAATCATCGCTGTGTTCACCTCCGTTATCGTTTCTCCAATAAAGAGTCATCTTGTATTGACAATATGTTTTCTGTATACTCGATCATGAAATATGCTTGGACTCCCCTCCTGATGCATCCCAGACTCTTGATCTTTACATCAAGAATACTCTCTTCAACATTAAATTGCTTCATCACAACTGCATCAGACTTTCCAACATCAGCTTTAGCAGAGTCAAGTGCCTTGCCACAGCTTCATCAAGATATTGTTATCAAACCCGCTGATAAGGGTAGTGTAGAGTAATGACCTGTATTTACAGAAGGGCCACAAACAACTACCAATTCTTGTGTCTTACAAAGCACGCACCAGATACATCTGATTCTATATCTCACAATTGGGTGCTCCACAATACTATAAACACTTTTATCAGGAACAACATCCTACTACTGCTGCGACTCAGCGTATTATCTCTAAGCAGTTTAGGCAGACCTGTTTTTTTATATTCTGCCTAAAATTCACAAAGAATCTAATCCAGGTAGACCCATTGTCTCTGCTTGCTCTTGTCCTACTGAGTGCACATCTGATTTCTGTGACAATATTTTCCAACACTTAGTAGAGTACCGGTAACTTCCTTCGTTCTTAAAAGCAACTAAACATGCATTAACTATATTTTCTTCTGTTCAGTTGTCTTCTGACAGCACTTATCGTCTGTTCTTACTTGATGTTTGTTTTTTACATACTTCTATACCATTTGCTGAATCAAATATGAAGTATTTTTAAAACAATTCAGGTAAAACAATTCAGAATCAGATAGTAAGCGGTTGTCTACTGTTGGTGTATACAATTTTTTCTCTCACTCGCATCATGTCACAACCGCCTAATATTGTATTAATATTGTATGTATTCCCCAGCAGCGTCTAGCCTGGCATCAGCATCTCATGCTATTGCAGAGTGTTTTGAAAATTTTTTGGGGTATGGCATTCCATTCTGCAATGAGTGCTCGCTCAAGGTAATTAACATTGTTTATGTCTTGCTACCAGACCCTTATGTTCAGTTCATCCCAATTATGTTCAATCGTGTTCATGTCAGGAGAGTTTGCAGGCCAAACCAGTACCAGAAAATGTGATAAAGTCTCTGGTTACATTAACCAGTGTGAGACCTAGAGATGTTGCACTAAAAGTTTCCCACATCTTGATGATTGTGGAAGAAAGGCACAAAGTAGACATCAGCAGTTTAAGTTAAATGTGAAAACATGAAGGGGAGTACGGTGCTCAATGCATAATTCACTACAAAAATGTGCTACTCCATATCTGTTATGCTGGACTATAGACACATTAGCATATCTTTCATCAAGATAACAAAGTTGATTCCTCCTATCAGCAAATGAAACATTAAACCAGCTTTCATAAAAAAAAAATGTTTGTCTTGCAGAGAGAAAGGGTTCAGTACCTGATGGGCTCTGGCACAAAAGGGATAACGATATTAGCCCTGGCCCAACTCTACTGTCAAGCTTTCCTATACCGGAAATACACTTGCAGAGAGAAAGGGTTCAGTACCTGATGGGCTCAGGTGCTATTGGGACAAGGTCGCTCAGCTCGAGAACGCCTTGCTCTCAAACGCATGGTGTGAGACTCGAACTTGGGCAAGGGGTTCACGATGTCAGTGAATGACACCTCGGCTAAGATGGCGAAAGAGCCAGGGTTCAAGTCTTCTGGCGAGTTCTTCCTCTTAAGGAACCAGGCTTACGGATAAGAAACTGTTCAGTACACGATGGGCACAGGCACAGTACGTCCAATTACACGAGGCAAGTTCATAGACAGGGGAACACCTCGTGCGAGACAGACGTGAGCAAAAATCGTCTGGGCGAAGAGTCACCACACATACGCATGCCTGGCGACAGATAGGGAGGCTGTCACAGGCTAGGGTAGCCCACCCGAATTGTCAAGGAATGCCGAAATCAGATGTGCTAGGCCTACAAGGCGCATAACGGTGGCACAACGTAATGACGCTCCCGGTGGAAATCACATGGATATCCGTGCTGGTTACAATGGAGCGAATGAAAAAAAACAACAAAAAAACCCAATAAATTATGGTGCGCAGAGGATATTTATTATACAGAGTGTGTGCAGATTGGAGGATGTGCTACCTGGTGCGAAATGGAGTCAGGTGCCCTTAGATTGTCAGACAGCTCTCAAAGTAATAATAACACTCAATAGAGAGTGCAGGGAATGATGTCCGACAGTGGTAGAGTCAGAGGTGCTCGCTCTGATCTGTGAGAATTTCAGGGAAGATGATATGATTATATATACAGATGGGTCGGTTGAGAGACATATTGGGAGTGCCTGGGCCTTCACGGCTCAAAGGTGGGGAAAGATCATCAGAAAGGAATGTGGTGCATGCGCTCAGACAACAAGCAGCATCACAATAGAGATTTTGGCAGAAACCAAAGCTTTGAAATGGGTGTGCTCGCAGACTGCAACACATGCCTGTATACTCAGAGACTCAATGATCATGATTCTGAAAATGCAGGTGGGGTACATTTGCATAAAGTGTGCATAAAGTGACTTTTATTTTTGTGTTGGGACATGTGGGAATTCTGGGTAATAAGAGAGCAGATATGTTGGCCACACACATGGCTACTACGGCTGTTGGCAGAGTGATGGATTGGGCAGACATTTTGAACGCCCTACAGGAAAACACATGAACAAATGACTGTATAAGTAACAATGACTCATGCTCTATGACTAGAATAAAGGAACTTGGTTTGAAATGTGGAGTCGCTAGAAAGGAGCGGTTTTGTGGGTGAGAAAGAATGATGGTCAATCAACAGTGTATTGGGCCGTCAGTCAACGTGTAATGGCTGATACACTCAAGGAGAGATTTTAGCACCTATGGACTTGTCCAGAGTTCAGTGACGATGATCCAACGACTAACTCATAAAAAATATTGTCAATCTCCATTCCACCCTTGAATGATGAATATTTTGTTGGACACAAGCCATTCTGTTGATCCAGTGAGGATAGAGCCAAAGTTAAGACTTTTGCTGTGCAAGTCAGAAGAGTGAAATCTCCATCACACATTGTTTGCACTAATAAGCACCTGAGTGCCACGTGTACAAGCTGCTGTCTGAGTAGCTGTTTGGAAGCAGTTACACAGATGCATCAGTACAATATGACAATCTTGAGCTAGTCTTGTCACATGTGGCGTACCAGGTCTGGCAAGGTCATTGGTTGTACCTGTCACCAGGAATCGTTGGTGCAGCCTTACTATGGCGGACTGGTCACAACTGAAAAGTCTGGCAATTTCTTTGGTCTCCATTCCACTGGCAAATATACCATCAGCTTGCCATCGCTCCTGCAATGTCAGTCGAGGCATGAAAAAAAAAGGAACAGACCTTTCGATAAAAACCAGATAATGTCTTTTACTCGTCTAAGTGTGCCACATTACAACCTGTTGATTTTTAAAGCAACTATTATTTGAAGCAACATTGTAGTCTCTATATTATTTATGTTTACAAGAAGACCTATTGGCCCTTGTATCATGAATATGGATGTTATATGTTTGTGTTACTGAGGATACTTCAATACTTGTAAGGGACTTTCATTGTTGTTGTAATAGTCCTTGTCTCGATTGGTATGTTCTCAGTGACTTGAGTACACAGTTTGAATGTCTTGACAAAATTGCATCTTTTTTGGAGATGTGGTTGGTTAAATATGGAAAAACTCGTTTACTGAAGTTGCAATGTGATTTGGTGTCGTGGTTCAATTCCCGTTAGTCTCAAATTTTTTTAAATTATCCGCTTGCTTCCTACTTGAATTTATTTGTTGACTTTAAATAACGTTATAATTTATTTACTTGCTGTTTTGTACATGAAGTATGAAAAATGAGAAAGGAACATTGTATCAACAAAACAATGAGACTGCATGAGCTTCATCACCTCAACACATTCTCCATTGAAAAATTGCCCAATGTTTTCATGACCTGACCTATTGACATTTGTATCAAACACTATTGTCTGTGTCAATATATTTTCATTTCTGACAACTACAAAAGGACACATTATCATCTACCTAGCAGATTTAGGGGACATATTCATTTTATTTTATTTCAACCAGGAATTTCATTTATTAGGATGGCTAAATTACATTTATTTGACCTACAGTGCAGATTTATTTACCTTTGACACAAGTATAGTGTAGATCAAGTCTAGAACAAAAAATGTGATAAACTTCTGAATAGGACATCACATGTTCTTATTGTAATTCAAAGTATAACATCACCATTAGTTGACTAATCTAAAACTAATCTAATGACTATTTTTTACGCAAATGCCGACAAGCTTGTATACCAGTTGATAGTAACTTTGAAAGAAAAGTCTAATTAAGCACTTGCAACAAAGAAAAATAACATCTGCTAAGGTAAAATAGCCATTTGATATTAGATCTGTATACAGCATAATTATAAAGCTTTTAATTTTATGTAAGAAATATCTTACAGGCCAAAACAGAATGTGACTTTTCCTGACCTTTGCATACCAGTAACTGTTGAAGCAGCAATTATAATTTTCACAATGTACCAGTATGTCTTATATGCTGAAAGGATTAAACAATAGCAATAGTAATAGCAATAGCAATATAATACAATAGTAATAGTAATTAGTAATAGTAATATTTTTTCTTTCGGTCTTGGATTACTCAGATGTTCGGTTGTGTAAACTACTGCCAACATAAAACCTACCACTGTTTATGAACCAGAACCATAGTTACTATAAAGCGGGTGCTTTCAATAAACTACGTAACATCTGGATGTCAAACACACTAAGAGACACCACAAAACTCACAGGTTGTTTGATTCCAACATTATCCCTATTATATCATTTGAATGCGAAAGTTGGAAAGCCACAGATAAGAGACTAGACTCCTTTGAAAACAAATGCCTACATACCATTCTGAATGTTAAGTGGAGTGACTTTAAATCTAATACTACTATAAGAGAGGAAAGCAAACAAACCTATATATATCTTCCTTCATTAGACAAAGGCGTTGGATTTACATCGGCCATGTTCTCAGAATGAACAGCCTAAGAATTCCCCAGCAGTCACCATATTGGGTTCCACCTGGAGTAAGAAGAAGAGGGAGATCTAGAGAAACTCTATGAAGAACCATTAATAGAGAAGGCATGTCAATGAACCTAAACAACACACAACAATTGAAAGACCTGGCAACACAAAGACAGAAATGGAAAGCTATGGTTACTGCTCTATGCGCCGCCTATGGCCCTGGAGGAACATAACATAACATAACAATAGTAATATCCTGTATAGGATATTCATATATATATATATATATATGAGAAACATATACTGTCAGGTGTGGTCCTGGGACCGTGACCATGAAACATTTATTGCAGATCAGCTCAATGAATGAAAGAAACAGCATCCAGCGACAGTAAGAACAATTGTGTGGAAATACATGAACCACAATTACGTGAATACCGTTACCTTCATAAAAATAATTTAATATTGATGTCTGAAAAGTTTAAACAGAAGAAGAGGTACTTCTGCATCATTCTCAAACTCTGCAGATTGGCAGGATGTAGTCCGGAGAACAAGAAACATTGTGTCAAAGAAGAGGCTCAAAGCTACAGATTTCATATAGGAATAAAAATCAAAATCTCCTCATGATGTGAAAGTGATGATAAAGTGGACAGTAATAATAGTAATCCTAGCTCTAACATGAATTTAATGTGTCTTATTGTCTCAATGTACATTTACTTATGGTGTGTTAGCTTTATAATCCTCTGAACTGTTTGACGTATCAGAGTTACTGGGAGAGTTAACAATGAAGTTCTTCCTTCTTGCTTCTTGAAATGTCACAGAGCTATCCACACTCTCACCCATCAATGCAGCAATGAACTTAAAAAGAGATTTATGAACTCCTTCAAGCTTGTACAAATGGCTGCAATAATCATTGATCAGCCCAAGAACAGTACCTGTAAAAAAAAAATTTACAATTAAATGTAAATAAAGTATTATAAACAGTACAGATAATAAAATGCTATTTAAATGATAATAGGTAGTAATTGCAAAACTGAAATCCAATAGGTGAAAATAGGAAACAAGGTGACAAAGTTTTGCTAATCACTGGGCATAAAATCATGAGAATCAACATTTCAATCAAAAGGACTGTTTCAAGAACACATTTACAACATAACAAATGACGATTAAGAATGTACACATTCACATGACAGCTAAATATGGATACATGCCAGAAGAGTAAAAACAGAATGTTAGAGGTAAAGAAAAAAATCAACTTATTTTCACAGAACACAGTCAAATATCTCATATGAATGTGTTCTTGATAAAGACCTTTTGATTGAAACTGATTCTTGTGTGTTATTTGTGTATCTGGTGATTAGTAAAACTCTCTCCAGACTATTAACCTGCGTTTGGAACATTACTTATACAAGACTACAGTACTACTATTGCTTACTCCCATTTTGACCCTGGCAACTCAGAAAATACTCACTTATGCTGAGATTATTGTCCTTGAGGATGACATGAAAATTACCAAACTGCTCACAGAGCTTGGAGTCGCCAAAAGTAAGGTAGTAGACGTCCCGATCAGTTGCACTAGCAGCCATCATCTGTATCAATGCTGTGAAGAGAAAAGAAAGGGGAAAGAAAAAAAAACTTCCATAATTCTATAAGCCATTTTTTTTTCTACTGTTACTTAACAGGATGTAGTCTGGAGAACAGATTGAGTTGCCATGTTTTACAGCTTGGGTGCAATATATGAGACTTTTGGTCTGATACATTCAACTTGAGCATGGTTTTTGGGTCACTGAACACCTATAGGATAGGACAGCCAGCCCCACCCAGCCTCCTTAATTGCCTCTTATGACATACATGGCAGGTCACAGTGCCAATATTTTTTTCTCCCTGGCAACACAAGCAATGAGACTGATAAATCTTCTGCTGCAAAATTGCACAAGCAGATCTGAAAAACCAAAGGGCAAAATAAGCAGTGTTTAACTAACTAACTAACCACAGAAGCCATTAGCATAGAAAGCCTTTGATATTTGTTGGTGGAGAATGAGCATCTGTGGGTCTGCCCAGAGTGCTATAATCTTCATTCAATTATAAGCAATAAATATATATTTCCACAAGGAGTCACACTGGCCAGTTCACTGGTTGATCAGTCAGTTCAAGTTCAATTTTCAGTACAGAATCGACACATTATCAAGAAGTTGGCATCAGATAAATCAAGAAGTTGGTATCAGATAAATCTGAGAAAGTAAAGAAGGCATGATGCTCACCATCATCCTTAGTATGCCAGTGGTAGAGGAAAAATATGGTCCCAACACTGTATTCTGATACACCTCAAGAGTGTGAAAAAGTAATTTAAAAAAAAAGTATAGTGTTTATTGTTTTAAGAGATGAAAATTCATTTCAATGTTAGTTTGAGATAGGAGCTATAATCCCACAGCAATCATTAATGATAAAAATGGCAAACCTATAGTGTACAACATAAATAGGAAAGCATGATGGACAGAATGCTTCCCAGAATTATACAACCCAAGCATCACAACATAATATTGACCCACCAAGAGTAAAAAAAAAACCCACAGAACCAGATCTACTAAATAAAAAAATAGAAGAAGCCTTAAAACATAGTCCAAGTAATAAATCACCAAGAGAGAATGGTATGTCTAGCAAAGCAATAAAAGCATGTAGAAACAGGGATTCAGTGCTAGCCAGATATTCAAAATAGCCTGGACAGAAAGAACTGAATCAGACAACTGGCAAAAATCTGTAATTGTACCATTATGGAAACACAAAAGCAGTACAAGAGAATGTGAATAAAATCATACAGAGGCATCTCCTTATTAAGTCATACAGGTAAATCTACAAAAAAATTATAGAAACAGAGAATAAATACACCGCAGAACCATGGCTGAGTCTTCTAAATTTGACTGCATAAAACGCTCAAGCTGCACTATTCAAACCGAGACAATTAAGTGAAAAAGCAATTGAATACAATCAAAATCTAAACACAGTATTTGTAGTCCAGGAAAAAGTATTAGACAGAGTAGATTTTTCAGTATTCTCTGGGAAACCTTAGAAGATTATAATAGCAGAGGACAACTGTTAGATAATATAAAAGCGATATACCAAAAATACCAAAGCTCAGTAAGAACAACAGATGGAATGACTGAACTTTTCCAAACAACATCTGGAGTAAGAAAAGGCTGCGAGCTTTTCAACCTCTTACTTTTCAACATAAATGGACAGAATAATAAAAGAAGCTCACATCAACACAGAGAAAAATATTGCAAATAAACCTGAGGAGGAAATAATGAAATCAATTAACTACTATTTGTTGAAAATCAGTCTAATAAATAAAATAAGGAAAATTTGTAAAAAAACACATTACTACATTGCTAATAGCATGTAAGCAGTCATCATCATCAGGTAGCATATCCTGAATAGGATGTAGCAGTAATCATAGCCTTTCGAAACTTCTGTCGATCTTGAGCTAGTCTTCCTGCATCTGTTACTGTCATGTTCAGGTGGTCTTTCAGGCAATCATGATTTCTTGTCAGTTACATTCAGTAGTTTGTAATTGCTTTCTGAATGGTTCTGGCCGCTTACCAACTTGTCCCTGATGCGCTCTTGGCCAGATACCATGCCTTTCGGGTCTCCACCTTTGAAGCCATTGTCGAACAATTTGATCTTCCACCTTTTCCACAGGTGACTGTGCTGATCGAGGCGTATACAGCTCGCAACTCCAGGAATTGGAAAAGCAAGAGACTGCCTAGTAACTAATAGCCTACATTATACCTAATTTACACAATTTCACTGGTCATACCTTTTAATTCTTTGTCGCCTCCAAAGGCACCACAGCCCCAATTGCCTGTGCAAACAGCTGGCAAGCAATCAGAATAAAACGGGTCTCCTTTGAATGCACAATAAGCCTGGGTAAAAATGAACAAATGATAAGCTTCATTTTCAGCAACAGTTAAAAAAAATTATGTATTAAAAAACAAAACAAACAAGAACACAAAATATCTACCGTATATTATTGGTTTGTAAATGTGTTGTTGGGCCTGAAAAGGGGAGCAAAAGAATAGTGACACTGCTGTGTCATGTATGATGTAAGAGGTGACTAAGGATGTTTTAGAATGGAGTTGGCTGTCCCATCACACATACCGGTAGTTAAAGTGATGCAAATTCAGCTGAAGCTGGATGTATCATCTTGAATGGCAGATATCACAGCGGAGCTGTAAACTATAACACAAAACATCCCATTCACTTGATTATCTGTAGGAGTTATGAAGAAGACATATGCAATTGTGCCAGTATTTACTACATATAAATCTTAAGTCCTTCTCCTGACTTACTGTTATCCAGGGGAAAAAAACATGTTCTGTCTCTAGTTCAGTGGTAAGAAAAATATGGTCTACAGTCATGGACCAAATCCAGCCTGCCAAGCCATTTTTATGGCCTGTACGGGTCCCTGAGTACAGAACATATGAGATCACAAGCTATCTGAGCCAAACTCTTCTTCTTCTTTTGGGTTCGCTCTCATATAACCACAATGAATATATCGTGTGATTTCCGCAGGGGAGCGTGAAGTACGTTGTGCTGCAAGTTCATCAGTAGAACTGTGTTATTTACACCTCGGTTGGCCACTTGTGGTCTGGATGTCCAGCACATCCGTTTTCGTCATGCCTTTAATTCGGGTAGGCTTCCCTAGTCTGTGACAGCCTGTCTATCTGTCGCCGGGCACTCTGGTGTGTAGTGCCTCTTCACCAAGACGCTTGTCGAGCACGTCTTTTTCGCATGAGGTGTTTCACCGTCTATGAACCCATCTCGTGCAATTGGACGTACTGTGCCTGTGTCCATCGGGTACTGAACCGTTTCTCATCCGCGAGCCTGGTTCTGTATGAGGAAGAACTCACCAGAAGAGTTGGACCCTGGCTCTTTCGCCTTCTTACCCGAGGTGTTGTTCACAGACATCATGAAACCCTCGCGCAAGTATGAGTCTCATACCACGCGCTTGAGAGCAAGGCGTTCTCGAGCTGAGTGACCGTGTCCCAACAGCACCTGAGCCCATCAGGTACTGAACCCTTTCTCTCTGCAAGTATATTTCCTGTATAGGAAAGCTTGACAGTAGAGTTGGGCCAGGGATAAATTATTTGTCCCTTTTGTGCCTGAACCCATCGGGTACGGAACCCTTTCTCTTTGCGAGCATGTTTCCGGTATAGGAAGGCTCGACATTAGAGTTGGGTCAGGTCTTCTTGCTTTTCCGAACGCCCATGATTTGGTCTGGGTCTCTGCCTATAAGGAGCACAGGTAACTAGAAGCTCGACTCGAGCTAACAGAGTTTTTAGTTCCCCTTGCCTAGGAACTTTTCACTTTCTATTTGCAGTTCGCGCTGCCCTCTGGCGCTGTTCTGTCCTTTCATTGTATTCAGTATGAAATCTATTGGTCTCTCGCCATCCATCTACCTTTACATGCCTTTTACATTGGCCACCCCTCCAATGTTTGGACTGGACTGACTAGCTTCACTGTATGTCGACAGTGTCACTGTATGTGGTGATGCTGTGGTGTCTGAGATATTATCTGTCTCTTATGCAGTCAAATCTCTTTCCATCTGCTACCTCCACATTCTCGGACACAATCCCCAAATGATTTGGCCAGAATCAGCTAGATCTGCTGTATTTCAATTTCCAGGGTGCACCGCGAGGTGCTACATTTGGGATCTTGGTTATCTGCTAACCAAGGGCAATGCGTTCCCTTTGCACCTCGAGCCAAACTCTAAAATAAAATGTTAAACAATGATAATGAGGAAGTTATTCAGCCAAACTACTAACACTAATGTTACTAGATGAAACCATGCCAGTGTGTTGCTGTGGTCCTGAGGGGAGAAAAAAACAGCAACACTGTTTACCTTCCATGCATGTCGTAAGAGGTGACTAAGGAGAGTATGGGGTGGAGTTGGCTGTCCCATCCCATATCAAAGTGACCCAAAGCCATACTGAAGTCAGATATGTCAGGCCAAAAGACTCAGATATAGCAGCAATGCTGTAAACTGTGACACAATGCATTCCGTTCTCTGGACTACATCCTACTATTCTGCAGAAGCTTGAGAATGAACGCAGAAGATGCAACCAGAGTTGGCAGCCAGCTTTCATTTGATTCCAATACTAAATACTTTAAACATGACAAGCATTACAGTGCAGAGATGTTTTAGGCACCAATTACTTTGACTTGGGGATCACATATTGAACGGACAGAAAAAAAAGCCACATGCAGACTACAAATAATAAAAAAAACCGATCGGAGATAGATTGGGGAGCCGATATAAAAACCATAAGGCAAGTCTATGTGGCTCATATTCGTCCAACTCTGGAATTTGGATTAAGTACATTTGCAACAGCAGCAAATACCCTCCAGAAGCTGGACAAAAATTCAGAATGCAGGTCTTCAAATTATTATAGGACTAAGGAACCGCAAACACCTCACCCACATATACTACAAAACTTACAATTCCAGGCATTTAGAGCAGAACGATGGAAACTCCTACTCCTCTAAAGGCAAAAACACTTAATCACCTAGACACCCAATACCCCGAACCATAGTGGACTCATGTCTTCACGGATGAATCCTCAGAGAAAGGAGAAGCTGGCTGGGATACAAATACTTATAACCAAATATCCAAAAACAGAACTCTCAATTGCAACTGGCAAATTATAAAAAAACTAAAGGGCAGTGATATAGATAATCTTAGAAGCATCACTTCTGAAAATGGATGTGTTGGGCCAATGGCACAAATAAAACAGCAACACAATGCATTTCCATTATCTGGACTACAACCAACTAGAAATCTTGTAGGACCATTGTTCTATTGCAAGAGAAATCCAGCGGGAGTTTGAGAAAGAACGCTAAAGAAAAAGAAGTAGCATCAAAGGCACCAGCAGATCAGAGACTCAAATCAGCAAACAGAGTCTTCTTGTGTGAATGAATGTCAGTTTTCCAGAACATCCAAAATGAACCTAATGATTTCCTAACAATAACAAAAACAACTGTAGAACTTTTAAATAAACCGTCTACTAATAATAGTGTTAACACTGCACACTGTGAATTGCAGGAAATGAGGCAGCTGACAGACTGGCAAAATAAGTTGCAAAAAAGGAACAATTCCAACACAGAATATCACTAATTGAAGCAAAAACTCCCATTAAAAGAAAATACAAACAGGCAGCAACTTTCCAAAAGACCCCATCTTAAAGCTGAACAGATCATAACAAAGTATCATTTTTAGACTCTGAACAGGACACTGTAGACTCCAAACACATCTCCACAGAATAAATGGTGTTCAAACTGAATAATTTTCATATTAAAAGGGTCCCCAGACTCCATACACATTCTGCAGACATGTCCATTTTTTGGTGACTTGAGAACTAACTCCTGAAAAAAAGGAGGTCTGGATGTGTAGCTGTGGGGTAACTGTGAGGGCCTTCTGATGACTGAATTCATGGAGGTGGCCCTCCTGCCAGTATACACTTATGAACATATGAAACTGATACCAGAAGAATATAAACAGTGAACAGGTAAATTGTACTATACTGCATCAAGGGCAGAACAATAATGACTATGGAATGATAGGACTGTGATTTTAACTTTAAGCCCCCAGACTAAAATTACACAATTTTTCCTCCTGGGTCCAGGTTCTTTTTTGACAATGTGCATTATTTTTGGTGAGTGTTTGGTAAACGTGATACTTTTTTGTTTGTAAAGATATCAAAATAATTTTTGCACATGGAAATAAAGGAGTGAATAATGCATATAATCGTTTTTTTTGTTCTTCTATGTGTGATATGACAGTTGTGAGAAAGTTGTGAAGTAAAAACTTGGGGAAAAAAAATATCAAAACTACCATTAAAAAAAAATGGCAAAAATTATTTGTTGACGAACCTATACTTGAACAACGTTTGGCAACACTGACAAAATCTTCCCAAATACCTATTCCTATTGTATATATGTTGTTTCATATTCAACTAACATAATATGGACTGAACAAACCAATAAAACATGAAGAAATCACATACAATTCCTGTCCGTCCAACACTAGGCCTAGGCCAAAAAACAATGTAATTATTTTCCATGCTGACACGTGGCACCCCTAATAATATTGTGTTTCTGTTATTCAATTAATAAAAAAACATTCTTATAATTATAACATACACAAAAACAGCAACTAAAACATGTAGATATGACATATTGACGATCACTTACAATGCCACCAAGTGCTACATTTGATAGTAAAATATGGCATCGAAAATTCAATCGTTGTTCCAGAAATTCGCGGACAAAATTAGCAGGCATTCTTCTTCTTACAATTGTAATGTGTAAAGGAATTTGACCTTTAGGCTGTGATATATTCCTAGTTTTGTGTGGCAGGAATTCTATGTGATAACTTCATTTGATTAACTTCACTTCATTTGATTCCGTACTGATGAATCGGGACATAGCAACGACGGTGACTGGAGAAGCCAAAGGGTACCCAGAAACGTAATGTGTTGGCTACTACAGACACTTATGGAGTCTGTAAGGTTAAGATCTCTATAGAATATTGACATAAAAGTCTTGTTAAGTTGACAAAATCTGCAGCTTATACCTTGTTGAGTTCCCTAATCACGTTTTCCCTTTTGAACTGTGACTTGTAGTTACCACGAAAGATCAGAGCATCCATCGCAACAACCTCTGTGTATCTTCTTCTCCACTCATCTCTGAAATAAATAGTGTCATCTTTATATAAACTATTTGTCTTGTACTAGTTTGAAAAAAATTTGGATCAGTATGAAGTATGGCAACATATTTGGGTATCTTAATAACATCGGATGAATTAACACTTTACAGACCAATTTCGATGGATAGTCGTTAAATTTCTATTATATAACTTGGTAACAACTTCAATGAACGTCAAAACTGCTATGATACTTCAGAAATATGGCAACCATAGCAATAGTGTTACTAAAAATAGCTTGCCCGGGAAAGTATGTTCTTTCAAAATGGCAGCACCGATGAAATAGTCAATATATGTCGTTCATGAGTATTAATCATGAAGAAATCGGATTTTTCGATGGTGAGATATGTTGATATATAGAAAGTATTGTAAATATAATAATAAGTAGGATTTTGAACTTGAAATAACTCATGGGGACTTTCAAATCCATTCATAAAATGCAAAGATTCATGCGACATATAGAATGTTTGAAGGCTCTCTTGAGCAAGTTCGATCTCATACAGTTTTTTAAAGACGGCGATATAAATGTGTGAACATCCCTGGTAATGGGAGATAAGTACGCTTTGGATTACTGGTCAGCAAAGTATTGAAGAAGCCAAATGTAGAATTGCCCAGCAAAAGTAAAATTTCACAAGATGGAGAACATCCTATGTAATATACCTTTTGCAGCTTTGAGGCAGCTGCTCTGACCTGGAGAAGACAGTAGACTTCGCCATGATGACAGGCCTGACAATATAACATGATGACAGATGCTGACCGCAGAAGAAGGATATCTTTTGTAATTCATCTTCTTCTTCTAAATTCATTCTCAAACTCCCCAATGGTTCTCTCTTGTAGCAGGACAATGGTCCTACAAGATTTCCAGCAGGGTCATAGAGTGTTGTTGGCTGAAATAACTTTAACATAAGAATGATAAGCACTCTTAGATGTGAGGGTTATGATGATGATGTCCTTCGCAAGCGAAGATAAGCATGGCATGAAACAAACAAAAATTAATAAAAATGTGGTGAACAAGTATAAAAAAACAAATCATTTGTGATTATCTAATTTGGTTTGGGTTTGTGAGTGTCATACAGTGTTGTTGGCTGAAAGTCTGAAGGAATTGCAAGAACTATTGGAACAAATATACAGCATATGTAGGCATTAAACATCCGAACAAATGACAAACTGGAATGATGAAGCTTCTTACATATCTTGTTATTTTTTCATGTCAGTTTATTGTAGAATGATATTGAGTTGTTTATCTTCTCTTAGAGGTTGTCCATTTATCTTGATAACATCAGCTTTTTATTTTGGTGAGTGGCAAAAATAGTGTAGTGCTGCTCTTGTTTGTGTGTTACTGCTGCTATACATTTGCTCGCAAGGTTAAGACATCTATAGTACTTTGTATCTGTTTGATGACCAGTGTTGCATGTTCTTCCTTACAGCATATTACCAAGTCATCAGTGTACATTGCCACTTTCATTCCATGATTAGCAATCAGAACATTGATGATTAGATTCAATGACTCATGTTTCACTGAATACACGTGTATTGCTCTTTTGTAGTGACCTATAGTACTTTATACAGAAATTTCATAGAATTTATGGCAAAAATACAGAATTTAGATATAATTTTGGGCAAAAATACCCAGTTCATGCAGTATGTGTAGAAAAATTAAAAAATTAATGGGTTATTTCACACTGAAATACAGAATGATCCTTTTGCAGGTTGGTAGGTATGTGAATGTTGATTTTAGTATACAACTGTCCACTGTAAAATAAAGTTAATGATAAAACAAAATGAGAAACCAAAACTTATTTGTACAGACAGAAAATTACTGACAACCTTTCTGTTTTATCCTCATGATTTCCACTGAACTTGAAAGTCTCTGAATAGCCCTCATAGTTACTGAATCTCTCACAACCTAAAGAAGAAACGAACACACAATAACACATATAATATATATATATATATATATAAAACAATTAACATGAGTTGAAACCAAATTATTTTTTTAGAAACCTTTTTTATTTTACAGATTTTACTAGTTTCTCCCTTTGACTTCTTTAAAGACAGGTTATCTAATTTTTAAAAAATTTTTTGGTATTCTATCCCCTCATTGTAAAATCTCCAGCACACATCAATCATCTCATTCATGTGGTATATATGAGACAGCTTCAAAACGTTCCAGGAATTAGTGGACTATATAGACATAAGTAACAATAGAATTATCTGCATTACATTTCCTTCAAACTAGTTCTCTTAAAAAACTACACATTTTTGCCAACATGCAAACAGCTGCTGAAAACATTTGTGGAACCCATTCTTTGACATCTCTCTTAGCTGTCTTGTCACATTGGTGACAATGTCATCTTCATCCTTGAAACACTGTCCTTTTCAGTGCTGATTTCAGCCGAGGAAACAAGAAAAAAAATCTGCTGGTCCAAGATCGGGAGAATATGGATGCTATTCCAAGGTAAATACATTATGCTTTGGAACTCCTCTATGCCTGTGAAACATGGAGAGTATATGCCAGGATTGCTAGAAGACTCAAACACTTTCACCTAAGCTGCCTTCGTAAGATACTCAGCATCCATTGGTAGGATAAAATTCCAAACAGTGAAGTACTGATGAAATCTAAATCTGTAAGCATACATACAATGTTGATGAAGGCGCAGATATGTTTGGCAGAAACATGGTCCACATGAAAGATTATCATCTTTCAAAAGAACTCCAGACTGGCTCCTGCAAGGCAGGAGAACAGAAGAAGCATTTTAAAGACACGCTTAAGACATCACTGACCCACTTCAAAAAAGACCAAAATTCATGGGAGAATCTTGCAGAAGACAGATCCAACTGGTGTCAAAGAATCAAGAGTGGTGTAGCAGAGCAGAGAACCTCAGAGACAATGACGCACAATAAAAACGTGTTACAAGAAAGGCAAGAGCTGCTCAATGTCTCACAGACTCCACCCACACATGCCCAGAGTGTGGTAGACAATTCCAAGCATATATAGGACTCATTTGTCACAGTCGGGCACACCGCAGACATCATCATCATCCCCCACTTGAGCTGAATGGTCATTGTTGACTTTGATGGACAAATAGCAGCATACAATACCCTTATGGATCTGCCTATGAGTTCTGTGACTTATGAAAATTGCTCTCAAATTATGAAGCAGAGGCAATCATGACAGTCACAAAGTTAATACACCAACAGTTTGATCATGAAACAAAAACCATCAGGTGTAGTCATTTTAATAGACTCTATGACAGTTTTGGAAGCACTTAAACATACCCCATATGAAAATCAAGATATTCTCCACATAGCAAGAGCAGAGCACAGTCTTATCTCTACATATCCAAACCTCGTGACCATGCAATGGATCCCTGGACATAGCGATATGGCAAGAAATGAAGTAGCAGACACACTTGCAAAAAGAGACTCCTCAAAACAGCAACAAAAATACCTTGTAGTATGGGAATAGTCAAACATATTCTCATTAACAACACCAGGGAAATCTGGCTGAACAGATGGGCAAATGGGCTGACTGGCCAAAATGTATTTAGTTAAATGACATAGCTAAAGGACAATGACAGCATGAACAAACTCAATGACACACTGCCAGCTGTCAGTTGCATGGGCTCATTCATTGAAAGAGAACAGAACCTTAAATGGGATAACCTTTGATAGAAGTCTCTCATTCAACAAACACATCACAAATATGATTCAGAAGGCTAAAAGAGGGATTAGCGTTATCAAGGTTATGGCGACTTTCGACATGCAGCAATAGGTCCTGTTTCTGCTTCTACAAGTGATGGTGCTATCTATCATAGATTATGGCCTCAGCCTACTAACAGACACGAGTCAATAGATTGGAAAAACTCCAAAATGAGGCAATGAGAGCGGTACTGGGTTGTACTAGAGATACACCAATCTCTGCTATGAGATTTCTGCTTGATCTCCCCAGCATTAGAGTGCGACATCAGGTAGCACAAGTTACGTCGTACCTTAAAGTGACAAAATACAACCAGCACCCATTACACAGTCTAGACGAGTCAAAGGGAAAATGAATCAAGCGTGGCAGATCATGGATGGCAGAGGCTGAAGACACACTGTGAAGAGTATGTGAATAGGAATAAATAGGAAAGATCAGTGAATAGGTGGAGGTCTACCTATAGAGAAAAAAATCACTAACTAAAGTAATAATACAACTAGATAAAGCATGTCGGAAATGGACGGGTGTCATGGCCCAGTTTACAGTGCATTAACCCAGCTACACTCAAAACAACAAGACATAATTATATACACAGATGGCTCAGTTATCAGAAATACAAATAAAAGCGGTTGGGGTTTTGTTGCCTACAGAAGCGGTGTGAAGTTGGTTGAGAAATCTTCTGCATACTCCACTGTCACATTGAGCATGAGGATGGAGAGGAGATAGAGGGAGTTACAGCAACACTTGATTTGTTGATAACTGATACATCAACACACTCGATAATACTCACAGACTCTCAAAGTATGTTGTGTAAGATAGAAAAGTACATGCTGAGAAAAGAATGGTGGTAATTATTGAACAACTCAATTGTCCAGAGCATTACATGGATATACTTCCCCGGTCATACTAGGGTCAAAGTAAACGAGAGCGCTGACTTATTGGCAGGTAAGGCAGCAATAGACAGCACAATGCTGAGAAGAGATAAAGCAGACTTGATCAAGGCAGTAATAAATACATTTCAAGATGAAGATGATGTCAATGAGGCTGAGAATGTATATATAAAGAGAATGTCAGAGGGGAAGAATCTAGAGGGGAAGAATGGAAAAGTAATATTTTTAAAGTCCTGAAGATCATGTAATCAACACCTTACTGGGACTCTTGAGTCTACATACATTCATTCTCAAACTCCCACTGAACCTCTCTTGTAGCAGGACAATGGTCCTACTAGATTTCTAGTATGATATAGTCCAGACAATGGAAATGTGTTGTGTCATTGTTTTATTTGTGCCAATAGCCAGACATATCCATCTCCAACGGTGAAGAATGTCTCTAGACACAATGACTTATGTGGACCCATCAGTTGTTCGATAGAGTCTGGCATATGGCACTATCTTTGGCACTTATTAAGAGAATAAGTGTCAGTATATACAGCATGCCTAGACATGAAATCAATCAATCAATCAATAAACCTATAACCCTTCAGGGTCGTAGGGGTACCACATTGGATGCCTCAGCACACAGAGTCCTCCAGCGAATTCTATCCTCAGTGCTGCAGATGAGTGTGGAAATATCTTGCCCTGTCCATTCCTTGATATTGTCTGTTCATGACTTTATTTGTCCTCCTCTGCTTCTTCCACCCTCAACAGTTCCCTGTAGTATTGTTTTTGACAAGGAATCGTGCCTGCATACATGTCCGAACCATGCTAGTTTTTGTCGTTTCACTATTGAAAGCAATGGTTCCTGAACTTCTGCACACATCTCTACTTTATTTCTTACATACACATTGGTCTTATGTTCCCTATAGGAAATTCGTAGAATTCTTCTGTAGCATTTGTACTTGAAAGCCTGTAATCTTCTCTCCATGTCCGCAGTGAGTGTCCAACTCTCACAACCATACAACACAACAGAAAGCACCAGCGACTTATATAGTTTGATTTTTACTCCAACACTGATGTTGCTTATCCAAATCACAGTTAGCCTTGACAAGACGCTAAAGCCATCTCCAGCCTTATTTTTAGTTCTGCTTTGCATTTACCATCACTGCATATACTGGATCCGAGGTATTTGAAGGTATTTACCTCCTCAAGCTTATGTCCATTCATCATGATATTAGTCTGGTTTTCTGTGTCTCTGCAGTTTACCAAGATTTTGCTCTTATCTGTATTGATTTCCATTCCGTACTTGCTGGTAACTTTTTTCAACTTTGATGTTAATTCTTGCAATGATTGTCCTGACCCAGCTATAAGATCAATATCATCAGCGAAACACAAGTTGCAAAAAAGGGCGACCGATCGATATAGATGTGTTGTAATCATGTAATGTCTCTTGTATGATGTGCTCTAAGTATATGTTAAAAAGTACTGGGGACATTATGCACTCCTGTCGAACTCCCACATTTGTTTTGAAGAACTCTCCAAATGTATTGTTTGACAAGACAGCACTATTTACATTTTTGTACAGAGCTTTAATAATGTCTATAATTGTGGTGTCAAAATTAAATTTCCTCAGTATGTGACACAGACCATCATGCCAAACACGGTCAAAGGCCTTTGTAAAGTCAATGAAGTTGTGGTATAGATCACGTTGGTGCTGAATATGTTTTTTGATTAGTGTTCGGATGTTAAATATTTGTTCAACGGTGCTTCTGTTTGCTCTGAAATAATGGAGACATGAAATAATGGCATAACAATCTATGAAACACTCTTCTGAGTTCATTCTCAAACTCCTGCCATTTAGCAGGAAGTAGTCTGGAGAAGACTATGTGTTTTGACATGGTTTACTGCTTGGCTATGATATTTGCACATTTCAGCTTGAGACATTCAACTTCAGCATGTCTTTTTGGATTCTTTGACCATGGAACAGCAAACTCCACCGCTAAATCTCATTGGCAACCGTTTACAACATACATGCAGATCACACTGTTGCTATTCTTAGTTCCCCTTACTAGGTCCACTATGAAACACTAAAACTTTCGCTCTAAACAAGAGAAGATTAAAGTCTGTCTAAATGGTCAGCTGTAGCTCGCTGAGCAATGAAATGTACATATATCTAATACTAACAGTCCTGACCTGTCATAATAAGCACCTCATTATCTGTAAGAACTTCAGTGAACAGTCGGGATAGAATCATCTCTGGACAGATTAAGAATCTAATCTCTTCCTGCACTAATCCATGTCCCAGTACACCACCACCAACATACTTATTCGCAAAGTCAGCCTGTAATCAAAGAAAACATGACAATCACAGTTACACATAAAATAAGATAGAACATGATGTGGTAGAGACAGAACAATGGTTAAGAACATGTATATTCAGGGCTTATAGGGATACTACATTGGATTTATAAATATGTAGAAACTTTCCAATGATTTCTATTTTCAGTAAATAAAATGAGTGAAGATCATGGTAGATTCTTTGATATTGTCCATTCAGGACTTTCTCTGTCTTCCTCTGCTCCTTCCGCCATCAACTATTTTCTGTAGGATTGTTTTTGACAGTGAATCATGTCAGTTTACTTTCCCAACCATACACCTTTTTGTCTTTTTACTATTGAAAGTAGTGATCCTTAAGAACTTGTATGCATCTCTATTTTATTTCTAACATACATACCAGTATTTGTTTTGTGCTCTCTATAGGGAATACACATAATTCATTGATAGCACTTGTATTAAAAAAGCCTGTGTCTGTTTAAAATTGAAATATGGAAATAAATTGTTAAAAATACGGATTTATGAAAAAATAAGTTGACAGCTATGGGTTACAATCATTTCTGGCTTCACACCTTTTTTAGTCATAGGATCAATAAAGAAACATTCAGAAAAATATACTGTGTAATATGACCTTGTCATTAGAGGTGAGAAAGAGAGTTCTGCAGTGCTATTGGGAAATTAGAGGCAACAGAGATGTGGCTTTACAGAAGAATGCTGAGAATACCATGGACTGCCAGAAAAACTAATGTAGAGGTGTTGAAAGAGTCAAATGCGAAACGGACCGTAACAATATAAAAAAGGGCAATCTTCTTTTTTTGGCCACTTCATGAGACAGGCAGGTTTGGAGAACATAGTCACAACAGGCAAAATTGAAGGCAACAGAGGGCGACAACGTGAGAAAATATTAGACAGTGTGACAACCTGGCATGGCAAGGAAACAACAACAACTTTGATACATAATACTGTGGACAGAGTGCTGTGGAGAGCCATGACTGCCTACGCCGGCTGGCATGGCACCTGATGATGATGGGGATCAAAAGGCATAGTGGACAACATAAGTGGGATTGACATGTTTCATATGTTTTCACAGATGATATTATGAATATATTTGGTAATTAAGTGACAACAAATATAGCATAGTCATTTTCATTTAGTGGCATTCTGACAAATTTATTTACCTATCCTTTAGAACTCTGACTTAAAATTATGCAATATCCCCCCTGGGCCCTACTTATTTAAAAAAAAAATTTGTGTTATTGATGGTGGGTGTTATGAAAACGTGATAACTTTTTTTGTTTTAAAATATATCAAAATAATTTTTGCACATCTAAATAAAGGAGTGAATATTGAATATAATCATGTTTTTGTTGTTGTTGTATGTGTGATATGACAGTTGTGAGCAAGTTGTGAAGTTGAAAATTCGGGCGAAAAACGCAAAATGCCATTTTCAAAATTGCAAATATATCTTCGTGACGGCCCTAATACATGAGCAATGTGTGGCAACATTGATAAAATCCTCATAAATACCTATACTTAATGTATATATATTGTTTTATAACCAAACATATAATATGGACTAAAAAAACTAATAAAACGTGAAGAAATTGCATATAATGTCTGTCCGGTCAACACTAGGTCTAGGCCAACACACAGCATAATTATTGTCCATGCACACATGTGGCACCTCAGATATATATTATTTTTGTGTTTTGAATGAATATATAAACATTCTTATAAAATAACAACATATTAAACACAAAAAACAACAATTAGAACATGTAGTCATGATCATTTACCCATGCCACGAGGTACTCAATTTGATAGTAAAATATGGCAGAAAATGGCCAAAGTCACTCCAGATATGTGTTGATAATATCAGCCGGCTTTCCCTTCTATACAACGCTAATGTGTAAAGGAATTTGACCTTCAGACTGTGACGTATTCCTAGCTTCGTTTGGTGGGCTTTATATGTCATCGGTTCATTACTTCGTGAAGTTCCGTACTCGGGAATCAGGCGATATCGTATGGCGCATGATTGCGACCACAGGCAAGGTGGGGCACACACTGAAGGCGCAATGTCGTGCCCATAGGGTCCTAAAGGTTAAAGTTTATAAAAACATTAGGCCTAGCCGGTAACGTGAGTTAGATCAACATGTTTTGTTTGTTTTCACAGATAATATTATATGTACATGTTAGTTTGGTTTAGAAATAACATCAAAGATATTATAGACCAGACATTTTATCCTGGATTGAATATATCGTACAAGAACAGATGAGTCACACGTTTTTTCCATTTTTTTTATATTCACCATTTAAAAATAATATATCACACATACGCCAACACAACTTACATCATTACATTCTTCTTCTTCTGCAGTGTTCATTCTCAAACTCCCGCTGAATATATCTTGTAGAAGGACAATGGTCCTACTAGATTTCCAACAGGATGTAGTCCAGAGAATGGAAATGCGTTGTGTTGCCATTTTATTTGTGTCAATGACCCAACACATCTGTCTTTGGCATAATCATTACATTCAGTAACCATTCCTTTATTTTCACACACAAAAATTATACAAAAAGCTTCATAAACAAAAAAATATTGCATTTTCCAAATACCCTCCATAAATAACGCACAATGGCAAAAAAGAATGCAGTGGTAGAAGAAAACTACTCAATTTTAATACAATACAGAATGCTAAATGTTCAAAGCAAACATGGAGAGTTCTCAGAAGACGACAACGAAAGAACAACTACAATAGCATATAAATAGATCCACACAACATGTAGGGACTTTAACATGAAAATAAACACAGAAAAAACTGAGGTAATGTCAACTGCAAAAACATAAGAAATATCATATTCTAATCGATGATCAACCTTAAACAGATGAAAGAATCCACTTATCTTGGAAGCATCATATCAAATGCGAAAAACATCACAGATATCCAACATAGATGCAACATAGCATACCTGATCTTGGGGCAGATGTCTGCTATTTTCAAAAACAAATGTGTGAGCTGAACACCAAAACTGCACTATATAAAACAATCATTGTACCATCACTATGCTACCAATGTCAAATGTGGACACTAACAACAGAATCCAAAAGAATTATAACTTGTTACAACAGAAATGACTTGTCTACATAGAATTCTTGGAGTAACAATAAGAAATAGATTCAGAAACGAAAACATCAGAAAACTAACAAACACAATGCCAATCCTGGATTACATTAGAAGACAACAGATTAAGTGGTTTTCACATGCTTCCAGACTACCATCAGACAGTGCCTCTCAGAAAGTATTACCATACACTGGATACAAAACCAGGGGCAGACCTTGCAAACGATGGATTACAGAAATAAAAGAGTCAACGAAAACAAACATATATGAAGCACACACAAAAGCCATCTCCAGAGTTCTTCTAATCCTGATGCTGCAAGGCATAAAGGGGATAAAGCGAAAATTAAGAAGAAAGACAGAGTGCTAAAGGTTAACAAAGAATAACATTTCTAATATTTACTTGCAGCATTCCTCGCCCATCATCTTCAATGGTCCCAGTTGTTGATACATGGAGATTGGTAAATTTCTTATGCATCCTGTGCCAGAAATCATGATCAAGTGTTTCAAATTGGCGGGTATAAGTCACTGCTCCGGTAGGCACTAAGACAGGAATCATGCAATTATTTCAATATAATACAAGAGAAATATGATACGGCTTCAATAAGATGACAACTTATGTCACTGGTAACACAGAGAAATATTTCTGCTATAATTTGACTAATATTTAGTTGTGTTATGGTCTAAATCTATTGCAAACATATCTCAGGGATATGGGCATGGGTTTCAGACATCGTCAATAAAGAAAATATATCATTTAAAAAAAAATTAGTTGCTTGAAATGTTGTGCGGTATATTTAAAACTTATGTTTACACTGATGTAGTTTTTAAGTGTGCAGAAAATTAAAAACAAGGAATCTACATACATTAATTTTAAAATCAACTGCAACCAGGCATGGCTTGTGCACACAGAGTCGAATGGGATCTCTTTGGGCAACATAGAAGAGCAGAAACTAACCACCTCCTTTCTAGACCAGATGCCACTGCATGCATGATCACAACCACTCAGACCAACCTGCATCTGGACTAGTTGGTAGATGCATCATACTGCCTACTGATGTGGTAACACATGTTTGCATGACTTGACGATCTCGCTGACATATGGAAGTAACAGGTCCCACTAAACAGCTGTCACACACACATACCTTACAACTAATCAGCAGGTGGCGGAGAGATTGCCTACCAATGGACACAATGTGGATACAGGGATGAAAGCTGCAGATCAGCATACTTGGATAGCACATCCTTCGGGTGGTTTAGGTAAAGTGTAGATAGAACACCCTAGCCCACTAAGGCAATCTATCTATAGGAAGGATACTCAAACAGAAACCAGTCCAAGTCCACCTATGTCACAGTGGCACCAGCCTTTGTGGGATGGAGTAATCAGTGCTCGTGCCTACCATCATAAACCGAGAACACAAAAAGAAAGAAAGAATTTAGTAATCTAATAAGTATTAACCATCATCTGAAACAAATTAAAATATCTTCTTCTTCTTCAGCGTTCGCTCTCAAATAACCACAACGAATATTTCGTGTGATTTCCGCCGGGGAGCGTGAAGTACGTTGTGCTGCAAGTTCCACAGTAGAACTGTGTTATTTGCACCTTGGTTGGCCACTTGTGGTCAGGACGTCCGAGGTCCAGCACATCCGTTTTCATCATGCCTTTAATTCGGGTAGGCTTCCCTAGTCCGTGACAGCCTGTCTATCTGTTGCCGGGCACGCTGGTGTGAGTAGTGCCTCTTTGCCAGATGCTTGTCGAGCGCGTCTATCTGGCACGAGGTGTTTCACCGTCTATGAACTCACCTCATGCAAATGGATGTACTGTGCCCATTGGGTACTGAACCGTTTCTCATCCACGAGCCTGGTTCCGTATGAGGAAGAACTCGCCAGAAGAGTTGGATCCTGGCCCGTTTGCCCTCCTACCTGAGGCGCCGTTCACCGACATCGTGAACCCCTCGCCCAAGTTTGAGTCTCACACCACGCGTTTGAGAGCAAGGCATTCTCAAGCTGAGCGACCGTGTCCCAATAGCGCCTGAGCCCATCAGGTACTGAACCCTTTCTCTCTGCAAGTGTATTTCAGGTATAGGAAAGCTTGACAGTAGAGTTGGGCCAGGACTGCCATTGTTGTCCCTTTTTTGCCTGTGCCCATCGGGTACGGAACCCATTCTCTTCGCGAGCATATTTCCGGTTTAGAAAGGCTTGACATAAGAGTTGGGTTAGGTCTTTTGCTTTTCCGAACGCCAATGATTGGGTCTGGGTCTCTGCCTATAAGGAGCACAGGTAACTAGAAGCTCGTCTCGAGCTAACGGAGCTTGTAGTTCACCTTACCTAGGAAATTTTCACTTTCTATTTGCAGTTCGCGCTGCCCTCTGGCGCTGTTCTACCCTTTCATTGTGTCATTGTACTCAGTATGAAATCTATTTGTCTCTCGCCATGCATCTACCTTTTTGTGCCTTGTACATTGGCTGCCCCTCCAATGTTCGGACTGGACTGACTAGCTTCACTATATGTCGACAGTGTCGCTGTATGTGGTGATGCTGGTGGTGTCGGAGATATTGTCTGTCTTTTATGCAGTCAAATCTCCTTCCATCTGCTACCTCCACATTCTTGCACACGATCCCCAAATGATTTGGCCAGAATCAGCTCTAGCTGCTGTATTTCTGTTTCCAGCGTGCTCCGCGAGGAGGTACATTTGGGATCTTGGTTATCTGATAATCCTGGGTCTGCCGAGAGCAATGCGTTCCCTTTGCACCCCATTAAAATATCTAAAAATACTAATCATCTTTAGAGATTACAAATACTAATCATCATTAGAGATGGGGGTGCTAGGGTAATGCATTGATCTCGTGCTGACCCAGATTAGAAGATAACCAAGATCCTAATAGTACTTCCTCATGGTGCACTCTGGAAACAGAAATACCTTGGCTCATGTTGTGTTCTTCACTTTTAGGGATCGTGTCCGTGGATGTGGAGGCTGCAGATGGAATGAGAATTGAAAGCAAAAAAAAAATACAAGCAATATCTCAGACATCACTGCATCAACACATGCAGTGACACTGTTGACACACAGTGACACAAGACATTCTTGCTTGGTCAGCAGAAACACAGATGCATTGGAGAGGCGGCCAATACAAATGTCATGAAATGGGTAGATGTCATCACGAATATCAAGAGTCATGCTCAAGTCTCCATAAGGATGAAATATTGAGTACAATGAGAGGGCGGTACAGTGCCAGAGCCACATGCAAATAGAACAGAAAACGCTACATGAAAATAGGAATTAAAAGTGTTGTTCAGCTCAAGAACAAGCTTCTAGTCCCCAGTGCTCCTATATGTGTGCACAGACTCAGATTTGGATGAGGGGTTCACGATGTTGGTGAATGCCACCTTGTCTAAGAGGGCGAAGGAACCCGAGCCCACTCTACTTTCAAGTTTTTTTCTATACCGGAATCATGCTCACAGACGAGAAAAGGTTCAGTACCCAATGGGAACAGGTACAATGCTTCTAATTACTCAAGATAAGTTCACTGGCAGCGGAACACCTTGTGCGAGACAGACGTAGTTGACCCAAGTCTAAATCCCTCATTATGATTACCACCTCCTTGGAGACTGCTACCCAAGGACATGTTTTGACCTGTACAGTCCAAGGGCAAAGTGGGTGATAAAACATCACGGCATAGAGTTGATACACATCTGTCACATGGTGACAGATAGGAAGGCTGTCACAGGTCAGGGAAGCACACCTAAATTCAACATATGCCTAAATCAGTTATACTAGGTCTACATGGTGCAAACTGAATCATAGCACAAAGTACTTCACATTCCCCTAAAAGAAAATCATGCAAGCTTCGCAATGATTAACTGAGAGCGAATGCAAACAAACATCATTAGAGATTACAAATACTAATTTTCATAAAAGATTAATTAAAATATCTTTTGCATTCATTCTCAAACAGATAAGCAGGATGTAATCCAGAGAATAAGATGTTTTGTGTTATGGTTCGCAGCTTGGCTGCTATACCACGCCTTGCTGTCTGACAAATCTGATTTTATCTTGGCTTCTGGGTCTCTATGATCCTCTATAGCAGGGGTCGGATACCCATGGCTCGTGAGCCAGATATGGCTCTATTGATGGCTGCAATGGTTCAACACATCCAACTTCGGTGGTGGTTATTAATATGTTCAGTGTTTTCACCAATTCCACTGAAAGGTAGTTGTCCATAGCCATAATGTTAGTTGGCCAGATATATATTGTAGTGTGTTTATAAACACTGCTCATCCTGTAAGCTGGCCACCAATATGAAACTAACCAAAATCAAACTAACTTGACCGTTGCCTCTGTCTGTGTTGCTATTGACCTGGTCTCAGATGACCACATCTCTTGTTCTGTCTAGTTATTTTATGCATGATCCAATCTTAAAAAGGGCTCAAAAGGAGTAAAGGACTGGTTTCATTCTTCTCGGTTTACTTCCTATGTACTCTGCCTGCCTGCCAAAAGTATCACTCATAGCATGTAACCCAGTAGCTTCAAGCGATAATCCCTGGGGATCTCCAAAAGAATCCACTTTATAAACAAGATGTCACAAGTGGGATTTGAACCCGCAACCTCTTGAACACAAAGTGAATGGCTTAACAACTACATCAGGGAGATATTATCAAGCATCAACCCCACAATGAAGCTTGGCTGCAATGTACATTGAACATACTCTCTTGCCTTGGTAGTGCACTCTGATAGACTATATCTTGTCTATATCTTATTTCCCTCTCACTTGTATCTCTGCATACCTTTTATTCACCACATCTCAATTTTACAATGAAGTAAGGTCTTCAACAAAGTATCATATCTTTTTATATGTCCAAAATGTTTTATTTGATTTTTATTTCCTGTAATAGTAAATCTTCATACATAGTGTTCTTATCTGGCATGCACTCCTGAATAAATCGGCAAGCTCGTTGTCCAGTGTTAAGCAGCGTACATCTTCAGTCTGCGCTGGCTGAGAAAGACGAGCTAGGCAAGTAAACCTGGCAATTTTCCAGCAGTGAGACAGGGGTGGTGTGTTAACTGTGCCCATACGATGTAGGTGTTCAGCTCTGCGCAAGAACATTTTGTCACTCTACATAGTTTTGATAAACCCCATCTGAAGGTTCCTCCAACAGACATTGCACCAAGCCGAAGTCTCCTGGGTATGAAAGAAAGCTTAGAGAAACCTCCCCATTGCACATAGGAAGCAAGAACTAATCATTCGTAATTCCTGGGATTTGAAACAAACAAACAAACATAGTGCTGCTAAAACCTCTTTATAATCACAGTCTATGACAATGTAGAAGAGAAAAGCTCACATCCTTAATCATGGGAATACAAGTAAATATATTGTAGTAGTATTAATAGAACAATTTCTTACTGTTGGTTGTAACTCGTTGGAAGTAGTTGATTATACATTTAAACTTTTCAAATTTTCTAGAGCTCTGTGAATCGCTGTACAAGCTGAAATAAAGCAAATATCAATTTTAGAAATGCTAGTCATGTCTTTTGAAAAAAAATGACTCAAAGGCTAAAAGATTGACTTCCATTGTACTAAGGTTCTCTGTTGGCGGTGGTGAAATGACACAAGTTTGCAATAGTTTGGATACGTAATGGAGCATCATTCATTTTCAAAGATTATACTACAAGGAAAAGTTGAGAGCAGAAGGAGAAAAGATGCCCAACGAAAGTATTGGCTTGATAACATCAAGAAATGGTCAAGATGGTTGGTGAGCTTTTTGTGCTGATGGCTCAATGTGGCACCTTCCCAATCCTAACATGTTATGAGTTTTATTCGTTTACTCAGGTTTCCCCCATACGTAGTCCAGCCCTCTCAATGAAGCAGCATCTGCCAAGAGCATCGCTCATTGCAAGTAACTGCATAGTTTCAAGCAATACACTCAGGAACTCCAAAGAAGTGCAAGTAAAAAAGACATCATGTCCTAGGATTGAACCCATGACCTCTCTATCGAGGAAAAAAACACCACAATTCCTGGTATGCAAAAATTTAATAACTTCTGTTCACTCTCAGCAGCAGCCATTACTTTCACAGCTGCAAGACGTCTTCATGCCTTTGGAATAGATGTGGTCAACATGATCTTTCAAGTTCAGACTATATAAAAAAGAACATCCAAATACAGTCAACCTTGGATTGTAAGTAACATTGCTAGCATTTAGAAAGACTAGAAAAAAATGTGTATACAATATGAAATGGGTAAATAGTTCTTGAAGTTGTGATCACCTGTGTGTTGCCAGGACCGAAAGGGGAGCAAAGAATAGCAACACTGTTTACCTTCCACGCATGTCGTAAAAGGCGACTAAGGAGGTTATGGGATGGAGTTGGCTGTCCCATCCCATATAGGGTCAGTGACCCAAAACCATGCTGAAGTCGGATGTGTCAGGCCGAAAGGCGCAGATATCGCAGCAATGGTGTAAACCATGACACAATGCATTCCGTTCTCCGGACTACATCCTGCTAATCTGCAGAAGTTTGAGAACGAACGCAGAAGAAGAAGAAGTTGTGATTTCTTATCAAATAATCCAAAACCAGATTCTAAATAATAATAAGAAGCTGGCTCGGTGGTAGAGTGGTTAGTGTGCCCATCTCACAAGCACAACTAGGTCAAACTGTAACATGGTTCAAAAGCCAACCATTCATATCGTGACTGGATGTGTTAGTCATGCCTAACCCTCTACAATAGGTGAAGTGTCCTATAAGAGATATGCTTCAATAATTATTATAAATAATAAGAGGAATCATTATTTGATCATGTAAACACATTCTAACTAGTTGACAAAAGAAAATTGAAATTATTTCACCTGGACTTCTTCTTCTTCTGCGTTCAGCATCTGTGGTCATGCTATACCATCAGGCCTGTTGTTAAGACGAAGTCCACTGTCTTCTCCAGGTCAGAGCGGCTGCCCCAAGTCTGTATCCTCTGGCCAGGTCTGCTGTCTCTGCTCTTTGTATGTTGGGCAGTCCTGAAGTAGGTGTTCCGGGTTCTGTGTTCGGGATCCACATGGACACTCATCTGTGTTTGAGATCCTTAATCGGTAAAGGTGACCCAACAGTCTGCAGTGGCCTGTTCTAAGGCGAAATAGTGTGGTCTGTTGATATCTTTGGAGGAGATGTATTGCATCATGTTCACCTGGACTATCATCAAATCATTTTGCATGTGTCTTCTCATGATAGATAACTCACATGAGATTATGCATTTGATAACGATGACTGGTGGCTATGGTCTATTACCAGAAGCTAAATGCAACAAAAACTTAAGGACAGAACTTACTTGCTGAAGTTAATATCTGGTAAATGAGCATTCTTTGCCTTGAAGTTACGTTTGGGAAATGTGCAAAAAAATGCATTGGCAAGAAGACAAGCAATTTGCTCCTGACTCAAAGTGACCTTCACATTGCTTCTTTGCTTTAAAATAGGTATTGCCTGACAGAGAAAGAATAAGATAACAATCAAAAGTTATATATGTCTGATAATTGGTGCAAATAAAATAGCAACACAACACAACTTCACTCTCTACACTACATTCTATTAGTATTCTTGTAGGGTCATTGTCCTGCTACTAGAGCTCCAAGGGGAGTTTGAGAACAAATACTTAAGATATTGCCAGCAATACTAATATTATATCTCTCTATCTATACACATTTATAGGTGCTCAACAGATCTCCTCCATCTCATCCTAGCCTTAACTATTGCTTCCAGCTATTTCCATGTTCTACAAAAGCTTTCGTGTCTCTGCATCTAATTCCTTTTTCCAGGTATTTTTGAATTAGTAATTATTACTAATGTGGATGCTTTTTTATATCTCACACTCTCATACTGAAGGACAAATAACAATTTTTTTTTTCGTAAATGAGTGGGGGGTTTTTTTGGTGCTAAATAAAACGGACATTTTTAATGAAATATGGAAATAAATTGTTAAAAAAACAGATTTATGCAAAAATAAGCTGACATCTCTGAATGGGCCTATTATTTCTCCCAAAATATTCTTTTGAAAATCAATGTAAAAGTAATTGTTAAATATTCTGCAGCAGAGATCTTAGAAAGAAAGAAATTGGAGCATAGTTTTCAACAATTACAAAGTGCAAATATGATGTTCTTAACATAAAAATCTACTAATCCAAAATCTAAAGGAACTAACCATAGGGCATAGCTCAGGCAACCGAAGTGCCAGCTTCTGCATCTCTGGTAGAATCTTTACAAAAAATTCATCCTTCATTGCTGACCTCTCTTTACTTTCCTGAAATAAGAAATTTTGCATAACAAAATTGAAAACTGGTTTGGGTAAGTATAACCCGCACATAAATGTAGAATTGAAATGGATTAGAAACATTGCCTGTACACGCATATAACCAAATGAGATCAGGGTACAAAGCCAGAGGAAGACCACGGAAAAGATGGATAGAAAACATCAGGGACATCCTGAACAGACACGGTCATAGTACAGCCGAGGCCACACATCTGGCTTTAGAACGCAAGCTCGAGCTCCAATCACCCCTACGCTTAACGGCAAGAGTGGATCACAAACCACCTGGGGAAAGACAATAGAAACATTTCAGCCAAATCAATTGTTTTACTAGCCTGTTTTATTTACCAACTGTTTTACTAGCCTGTTTTATTTACCAACTGTTTTACTAGCCTGTTTATATTATTAACTGTTTTACTTGCTATGATTGATGATAAAATACAGTATTTCATAAGGAATGATCAATGTGTAATCCTCAATTGCATCTGGCATTGTATTCTCTGTAGCATTTTATGTTTTTGTTTTGCAGAGATTTTCCTTCCCATTATTAAGATTCTTTTAGGAGTATCTCCATATGGTTTGATGGAGCAGCATCCTGTCAAGACTTTCATATCTTTACACATATCTTTGAACCAAAGTTGAGGACATGTAGCTGATCTGTTATTCTCTGCAGCTGTAAAGAATATCCTTAGAAATGTAGTCATCTTCCATGTGACATACATGGCCAACTATTGCAGCTACTATTAAAAATTCTTGAGAATAATGGGAATTGAACCAGTCCGTTCAACGGTACCAAATCGCCTAGCAACTATTGCACACGCGTTCTTCCGTACTTGACTATAAAGAAATACAACTATTGCAAAATTTAGAACTTCTTTGCTCTGACATCTGATTAGACTGACTTTGTTACACTACAAGGAGTGTAAAGATCATATCAATCAAGTTCTCCTTTTTTGCTCATTATGGGATACTCTGATATTAGACTAGTCTAATTTATGTGGTCCGACTCTGTGGCAGCATGGTACAGAGTTTCCAGTGATGGCCAATGTACCAGATTTGAATATCGCTGCAGGAAAATGTGCATTTAAACCATTTAGAAAGTAATGGCAAACTACAGGACATATTTATATTGCCTAGAAAATCCTCACAACCAAAAAATTCATCTCAAATGGTTTGGTGGCTACTTCCTGAATAAGATATGCTACCAAATTTAGATTAGTCTGCCTAATAAAGTAAGTATCATCATGTGATGAAATCTGCATTTTATTTACTCCTGGGAGGAAATCAACTTTTTTATCTACAGCATGTCTCAAGATTGCATGTTCATGGCAAAGTTCCCTCTAGAGTAGAAGATTGCTCAGCATGTGGCATTGCAACCTACAACAACATTGATTCAAACATTTATCTGGAGCTTGCACAAGCTTCAAGAAACCTCCACATAAAAAAAAATAATGCCAGTAAAACCAAATCTGGAGCCAAAAGAAACTTGACTGCCTGGAATAAAAATAAGAAGCGCCTGTGTGTTGCTGGGGCTCGAAAGGGGAGCAAAGAATAGCAACACTGTTTACCTTCCATGCATGTCATAAGAGGCAACTAAGGAGGTTATGGGATGGAGTTGGCTGTTCCATCCCATATAGGGTCAGTGACCCAAAGCCATGCTGAAGTCGGATGTGTCAGGCCGAAAGGCGTAGATATCACAGAAATGCTGTAGGCCATGACACAACGCATTCCGTTCTCCGGACTACATCCTGTTAATCTGCAGGAGTTTGAGAACGAATGCAGAAGAAGAACAAGAAGGACAAAATCCTCAAGAGTTTTTAATCAATCAATCAATGACTACATTCCTGATAAGACATATCTATAGGTGAACGAAAGGTTGAAGAGACTTAGAAGATTGACTTCAATGTACCTGAGATACACCATATGTGCTTCATTCCTTTAAATGTAACTGCATGCAGCCTGCAGAGAGTACCACTCATAACACAATAACTTTGTAACTTGAAGTGATAATTACCATGGATTCCTGAAAAAGTCTACTTTGTAAAGTAGATGTTTCAAGTGGGATTCAAGCTTTGCCCTAGATGTTGCCACAACATGTACAGGGTGGGTTTTTTAATTTACATTCTGACAGAATAAAAACCAATATTATTAGAAAATGCACTCTAGACTTCACGACATTGTAGTGATGGTGCCATGTTTTACATTTGACAGGATAAAACCTGGTATCAATTTTTCTAGTGACTGGGTCAAGTAAGCAAGCTTTTTTAAAACTCAGGTTGCCAGATACAAGTACAGAACAATAACAATTTAAATCTAGAATAACCAACATTTTTTAAAGTAATATGTGGAGTACATTACAATGATAATTCAGTTTAATAGATTTTATTTTACTGCTGATGTCATATGTGTCGGGGCACGGCGGTTGCAATAAAATGCATCTCTGTTCTCTGGACTACATCCTCATGGAAATCTATCAGGGCTATTATCCAGCTAGCAGAGAGATCCAGCAGGAATTTGAGAACAAACGCTAACAACAAACAGATTTTAAAACAATTGTTTGAAATTGATTGTGAACTGTGAATATGTTTACCTCAAAATATCGATGAAGACCATCAAAACTCCATCTTGTCCGGTAGTGAGGATTGTATGAAAGAATAGCACGCTAAAAGATAAATAACAAGATGTATTAATTCACCAAAAACATCCTTTGTCAATCTTAGCAACATCTGAAACTCTGCCCTATCAAACACAAATCAAGGAACTATCATCAGAGCTGCATACTACCAATATGTCTCTGTGGCGGAGAAGTACAGAGCATGACTCAGATGGCTCAAGTACTAGGTTCAAACCTGGTCACACCCTATTATGCACCTGGAGCATTCAGAAGGCAATGGCAAACTACTAAACATATATTTATATTGCTTAGAAAATCATTGGAAAAAAAAGGTTTGATCGCTATATCCAGAATAGGATATGCTGCCAACTTTTAAATACTATCTATATAATTGTTTATCATCATCATCAGGTGCCATGCCAACTGGCATAGGCGGTCATGGCTCGCCACAGCTCTCTGTCCACAGTATTATGTATCAAGGTCTTTGTTGTTTCCTTGCCGTGACAGGTTGTCAAACTGTCTAATATTTTCTCACGTTGTCGCCCTCTGTCTCTGTTGCCTTCAATTTTGCCTGTTGTGACTATGTTTTCTAAACCTGCCTGTCTCATGAAGTGGCCAAAAAAAGAAGATTACCTTTTTCTTATATTGTTGATTAAGGTCCGTTTCGCATTTGACCCTTTCAACACCTCTACATTAGATTTTCTGACAGTCCATGGTATTCTCAGCATTCTTCTGTAGAACCACATCTGTTGCCTTCAATTTCCCACTTTCCAGTTTGTTTATTGTCCAAGACTCGCACCCATATATACTTGTTTATAGGGCAAAATATTCCAGAAAACTATCTATATACTTATTTCTAGGGTAGAATGTTCCAGAAAACTATCTATATACCCGGTACTTATTTCTAGGGTAGAATGTTCCAGAATACTATCTATATACTTATTTCTAGGGTAGAATGTTCCAGAATACTATCTATATACTTATTTCTAGGGTAGAATGTTCCAGAATACTATCTATATACTTATTTCTAGGGTAGAATGTTCCAGAACAACAGAAAAATACATGCTAAAAAACATAAGCCATTACCTGTAAATCAAAGGTGCCTGGAATTTTCTTAGTCAATGCCATTGTAATTTGCTCCCATCTTGAACAGATGTCATCATTCTGGAAGACACAGTTGGCAAATACAACAAAGATGAGGAAATAGATGTTTAAAGAAATAATGTGTTTATTAATTATTTATCTGTGGTTATGTCGATAGCAATGAAAGAGAGCGGCAAAAAATAAGATGCGTGACCATGGTCAGCTATGAGCTTGGTGATCTGTGTAAGTTTGAGAACCAGTTCTCTCATACGGTTAGCCTACTATTCTAGCGATATTGTTACTGATGTCCATTATCTAGAGGAAGTGATAAAACACTGACCTTATTAGTTACCAATGCGGAAATCAAATGTGTCGGACCATTAACACAAATAAAATAGTAACACAACACATTTTCTGATCTCTGGACTACATCTAGCTGGAAAAAAGTTGGAATACCATCCTGCTACTGCCCAATTTGAGCAGTATATTCAAGAACAAAAGGGTGCGCATCATAATGAAATTGTGGACACACTGTGAAAAGATGTAGAAGACTAAACCATGCAACCAGGATAAAATCTAACCACAGACACAAGAGAGAGTGACAAACGAATAGGACACCATGACAGTGTTATATGCAGGGGCACCATGTCAGTCATATATGCAGGGACACCATGTCAGTCATATATGCAGGTACACCATGTCAGTCATATATGCAGGGATACCATGTCAGTCACATATGCAGAGACACCATGTCAGTCATATATGCAGGTGCACCATGTCAGTCATATATGCAGGGGCACTATGACAGTCATATATGCAGGGGCAACATGTCAGCCATATATGCAGGGGCACCATGTCAGTCATATATGCAGGGGCAACATGTCAGTCATATATGCAGGGGCACTATGACAATCATATATGCAGGGGCACCATGTCAGTCATATATGCAGGGGCACCATGTCAGTCATATATGCAGGGGCACTATGACAATCATATATGCAGGGGCACCATGTCAGTCATATATGCAGGATAGCGATAACAGATGGGGAAAGAGTCAACACAGCAGATACAACATGATAGACCAAAACAAAATACACATCAAAAGCAGACGATGAAGACAATAATAGCTATACCACAAACACTAACCCAAGGAAATAACTGAAAGACAACATAAACACGAAAGACAAGACAACACATGAACTGCAGCCCAGACACAAGAATAAACAAATAGACTTAGATAACATCAATACCACAGAAAGAGCAGAGACAATAGATAAAAACATTAACTACAACAAAAACAAACTTATTTGCAAGGAATGATCAAGAAAGAGGATGGCAATAGAAATAAGGCCCTTGGGTAGTGGGGGAAAAGACAAGAACAAGGAGTGGTGAAGACTATCCAGGGACATATATATGTGCACAAATAATTCATTTCATTTAAAAAAAAGAGAGGGAACAACATATATAGAGTGACACATTCTTTCCAGAATGTTGTCTTCGTCGTGTATACTCTAAATGCCTCTCTGTTCCAGGGCAAGCAGGCCTGCATTGGCCAGTGATATGTGCATACATTCTTTGATGTTGTTGGTCCATCATCTTCTTGATCTTCCTCTTCTTCTCTTGCACTATACCCTCTAGAATTAACCTTTTGATACCATCATGTCGCTTTAAGTGTCCAAAATACTGTAGCTTCCTTCTTGTGATGGTATTTAGAAACCACCCTTCATTTAGTTTAATTAATTTCAAATTTTCAATGTTCTTCTTTTTCTCTGTCCATGATATTTATAGGATTGTTCTGTAGCACTTCATTTCAAATGAAATTAATCTTTCGGGTATTGTCTTATTTAAAGTCAAAGTCTTGCATCCATATGTTGCCAATGAGAAAACGCATGATTTTAAAAGGGTTCTTTAGTGTCGTTATTACTACTTTGCCATAGCTTTCTAATTTGTGTTAATTTGAATGTTGCAATTGTGAGTCTTCTTCTAATCTCGAGTGAACAATCTCCGGAACTGTTTATATTTGCTCCCAGATATTTGAAATTGCTTAAACATTCTAGTTCTATATTGTCTATGTTGATTATTGGTTTGATCTGCTTTGAACCAAAAAATTGGGCAAAAGGATTTTTTTTTGTGTACATATGTTCAAAAAATCTCCTTCTACTGTCTACATATAGCTGTATGTTTTCAATACTCTCACTAATGTAAGATGGATGGACAAGCTATACACTGATGGCAGTTTAGTCTCTCATAGTTAAGTTTAGTTGCCAGAATATGCAAAAATGTAAAAAGTGTGACACTTTGCCCCCGGTTACCCTATGTTGATATTTGTGTGCTTTATTTCCCAGGAATTACGAGCAATACAGTTCTTGAATCATTTTGTGCAAAGGAAAGTTTCTCTAGTTTTATTTAATACCCAGAAGGCCACAACTCTCAGCAATGTGCAATGTTTTGAGTAGTAGTATCCTACCTAGAGGAGAAATGTGTGCATATATCAAACATGTTCCACAATTTTGTATGCAGAAATTCAACCACACAAAACCCTGAAGACTTTGGTGGCATTAATGTTGGCCACTTCTGACTGCGGTTCCATATAACTGCATGGCTTTGTAATATAAATGATTCATGTCAGGAAGATGTGGCCTATTTTGTCTACGGAACAAACTATTGTCTCATTTAAAAAAATAACCAATGTTAGTGTACAAAACTCAGTAGTGGGAGATAAGCAGTGTTAACAAAAACATTACATTTATTTTGTCCCTTTATTGGCGCGCAATTGAGGAATATAGATTGGAGAGGAGACCGCTTATTTTATATTTTTGGAAAGGAAGGAGTTAGTATTGGTGTTAGATTTTTAGTTTCTGGGGAGTACATTGTTGATCCAGGTTATTTTCACTAGCGGAATCTTAGTGAATTTCACACATGTGCACTGGTGGTGTCGACTTCTATTGCATTTCCACTGGACGCATCAATTATTATAGTAATATAAGGTAATTGGGTGACAGTGACCACATATCTTTTCTCGATGTAGCAGTCTTTAAGTCTGTAACAAATGTACAGTATCTTTCTCTGTAGCTGGAAAGCTCAGTAAACAGAAATTTGTAATTGAATTTGCCCTGATGGTTTAGGATCGAGTCATTTGCTAATCACATGAGATTTCTGTGACAACACAAAAGATGTGCTAACTATAACAGAGATTGCATGGTTGGTGCATAACATTTCAAAAGTTGGACTGTTATTCCGTGATGAGGCCACATTTTCCTAACATGTACCATATAAACATTTAATATCAATAACTAAATGTTTACCTCTAATGTGATCTGATTCTTAGAACTGTAAGGCATATATACATGTTCATCATCCCAGCTATCCCGGTGATTCCCACAATATGGCTTGAGGTATTCACATTGCAATCCTTCCTATATATCAAATGAGAAAACAGATTACAGACATGCAAACAAAAGCCTGCTGTATGAAATTAACCAAATTTCACTTAGAGAGATGGCTTTCTCTTTTTCTTCTGGTTTGTTCTCAAATTCCTGCAGATTAGCAGGAAGTAACCTGGAGAATGTAATGTATTGTTTCAAGGTTTACAGCATGAATATGACCTAAGCCTTTCAGCTGAACACAACTTTTGGATCACTGCTCTACCATGGGATGGTGAGCAAACACCACCCTCAATACTGTCTTAGTCGCATGGTAGGTAACAGTGTTACTATACATTTTGGGTCCCTCCAACACATGGACGACTGTTAGCATTGTACTTCTTTCTGAGGAATATATGTTTGAGTTATGGAATGTTGAGGTATAGGGTCAATACACAGTCAGTGTCTTTTAGAGTTTTGTTTTTGAAAGTATTTAACTCTTCCAAAGATCAGTTCATAGCTACTGCAGCCAAATGTTTGACATTTAGTTGTTTCCATAGAGTTTGGAGATGTGATGGGAGTTATTTTGTTAGCTATGACTGGTAGGTCATGCTTACATGTTTTAATCATGCTGTACAGGATGCGGAAGGCATGAGTCCTCATTATGTACATATCAGACCAACCATTATGCAACAGTAAACTTTCAGTAGATGACATGCCAATATAATCACACTTTCCACTTGTGGAACCCCACAACATTTAGAGAACCCAGCAATATACATCATGCTGAGGGAAACCAAATGTGCTCCAGCCTGAGAGAGCACAGAATAGGCAAATGTTAACCCTGCATATTTTGAGAGCACATTTAGATGGTGGGGCATGCATAACTGGCTACCCCATCCATCCCAGTGTCCTGAGCTGGGTTGCTATGGACACCTCTGACAGGAAAGGATTCCTGGTAGGGGAGCTGAAGCTAATTATTCCGGGTGCTGTGGAAAGGTAGAAAAGCAACTAAATCCATAGAATTTGCCCCCCCTGAGTAGGTGACTTCTTGTCAAAGCATTGCACACTGCTGAAAGTTACAAGTCTTCTGAATATAAAATAAAGCTCAGGAGAAAACACCATATTGCACATAGGAAGTAAGAGTTATTTGCTCACAATTCCTGGAAATTGAAACAACAATCATTCTGAATTCACATGCATTGGTTAGAAAGGCACAGATATTGCAGTTAATCTGCAAATCATGACACACTGCATTCAATTTTCTGGACTTCATCCTATTATTATTTTGCATTCGCTCTTTGATACCAACACAAATTTCCATGTAATTTCAGCAGCGGAGCATAAGTATGTTGTGCTACCATTTGATTTGTACCATATATGTCTAGGACATTTGATTTCTGCATACTTTTAATTTAGGTCTGTTTCCTTAGTCTCTGACAGTCTGTCAGAGAATCTGTCGCAAAATAATGAATGTCAACTCTACCCCATGGTGGTTTATCATTCACTGTGCCCTTGGACTGCACAAGCTAAAACATGCCCCTTCGTGACATTCTCAACATCATGAAGTCTCGTCCAATTTTAAGCTTCTACACACTTTTTTGTTTGAGGCAGGGTGATATGGTATGCTGTCTCTTATACACAACTGGCTACAACAGCTGAAAGCTTTTTCTCGAGCAGGATGAAATGCTTTCATTATGGTTATCTGTTTTATCACATGATGCTGCCCTCTAGCACAGCTGTGCTACCTCTGCTTGTACTCAATAGACAACTTTACTTCTCCAACCTGGAATTCCAAGCTAGCAGTTGTCTTACACTGTACTGAAACAGTGTTCTCACTGTAGGGGACCAAGAGGTGCAATTCAGAGATATTGTTTGCTTTGTGCAATCAATTCCCATTCCATCTCAGTCCCCACTGCCCAGACATGATCCAAAAAATGATTGGCCAGATTGCTTCATGCAAGCTTCAAAGCAATGTTTCCAGGATGCACCACAAGAGAAGTTTTTAGGATCTTGTACAGGCTGCAGTGTTACATTGAAAGCAAAAATCTTCTTGTATCACAGCAGGCAGGCTTCAAGCAATGTTACTATTGAAGATCGAGCAATAATACCTCTCTCAAAATATAGGATGCATTTCATGATAAGAAACTGGTCCTAGCAACCTGGATAGACCTGAGGAAAGATTTTGACAAGATTGAATCCTTTTTGAAAGGAGGACTTCTAAAGAAATTGAGAAATTGCAGAATGAATGGTAGGATGTATAAATGGATAAAACATACCTATATAACAGAAGAGCTAGAGTACAACTAAATGGTTACAAAAGCACGCAAGTCCTACTATGTCATGTGGTAGCATAGGGAAGGGAATTGGTCGCCCATGCTGTTTCTGGGCTACATTAATGATATGGCTACTGAACTACCACATGAAACAAAAGTGGCAATGTAAACGCTGATGATTTGTTAATATGGTGCTGAGAAAAACATGAACAGTGGCTGCCAAACAGGTACAGAGAGCTATTGATGCCACACCCACATGGATAAACAGATGGTTTATCAACATAGATAAGTGCTGCATTACTTTCTTCACTCTTTCACCAAAACATAAAGTTGGTGATATTAAGATAAATGAAGAGTTTCTGAAGGAAGACAAACAACCAACATATCTTAGTCACATTTTACAGTAGGCTTACATGGAAGGAACACACCAACAAAACAACAACAAAGACCAGGAGAAAGTTAGCCATCCTTAGAAAACTAAGTTGAGACCATATGGGGAGAAAATAGTTTACTTCATAGACTACAGCAAGGCCTTTGACAGAGTCCAACATGAAAAATTAATCAAATATCTTCAAGAAATAGGCATAGATGGAAAAGACATCAGACTGATTAGAAATATATACTGGGAACAGACTGCATCAATAAGGTGTGAAAACAGCTACACACTATACATAGAAATAAGAAGAGGGGTAAGACAAGGCTGTATTTGATCACCAAGCCAATTTAATATCTATACAGAGAATATCTTTAAAAATATAGAAGAAATGCCAAGACTCAAGATCAATGGGAAAATAATAAACAACCTGAGATATGCAGATGACACTGTTCTTTTAGCAGAAAGTGAACATGAACTACATAGACTAATAGATCAAGTCAATAAATCAAGTAATGAATATGGACTGGATATAAATATCCAAAAAACCACAAATCAGCAAGGACACAGAAGAACAAGAGCTAAACACAAACATACATGGAGAGAAACTACAAGTAAAACATTATCAATATCTTGGACACATTCACAAATAATGGCAGATGTGAAACAGAAATTAAAAGGAGAATAGGAATGGCCAAAAGTACCTCCAATAACATCAGGAAGATAGTAAAATCTAAAAAAGGGAAGCGACCAAGAGCTATACAGAGATACAAGTGGGAGAGTAACATTACACGATGGACAGGTTACAGTCTAGCAGAGTGCACCACCAAAACAAGAGACAGGGGATGTTGGAAATCTGTTGCAGCCAACCTTCGTTGCGGAGACGGCACTTGATTGATGATAATGATGGGGAGAAAATAGGAAAATACTTAGCAAAGTTTACCAGCAGGGCATACAACCACACCTGGATTATGGGTCAACAGCAATAAATACTACTTTACATGAGATAGATAAGGTGCTACACAAGGTACTTAGGATAATCAATCTATCTATCTATCTATTCGCTAAACCCTTTGTTGCTTTTCAGCGTCATGGGTAGAAGAGTTGGATCATCACTGAGGCAAAAAATCAACACCCATAGTAGAGATGGAGAAAAATGAGAAGATACAAACATTGAGTGAACGCAGAGATACAAACGTGGTAATACATGCAGAAAAGTTCCACGGTATGCCAAGTCATCCAATGAAAGAAAGATTTCAAAACTTAGCAATTGGGGCGACTGAAATTAAGCAGCTTTATCCATCAGGCCAAATGACTCCACAGAAAAATCTTAGACCTGCTTGAAGTCTGAAGGTTTAGACAGCCCTCTAAAGTCTGCACCAGAACAAACCCCCTGGAGAGATGATAGTGTGTTATCTATTCATATCCAAACTGTTGTGAAAGCAATTTTCAGTGAGAATTAACAGAATAGTGTACAGAGTAAGGCAATTACTCTCAGTCTCCTGGATATGAATATTCACAAGACATATGGATCACTGCAAGACATTAATGGATTAGAGTATATACAGATATGTTAGTAGAGAAAGCAGTAAAAAATGGAAGGGCAGCAGGAATATATATATATATATATATATATATATATATATATATATATATATATAATGAATATATAAAATAAGCATCTAATATAGGGTCAAGGTGACCCAGAAGCCATACTGAAGTTGGATGTGTCACGCTGAAAGGCGCAGATGTTGCAGAAATGCTGTAAACCATGAGGCAACACATTCCATTCTCCGGACTACATCCTGCTAATATGCAGAAGTTTGAGAATGAACACAGAAGAACTTGGATATGGTCAAACAAAGCCAGACAAGAGGACCATTTCACTGTTATAAGTCAAGAAATAGCACAATATTGGCAGTCATTTTAAATATACAGTTCCTATTAAGAGCCATACCCAGGCCAATATATGTAATTCAGATCAAGGATCCACTGTGTTGCTGTTTCATTTGCAACAATGGCAAAACACATTTGTCAGTTGAAACAACAAATTTAAAAAATGAGGGAAAAATGATACCCTAAAAATTTCCACCCAAAAACATCCCTAAAAGTGAAGTAGAAAGCATTTTTTTAATAAAGAACCACCCCCACCCCCGCACTACTCTGAACATAACCATACCTTTGGTCCCGATGACACACAATGTAATTGTAAATAACATAAACTGGAGTATGGACAATAGAGGTGCATGAACATTATGTAACAGATGACACTCACTGAAGTATCAAAGAATACAGTATGCCCTTTTCTTAGCCTCAGTGATGGTTTTATCTTGTGGTTGTAACATTCTGGTGCTCTATTCAACTGACTCAAATGAACGCCCTAAAGAATGTACCACAAATGTTAGTATACATTAAAATGTCAAATAAACTTACATGAATTACCCAAACCAAAACTTTGTACATCAAAATGCAATATTAACAAAAATAATAATGAAGCAACATTTGTAGATATTAATGTATATGTGTGGTATTATTTATTCAAAGTTTGTTGTTTGTAGATGCACTTGGTTGGTTGCTGATCCAGCGGTCTATGGGCTCATGCCCTTTGACCTAATGCCATTAAATGGCATTATATTGCTGGGAAGTCTGTGGATTTTCGGCCCACCCCGGGACAGAGCCAGAGAATAACTATCACACCTCCAGGAAGGTAGGTTTCAACCTATGCACTGCTCCGAGCCAAGATAGGGTTCACTGTGCTCATTCGCCGCCACCAAATGACTACTGGTTATGCCGAACTTCAATATTGCTCCAGGCATGCAACCAAATGTTCAAGTCAAAAGGATTGTTACGTCCTGAGTCACTGTGCCTCTATGATGGGTCTCAGCCATAGGAAAAAAACAATGCTGTCAGTTTCCTCCTCCCCAGTGCTGCACAGTACATCTCTAACTTCCTCCCAACCACAGAGGGTGCATGCATATATTCAAGTAAACATGAAACACAATTCAACAACAAAATAACAGCACAAGGAGCAAAATTGTATAGATGACATGCCATGAAGCTTCTCTAAGAAGATAACCTCAATATAACAGCATGTCATCTACTAAGGTTTTCTGTTGCATGGATGGTATGTCTAGTGGGCCATTGGTGAGACCCACAGACGCAACCACATGTGTAGTAGATGCACTTCAGTACATAAAGAAAAAAATATAATTCAATGTTCTTGCAACTATGATAACACAAAAAGTCTTTTGCATCTTTATTATTCCTTTGTCAGAACCAATCACTTCAATGAGCTGTATGACTTACTTGAGATCATCCATAGAGCCTTTCAGGTTTGTACATAGCATTATCTTCCAAATATTTGATACGGCAAAAAAAAATAATTGTTCATTAAAATAACTAATTATATATGCAATTTTGTACAAAATTTGCAAAAAAATATAAATGAAATGATACAGCATTGTATCATGTCATTTTGTTCAGGATAAAAAATGATATCATGAGCATATATGTATCATGAGCAAAATTATGATCTTAATGAAGTGTTTGGTTTAGAATTTAATCAAATATGATACATTATTATTTTAAAATTTGTAAATGATACAATCACAAAGAATTAAAAAAAAAATAAGTATGACAAGGAAAAAAAACCAGTTTAACTTTCGTTTTTAGTCTGATCCATTTATAGAAAACATATTCAAACATGGAACAAATATATCAAAAGATGTATGTGCACCACACATTCAAAAAATATTATAGACCCTATGTTTCATGACTTTTTTGCTCAATTATTTAAAAAAAAATATTGAAACCAAACATATTTTAAACAAACTTGTGCCCAATTAGTGTCTACCAATGTTTACAAAATCGCTGCAGCATCAATGTTAAAAATTCCTAACTTCAGATACGGAACTAGCGATTAACTCGCAACGTACTAGCCAATCAATCCCCCCACTCAGTGTGTAGTGATCAGGGGCTCTCATCGTGTAATACCATCTCTAACCACTCCTAAACTCTAGAATAATCCCTCATACTACTATTCTATATAAATCACCAAAATGTAAGAGGATGTCTGATAAAATGGAGATGGAAATTAGTAGCTCAACAAGGTGTTGCCACTCTATTTTTGTGTGTTTTGGAAAGGTTGCCACAGTTATTGAGGTAAACTTTTTGTCTATTTGATGTATAACAGCTAGTGTAGACTTTCAGACTCTCAAAGCGCCTGTGTGTTACAGGACTCTAGAGGGAGTACAGATTAGCAGATATGTTACTTGCTATGCCATGTCATTGGAGATGAGTAAGGAGGTTCTGGGGTGGAATTGGTTGTCCCATAGAGGATCAAAATGACTGGGAAGCTATGCTGAGGCATATATCAGGCTGAAAAGCACAGATATCGTAATCGAGATATATATACCATAGAATAGCACACTCCGTTCTCTGCACTAAATCCTGCTAATTTGCAGGAGTTTGAGAATGAATGCAGAAGAAGAATTCCAAAACATGCTAACAGCAGCGAGTGCACTCTCAGACTACCAAAACATGCTAACAGCAGCTAGTGCAAACTCTAAAGACGTACAAAGGTTGTCCAAAGTATTACATGAATATATATACTGTCTTGGTCACACAGTGATCAGAGAAAAGGAAAGAGCAGACTCATTGGCGGACAATGCTATCGTTGATGGCACAGTACTGAGAAAAACTTGTCATTCTAAAGCAACTGTTGCATTTGGCAGACAGAGTGACAACGTGTGGGAATGAAAGGACATTAGCCTCTCAAACAATTAAAAGTATATAATGCCTATGTGCTTGCTATCTCTTCCAAATGTGCTGTATCTGTAATTTTCTCAGGATAAAGTGGCAAGATAAAGTACCTGATACTGAAATCCTCATTAGATCTAGAGCCAATATCCCAAACATTCATACAATGTCGAAGAAGGCCCAACTGAGATGAGCCGGACATGTGGTGAGCATACCCAGAACAGCTGATGTATAATGAACTTCTTACAGGAAAATGACTGGTTGGTGGACAGAAAGAATATTTCAAAGACCCTCAAAGTGTCCCTAAAGAGTTTCAACATCGACACCACATCCTGGAAGTTTGTCACTCAGAACTGCCCATTGTGGCGAAGCACCATTAGCAAAGGTATTTTCATCACTGAGAGACATCAAATGTCTAGGGCACGGACAAACTTTGCTGCCCAAAAAGACAACAACAAACACACATCCACCCAATTCTGATCATCTATCTATCTATATGCTGTGTCCCTTGTTTGCCTTGCGGCGCCAGGGATGGAAGAGTTCTCTGGAGATGGCATTCTTGTGTGCTGTTTGTAAGCTTGATCCTGTGGCATCTTTGAATTCTGTGATCCATCTTTTACATGGTCTAAGATGGATCACAGAAATCCAAATTCTGATCATATGTATACCAAATGTAGCAGGGGATTCTATACCATGATTGGACTTTCTAGCCATCTCCACACACACCAGAGAGATGCAACATCCCAAGCCTAAGATTATTGTCCTCATGGCCTGCAATGGATGGCTAGCTATTACAGAGGAGAAATAGGGACGACCTAATACGGGTGGTCATGGATTTACTACAGAGTGAAGAAGACGATTCTGGAGTGATAATGTGCACATATAATGAATGACAGAAATGGGGATTCCAGGGGTGAGGGGTGAAAGTATGTCATCCCTGGAAAGATCTGATCACATAATCAACATCTGATTGGGACTTTGAATTTGCATACTCTTGTATGGCTGTTTCAACACTTACGGGAATGTCCCACGTACCATGATGCTGATTTATAATCAAGTAAAGAAGTCAGTGCAGAATTTAACTGTAGCCTGAAATAACATATATTGGATAAAATGGTAGCATGTCAACTACTTTTAACATCAGCTTTTATTTTTTTCATTCCAGAAACAGGTCAATTGAAATGTGATGGCAATTAGTGTTCTAAGAATAAGGGATACAAATGTAAGTAAAGATGAGGGAACACTTGCAAAAATGTGTTCATAACCTCTGTAGTGTTGAGAAATACTGATTGAGATTGAAAAATAACAAACCTTGAAAAGGTCAGGTGCAGTTTTTGGTGTATCCTTTTCTACATCCTCATTATTTCCATCATCAGAATCCATAGAAGAACTGAAAAATATAAATAGAGACAACATCAAAGCAGGACTTGCTGTTGTAGCTGACAAAATATTTAGAGAATTGAGATACAAATAAAACTAGATTCATAGTGTCAAATTAGTCAATTAATAAAACTAAATAAAAGTCACCACTTAGTGAGACAATCAAATATTCCAGACTTTCACAAACTTGGCTAGAGTTTTGGTACCCAATATTAATCAAACCATTTCCCTTAGTTCTTGCAAGGTTCTTCTTTTTCTTATGATCTATGTCATGTGACATTGGTTATCTGTCCACAGCCTTCTATTTTGTATGCTATCCAATCACATTCCCGATACTGATACTCATCCATGCCACAAAACTAGGTTGTCAAGCATCATCTCTCTTGGTCTTCAACTTGCATGTTACAATGTGTTCCATCTTTCCTCTTCTCATGACGTGTCCAAAATCTGTGGACTATCTCTTTTGATTCAGGTAATCCGCTCTCTTTTTTTAATAAACTTCTTGATCAGCTAGCCTTGCCAGTGAAACATATAAGCAGTGTTGACCTATTACAGTAATTACATTAAACAAATAAATAAGTGCTACAAATACCTACCATTACTAATAAATAAAAAAAAACAACTGAAAAACAACTATAACAAAATAAATAAGGAAGAAAATATTTGACATTTCAATCATAAGATCTTCACCAACCTTGCCAGAAGGCAACATTTAACAAGACAAAGACCATATCTTTGTCAATTGGGTTGCGATCTTAAAGTTATATAGAACCAAATCTGATGTATGGAAGTGAATCTTGGACAGATAGCAGAACAGTGAAAAATTATATTGAGGCAGTAGAGATGTGGTTTTATAGAAGAATATTAGAACACCATGATCATATGACAAGCGTAATGATGATATCTTGAAAGAAGTTATCCGCTACGTTAAGACTTTGATATTTGACATGAACTATACCTTTACATAATCACACCTGTTCAATTTCAGTATTGTCAGTTCTCTGTTTTTCAGATAAAATTGGGTACCCAAACCACTTGAATTGCAAGGAAACTTTAAATTATTGCCAGAATACAGCGCAAGTGCTCTCCTGCGAAATTTTCAATCCGCTAAATAAAACTGATCACTATGAGAGCACAGTGATTGTTTTGCCAGACCAGAAAGGGAAACAAAAATAACAACACTCTTCTGATATGCATTTCCATGTATTGCAGTGTCCAAGGGGGAAGAAAAGAAAAGCAACCATTACCTTTCATGCATGCCATATGAAGTGACTAAGGAGGGTGGAATTTGCAATCTTATCCAATAGAACAAAGTGACTCACCAAAGGCCATGCTAAAGTTGAATACTTCAGACAGAAAGTACAGACATCACAGCCAGACTGTAAGGTATTTACATACCTGTGCAATGTGTGTGTATGTTATTGCCTGAGTTTTGATCTTTCATATTCATAGTGACCTGACATTATACATGTTAGGATGTCTGGACTAAAATTGCATAATTTTTGGGATATGGAGTGTTGGAAATAGGAAAATATGTTGACTAGATTGCAAAGCAAATTATTGTCAGCTGAACAAGCCTGGTTAAAATTTTATCTGCTTTATTCAGCTTATACCACATACTAAAATTTCTCATTTATACTTAAATACTTACTCATAAGGTGAATCTCCCTCTTGGTTACTATCATTATCTGATGTCTGCGATGGAGATCTCTGGAAAACTGATAGAGAGCTAGTATTTTCTGTGAACATAAATGTCGATTACTATATTAGCATTAGCCGCCGAAGATGGATTTGTCGGGTCAATGGCACAAAAGTGTATTTCCATTCTCTGGACTAAACCCTGCTGGAAATCTAGTAGCAGTTTGAGAATGATTGCTGCAGAAGAATATTAGCATTACTCACATCAGCATTGGTATAACTATAAGAATAATCAACATACACTCCCACATCTTCCTGGTCAGTGATCCAAGATTCCATTTCCCTTTTAACTGATTTCCCTTTTAATCTATACATCAGAACCATCACCATCAAAATTCTAGTAGATGACATACCTATATAATGGGGTGCAAAGGGAACGCATTGCTCTAGGCAGACCCAGGGTTAGCAGATAACCAAGATCCCAAATGTACCTCCACGTGGTGCACCCTGGAAACAGAAATACAGCAGCTCGTGCTGATTCTGGCCAAATCATTTGGGGATCGTGTCCGAGAATGTGGAGGTAGCAGATGGAAAGAGATTTGACTGCACAAGAGACAGACAATATCTCCGACACCACCAGCATCACCACATATAGCAACACTGTCGACATACAGTGAAGCTAGTCAGTCCAGTCCGAACATTGGAGGGGCGGCCAATGTAAAATGCACGTAAAGGTAAATGCATGGCGAGAGACAAATATGTTTCACACAGAGTACAATGAAACAATGAAAGGGCAGAACAGCGCTAGAGGGCAGCGCGAACTGCAAATAGAAAGTGAAAAGTCCCTAGGAAAGGGAACTACAAGCTCCGTCAGCTCGAGACGGGCTTCTAGTTACCAGAGTTCCTAACAGGCAGAGACCCAGACCCATCCATCGGCGTTTGGTAAAGCAAAAGACCTAACCCAACTCTAATGTCGAGCCTTCCTAAACCGGAAATATGCTTGCAAAGAGAAAGGGTTCTGTACCCGATGGGTGTAGGCAAGTATGATGGCAGTCCTGGCCCAACTCTACTGTCAAGGTTTCCTATACCGGAAGTAACTTGCAGAGAGAAAGGATTCTGTACTCGATTCGCTCAGGCACAAAAGGGACAACGATTTAGCCCTGGCCCAACTCTACTGTCAGGTTTTCCTACACCGGAAATACACTTGAAGAGAGAAAGGGTTCAGTACCTGATGGGCTCAGGCGCTATTGGGACAAGGACGCTCAGCTCGAGAACGCCTTGCTCTCAAACGCGTGGTGTGAGACTCGAACTTGGACAAGGGGTACACGATGTCGGTGAATGACACCTCGGCTAAGAGGGCGAAAGAGCCAGGGTCCAACTCCTCTGTTGAGTTCTTCCCCTTAAGGAACCAGGCTCATGGATGAGAAACGGTTCAGTACCCAATGGGCACAGGCACAGCACGTCCAATTACACGAGGCAAGTTCATAGACAGTGGAACACCTCGTTCGAGTGAGACGAGAGCTAGAAAATCGTCTGGGCGAAGAGTCTTCACTACGCGTGACTGGAGACAGATATAGAGGCTGTCACAGGCTAAGGGTAGCCCACCCGAATTGTCAAGGCATGCCGAAATCGGATGTGCTAGGCCTACAAGGCGCATAACGGTGGCACAACGTAATCACGCTCCCGGCGGAAATCGCACGTATATCCGTGATGGTTACAATGGAGCGAACGAAAAACAAACAAACAAACCTATATAATTGTCATTTCTCTCGTGGAAGTCCCATAACACTTTATTTATGAACTAAATTTTTTTATGTGCACTGCAGACTGAGAGCTGAAGTATTCTGTGGTTTTCCACACAAAATATCATCAACCCTACCTATCCCTTTCCAAGTCAAGTCAAAAAATGTTATGGGAAAAAAACATTTAGCAGTCATCTTCTATAGCCCAATGCAGAACACATCCTTCATGTATGTTGATTCTACAGAGACACATCCTTCATTTATGCTGATTCTACAGAGACACACCCTTCACATAAGTCAACTCTACAGAGACACATCCTTCACATAAGTCAACTCTACAGAGACACACCCTTCATGTATGTGGACTCTACAGAGACACATAAATGCTAAATATATGCTTCATGATGTCAGCTCTACAGAGAACACATCCTTCATGTATGTGGACTCTACAGAGACACATCCTTCATGTATGTGGACTCTACAGAGAACACATCCTTCATGTATGTGGACTCTACAGAGAACACATCCTTCATGTATGTGGACTCTACAGAGACACATCCTTCATGTATGTGGACTCTACAGAGACACATCCTTCATGTATGTGGACTCTACAGAGACACATCCTTCATGTATGTGGACTCTACAGAGAACACATCCTTCATGTATGTTGACTCTACAGAGAAGAAAGGAAAAATATGGCTTACTAAGACAGTAATACATTTAAACTTGAGGAATTGCGGTTGACATGATGTAAATCATATATCTATTGGGGTGCAAAGGGAACGCATTGCTCTAGGCGGACCCAGGGTTAGCAGATAACCAAGATCCCAAATGTACCTCCACACGGTGCACCCTGGAAACAGAAATACAGCAGCTCGTGCTGATTCTGGCTAAATCATTTGGGGATCGTGTCCGAGAATGTGGAGGTAGCAGATGGAAAGAGATTTGACTGCATAAAAGACAGACAAATATCTCCGACACCACCAGCAGCACCACATATAGCGACACTGTCGACATACAGTGAAGCTAGTCAGTCCAGTCCGAACATTGGAGGAGTGGCCAATGTAAAATGCACGTAAATGTAGATGCATGGCGAGAGACAAATATATTTCATACCGAGTACAATGAAACAATGAAAGGGCAGAACAGCGCTAGAGGGCAGCGCGAACTGCAAATAGAAAATGAAAAGTTCCTAGGAAAGGGGAACTACAAGCTCCGTCAGCTCGAGACGAGCTTCTAGTTACCTGTGTTCCTTACAGGCAGAGAGCCAGACCCATTCATTGGCGTTTGGTAAAGCAAGAAGACCTAATCCAACTCTAATGTCGAGCCTTCCTAAACCGGAAATATGCTCGCGAAGAGAAAGGGTTCCGTACTCGATGCGCTCAGGCACAAAAGGGACAACGATTTAGCCCTAGCCCAACTCTACTGTCAGGTTTTCCTACACCGGAAATACACTTGAAGAGAGAAAGGGTTCAGTACCTGATGGGCTCAGGCGCTATTGGGACAAGGACGCTCAGCTCGAGAACGCCTTGCTCTCAAACGCGTGGTGTGAGACTCGAACTTAGACAAGGGGTACACGATGTCGGTGAATGACACCTCGGCTAAGAGGGTGAAAGAGCCAGGGTCCAACTCCTCTGTTTAGTTCTTCCCCTTAAGGAACCAGGCTCACGGATGAGAAATGGTTCAGTACCCAATGGGCACAGGCACAGCATGTCCAATTACACGAGGCAAGTTCATAGACAGTGGAACACCTCGTTCGAGTCAGACGAGAGCAAAAAATTGTCTGGGCGAAGAGTCTCCACTACACGTGCCTGGAGACAGATATAGAGGCTGTCACAGGCTAAGGGTAGCCCACCCGAATTGTCAAGGCATGCCGAAATCGGATGTGCTAGGCCTACAAGGTGCATAACGGTGGCACAACGTAATCACGCTCCCGGCGGAAATCGCGCGGATATCCGTGATGGTTACAATGGAGCGAACGAAAAACAAACAAACAAACATATATCTATTATTCTTTCTCTGCTTTTGTTGTAAGTCATCGTGGGATTGAATGACGATCAGTTTTTTTAATAAATGTAAGTTTGGTCACTTGATACGTAATAATATTGTGATATCTCAGAATGTTGATAACTCCCTCAATCTACTATCTTCTTGGTCTTCCTCTGTATATTGCTGTTTCCATTTTCATGTTGTATGCTCTTGCAGCTGGCCAATAAGAGTTCATTCTCATTAAGTAGCAGAACCATTTCAGTCTATGTTTTTATATCTTGTAATCTATTCATTCCATAGTAAGCATTCTCTCTTGCTTTATTGTTAATGCCCATGTCTGACATTGATAACACAAAATTAGTATGAAGATTGAATTTATGACATGCCCTTTGGTTTCCATCAGGATAGATTTGTGTTTAAAAATAGGTGTAAGTTCATAATTTATGTGGTTGGCTTCTGAATTCTTGTCTCGAGCTCTCTGTCCATTCTTTCGTCATCTATAAAAAAGTTGCCAATTTATGTAAATTTCTGCACTTGTGCATCATGCAGTTTATTAGACTATTGGGTCACCTTTACCGATTGAGGATCACATACACAGATGAATGTCCATATGGATCCAGAACCCAGACCACATACTTCAGTATTGCCAAACATACAAAGAGCAGAGACAGCAGGATCAAAACAACAACCACAAACTGCTTGCAGGTCGTGAATCAAACACCTTGAAATGGGTATAAGATCACATCTTGGAAAGTAATGATGGTGGGCATGATTCTGACAACATCATCCCTGTTTGAGCTTTTACCAGGTGTATTACACACTCCAAAACAGGACTTTCCTTATTTAATCTATACATTTTATTTAAAGTTGGAGAAAAATATTTGTCACCAGATGTCTTACTGCAGATGATTCCACCATTATTAAAAGTTTTTTTTTCATTCATTCTCCAACTCCTACCAAATCTCTCTTGTAACAGGAAAATTATCCTACTAGATTTCCAGAAGGAAGTAGTTCATAGAAAGGAAATGTGTTGCTTTGCTGTTTTATTTGTGACAATGGCCAGACACATCTGGCTTCAGTGATAAAGGGAATTAAGAATCTTTACTTGCACAAAGAGCGCATAAATATTGATATTCAGCCTATTATGTAGCATAAAAACAAAATGGAATAAGCTATTAGCTAACTTAAAAATGCACATTTTTTACCTCCATTAACTGAATTCAACTCTACATTTGAAGAATGGCATCTCCTTAAAATAAATAATAAACATAATTAGCTGTAAAGTTCTAAATAGAATCTTGGAAAACAAGCATTTATTAACAATTTGTCAATAATGTGATTTTGAAATATAATGCATTATATTTTGAAAGAACACACATAAAACTTTCAATAACATCAGAACCAATATTCACACTAATTATCCTCTGACTTAAGCAAATCTGAAGATTTCTGCGAGTGAATATTTCCATGAAGGGTTTTTCTACTACCTAAAAAGTAATTCGCTTGTACTTATGTGTGCAGGGCAGTACACTTATTTGACGGTACATTCTAATTGCGTATGTGTCTACTCACTTGCCCATGTTAGAGGGAATATTGATGAGAACCACAGTTTGTGCTACAAAGATTGTGCTCTGCTGTTAGTACTTTCAGTAGATGCATAAAGTAATTCATTCATTTTCCTTTTGCGCTGAAGTTAGCACATAGGGCAGATCTCTCCAATTCTGTCTGTTCAAAGCTATTCTGCGCAGTTCTTAAATAGTATGAATATTGGTTGTTTTACTTTCTCTAAGTATTGTTCTTCTGAGTGTTTCTTTTGGTCTACCCCTTGCTCTTTTGCCTATAGGTATCAATTCAAGAGATTGGTGGTGTACGTTGCACAAATCGGTCTGGACTTTACGATGTTAGTTGATTAATCCAATGATCGACGGAATGGCCCAGACTTGATTAGAGAAACACCCTCTATCAGCGGACGTCACTACCGGAAGTCGCAGAAAGTAATAGGAAATTAAAAAAAGAAAGGCTAGCACGATTTCAACATTTAATAAATCTGTCATAAACTCGCATCTTAAAGGGAACAGTCAAGGGTGGAAGGAACAAATGCAGGTAAGAAAACTCTGAATCAAAAACATTTAAGAATAGACAGGTCATTTTTCTTTTAGTCATCCATGTCAGTGAGTACAGAAATCAGTGGAAGAATCTGTGTTGATACATTGACCTTGACTCTACTGTGTTGTATGAATGTATGTCTTGGGAGCACCAATACACAATTTAAGAAAAGACAGGTCATTTTTCTTTTAGTCATCCATGTCAGTGAGTTCAGAAATCAGTGGAAGAATCTGTGTTGATACATTGACCTTGACTCTACTGTGTTGTATGAATGTATGTCTTGGGAGCACCAATACACCTGCTGAAAAACACAATCCTGATGAAAAGCACCACTGTATGGCCCCTGACTGTTTCTTGTCCCAGCATGAAACTGATATCAATCGTAGTTAACGCCCCATATCTGAAGTTCATTGCACTATCATCCATCTGTATATGAGACTGGGTATGGTTAGCCACTGCTTCTGCCAAGCTACTTCATTAAACAGTCTGATTTGTACGTGGAATACTTTATTTATGGCCATGACACCCTGATACCAAAGTTTAGCTTGATGTACTTTGACACCCAGAAGAAGACTCATTACCAAATTCAAGTCACATTTACACTAGCAATTCCTTATATAAAACGTGAAGTCCTTTTCACACTAATGAGGCATAAAGGAAACATGCATTATGTCTATGTCATTATTTTTTTTTCTATTACCAAAAGCACATTAAAGGTAATGTGGTCACCTTCACTTTTTCAGATCTCTTCCTGCACCTATTTCCTGAGTCGTGGTTGATCCAGGAGCTACTGTAGTAGAAAATAAATATATGAAAAAAATAATAACCTAGATTAAATAGCAGTTGTAAGCTGAACAAACGCGAATCAAACAAAAGGTCTTTATCCAGACAGGAACAAAGTTTTGATTGAAACATTCCCTATCTTGATAAAGACCTTTTGGTTGAAAAATCAATTCTGTGTGTTTGTTCAAAATAAAACTTGCTACTAACCAACGTTATTATTTCTTCTCATATCTTTATTTACTACATGGTACACAGCTTTACTGCAGCCTCTCATTCACTCAATTGCATCCCTGGCATTAACTATGAATCAAACCATGGACCACTGAGTTAGAAAGGTACTGCATTAACCCCTACACTACAATTATTCTCCATTTCTTATATATTTATAAGTAAAGAATTCAACAGCAAAACACCTACAGTTGTATGAAGTGTTAGAAACTGATATTTATTGGTTATTGCTTATGAACTTACATCACTGCACCCCATAGGTGCTCACTCATTTCTAGCATTAGCAGATATTTAAGTATATGCATGCTGAAGGATCTCAATCCGTCCAAGTGCTTAGTCCTACTCATTTTCTTCTTCTTTTTCTTTCGTTCACTTGAAACAAGTCTATATCAGTAATTCTGTCTCCTTAAAAACTCACTGTCTTTTGTAGTTAATACAGTGGCCCATAAAGCTTTGATTCCAGTGTTGTTTCCTCTGGCCAATATGTCTGCCTCAGCATTTTATACTCAGAACAATCTTGAAGAATATGCTTGGCACTCTGTGCTGTCTGTCCACATGTACAAATGGCTGTGTTGCCAATCTTGAACTTTCTGTACGTGTGACTGCGGAGTCGGTTGTGTCCCATTCTGAGGTGTAGAATTACAACTTATTCTGATCTGTTCATAATCTGATAGTCATCTTGTGTTGGTATTTGGGGCTTTTTTATTGACTTGATCATCTATTTTTTCTGATGGTAGGTGATTGGTACATCTGGTTGGTCTTCGGAAGCACCTTCCTTAACCAGTTGGTCTGCTTTTTCATTTCCTGGTATTCTACAGTGAGAGGGTATCCACTGCATGGTTACCCTATACTGCTAAGACAGTTCATTAAGTAGTTTTTACAAGTCTGTTAGTTTTCCAGACTGGAGAGCTTGAAGCACTAACCTTTGCCTCTGTCAGGAATACCACAGGCTGTGGGAAGGATTGGAGTTCAGCAGTTTTTCAGTTGCCACCCTAATTGCCTGGATGTCTGCATCATAATTACTGCAGAATTTCCCTGATCATATCTCTAGGCGTGTGTAGATATTCTATATATACACCTGCACCACCATTCCTCACTGCATTCTGTGCTGACCCATCTGTGTATACTCTGACCAATATATCTTGTGGATATTCCTCGTCCAGGAAACTGAGGGTGACTGTCCTTCGCTGCACTGTTCTGTTCAGCCCCACTCATGTTAAATTTAATATAGAATAAAATTACCCACAGACTATACAGTGGACATGATGCAATGTTTGTATTTCAACCAGATCAAGAGAGGATGGATGCATGATGAGGCAGAGGTGGAGAAAACAAATTAACTAACAAATAGGATTGGCAGAGGATTTAGAATAAAGACAGACTTATCCATAAGTATCCACACATTGCCACTGAAACTGCCAAAGTGCAAAACAGCAAGCGGCTGTTCTTCAGAAATTGATTTACAATTTTGATATCTTATTCCCTAAAAAAACAACAATCTACAGCAGAATGTAGCTAACAAGTGTCAAGGATTGAAATGTTACTATAATATCTATATGATAACAGTAGTGTATATTAGTATTTGAAGGAAAGATAATCAGTTCTTTTGTTGGCTATCCTAATTTCCAAATCTTTGCTTCACATATAACTGTTTATGTCACAACAATTTAACAACATACAAAGAAAATTGTAATAATATGACATGAAAATAAAATACACAAAATAATAAGAGAAGAGAAAGGAAAGAATCCGTTAGAAGAGTGCTAAACTGCTATATGAAATAAAATCAATAATATGTACTCACTGCAGCAAAACTGCAATCCAACAAACTAGAAACAGGGTAATGAAGTTTTGCTAAATACTGGAAACATGACACATATAAAACCTGCAACCACCAGAGTGTTCCGAGATATCGGATTCATTCATTCATTCAGTTCTTTCTCAGCAACAAAAGTTGGCTGCAATGATATCATCAGCCATTACAATAAATTCAAAGTCTAATTAATGAATGGATTTGGTCAACTTTTAGCTTGGCTTTAGATTTGCCTTCAAATCATACAGTGGAATGAAAAGGTGTGAATACGGTTTTTGTAAAGACGGCTGGACATGAGAAGATACGTTTCACTGTTATTGTAGATTCCATGGCAAATTGTGCATGTTTGCTCCCGCCATCCCTAGGTTTTTAACCTATAGCATCCTATGGGAGTAATTGAGGTTTATATACTTTTATTTCATTGTATATTCTGTGAAATCATTATTTATTCAGATTTTAAAGTGGAAATCTTGAGTGGTAAGTTCTTCAAATAGATTAAATAAAATAGACCACGAGGTTCCACAAGGTTTTCGTTATGTAAAATATATAATATTCAACAGATATGGAGCGACCAAAAATTCAACAGGTCTAGATATAGATAGGTCTAAATCTGTCTTTATCACTTTCTTACACGTCTCGTATCACACACACACAAACAAAACTTACACCAATATATGCAGAATTTAATTCTTTATTTATATGTGCAAATATTATTTAAATATCTGTAACAACAAAAAATTATCGCAATTCCAAAACAGCCACAAACGATTGCGTAACATTTCCAAAAACTAATTCCACAGCAGTCAGCGGCCGGAGAGAAGTTACATAATTGTAAACATAGGGTGCTAAAGGTTAAAAATGTAAGACATTGCCTTTAAGTGGGCGAAATTCCCAATTGGTGTGTTTGTGCGTACTGACATGAAAGGTTGGATGGACGAAAGTCACACTCTGAAATGGCAGAATAAAGTGTAGGGGCAGAGGAAGGGGGTCGCTATAATAAAAATAATCCATGCCAGTCTGTGACTTGCTTCAGGTATATCTTATTGAGAAATGGAAAAAAGAATACGTCAGATAGGGCTGTCTGTATCTAATTCCTGGGGGCCTTACCTGCAGCCACTAGATGCCTCCCTTTTAACCCTTTAAGGACAAGGCAAAATGAAATGAATACTGTCATCCGATTTAGCTGTAACAAAGGGTGACAATGTCAAAAAAGAAGACATCATTTTAATCACCAAGTGGGTCAAATAATTGTGGTTGGATATTCCGTTCAAAATGAGCTTCTGATTTTTCAAAAAGTGCTCTATCAGTAATGCAATGGTTGGAGTGAGGATGACGCTATCCGAGGACAATGCTGATGACAACAACATATCAGCAGACAGTGAGATAAAAGACTGATGATCAGCCTGGATGAAATTTGCGGTTTCAGAATTCAGACAGCTATTCTGACTTCGAAGTGTGTGATGATTTTTCGTACCAGTACATTTTTTCCCGTTAATGGTATGCATATTTTACTGTATTCTGTCTTACAGTTTAGGTGCTTATACCAGTTACTATGTTTTTAAAATTTTATTGTTCTCATACATAAGCCGAAAACCAGACATCAATACCGGACAAAAATGCAAAAATTCTTGGTTTATATTCAGAAGTATATGTGTACTGAACAGCAGGAGTTTGAGAATGAACACAGAAAAAGGATATGAAAAAAAACAAGAGTAGTAGAAGTTGAAGGTCAGATAAAATTAATGAGTAGAAATATAAATTAGTTCAGAAACAAACACTACAAAAGAACTTTTGATCAAATTAAGATGTTTGATTGCTTCTACCTGTTTGTCTCTACATCATTTGTAGGTGAAGCGGATGACTTCCCTGTCAATTTTGATCCCTCAGCTTCATTTTCCAAGAATCTTTTATCTGACAATGAGAGATTAGAAGATTGCATTGTGGAGATCAACAGCCGTAAACTTGTGACTTAAAACACATTCATCTTCATTAGGTTAGACAGAGTATTTATCAATAAGAGGTGTACTTTTCACAGGGGCACAATTTAAAATCAATGGGGGTAATAGCAGCATGTTTTTTATAAGAAGTACCTACATACAGAAGTACCCAGAAAGAAAAGGAATTTAATACTTTAACTCTTTTAATACTTTAATACTTTAATCTCCTCAAGGGTTTTTCAGTCCTGACATAATGTATTTCAATGTAGTTATAAATGTGGTAAAATAGTAACAGGTAAAACACAGCAAGGAAGGGAATTGGCAATCCTACCTAATAGTTGCTGTGATTTAGTGCATAAAGAGTTATCTTTACTCCCGATGGAAGGCTGTAGCCATGGGATATACCTTTACCTTTATAAAAGTGGAGGTTTCAGCAGCTTACCAGCAGAAGGGTCTGCTTAACTGGCTGTCTGTGCTGCTTGCTGGACATAAAGAATTAATGAACCAGATAAGAAAGTTGCACTGTGAAAGCTCCATCTTTGAACACAGCTGAAATGTTAAATCCTAATGAATTAAGAAAGGTTCGCTGGTGGATCAGAATGGAATTTTATGGTTGGAATTGGGGGGGGGGGAAGAGAAAGGGAACATCAGAACTATTGATATGGAGGTGGTACTAGAAAAGGATAGTAAATACTCGTTGAAGACTTAAAAATAACTAGTGACAGTTTGACATAATGTAATTCCAATATTGGGGGGGGGGGGGGTGTGTTGTTGTTTCTAAAATTCTTTGATATACTGAAGTTGGGAGAATTAGGCAGTCAGCATGGCAGAAGCAGGACTGGGCATCTGAAGGGCAGAAATAAATAATGTGTTCAAGCAAAGAGCCCTGTGAACCATCAGGACTGGGCATCTGAAGGGCAGAAATAAATAATGTGTTCAAGCAAAGAGCCCTGTGAACCATCAGGACTGGGCATCTGAAGGGCAGAAATAAATAATGTGTTCAAGCAAAGAGCCCTGTGAACCACCAGTATGTATCTACTTTCATATTTGCTTGGGGAGACTGAGAAACTTTGGGTTTGCCCAGAGTGCAGTGATGTCAGCTCATAATAAATAATAATCAATCAATGAACATATACATCAAGTGACATATTTTTTTCCCCAATACATTGTCCTTATCGTGGACACTCAGAATGTGGTCTTGGATGAGCAGGACTGTGCTGGCCAGGGACATGATCATGCACTCTTCAATATCGATAGTCCATCGACTTCTTAGTCTTCCTCCTTTTCTCTTTCCCGGAGTTCTTCCTACAATAATCAGTCATTTCATGCTATCATGTCTCTTTACATGTCCAAAAACATGTAGATTTCATCTTTTGATTGTATTATGGAGCCACATTTCATTAAATTTCAGTATTTTCAAAACTTCTGTGTTTTCTTTTTTCTCTGTCCACGATATTCGTAGAATCTTTCTGTAGCACTTCACTTCAAATGACTTTATCTATTTGATATTGTTTTGTTTAGGTCTCACAGCAGTATGTTCCACTGTGTTAACGCATGATTTTAAAAGGATTATCTTAGTGCCATTATTAATACTTTGCCAGATCTTTCTCATTTGTGTTAGTCTGAGAGCTGCAATTGCAAGTTTCTTATACATACATTTAATATACACATTGAATGCCTTGACTAAAATTGCATCTTTTTTAGGGATGCTGTGTGGTCAAAGATGGAAAAATGTTAATTCAAGTTGCAAGGCGAGTAGGTGTCATCTTAGCAGACTAGGTTGAAATCCCATTTGCTGCATTATGATTTTGTAAAATTTAGCAATAAAACAGAGTTATCAATAATAGATCAAATGAACAAACAGCACTTGAAGAAATATAAAAATGGAACAAAATTTATGACAGAACCCAGAGGGAGTATGACTTTGTCACTGTTGTACTTTATGCCAAGAGGTAGAGTTTTACTTTCAGCTCCAGGTTAGTGTATTTCAAGCATTCTTTTTAATGTGGAGGTTTTACAGAGTTTTTACAAGTCCCAGATAACCATTTTATTCAATGAGGCTGTAGGGTGCAATGCCATGAACTCGACAATCTTTTACTCAAGAGGGAACTTTGAGGGGATCAGCAAAGGGCTGATACCCACAACAGCCTAGACATGTCTTCATGACTACAGAGATCATGGGATGGATTACTTAACAACACACCCAACCACCGTAGCCACCTCTAGTGCATGCACCTAAGCGACAGTGTTACTATCTATCTAGCTACCCTTTCATGCTTTGGCAACAAACAGGCAAAGCTTAATTGAAAAATATAATAAAATAAACATAATGTTGTGAGAAAAATCCAATTCAACAAATAATAACATACCTTGCTTTTCATGGTGATGATTGTCTGCGCCTTTGGAATTAAAATTCCTGAATAAATGAAATTTATTTTGTAAGTCACATTACAGACTCATGTTTTTGATTTTCTATGCAAAAACTGGTCTATTCAATTAGTCTTATTTCAGAGGAGAGCGGCAGCCTAGTTGATAGTGAGCTTGCTTGCTATAACACAAGCAAGCTCATGGGATCAAATATTCTATGAAATTGAGGGAATTTAAGTGGATGACACTGTATTGTAGAAAGGATGTTATAGAAATTACAGAATCTAGTGGAGCTATTAAACAAAACATATAATAAGTAAATTCAAGTAGGAAACATGAGGATAAAATGAAAATAATTCTTGAATTCTGTTCTAGCAGCATTGATTTGAGGATGTGGTTGGTCAAGTACGGAAAACCTGTTTACTTGTGTTGCATAGCAATTCAATGCTGCTAGAACAGACCTGGTTCAATTCCCGTCAGTGTAAGAATTATATAATAAGTAAAAAGTTTTTCAGTTCACAGACTGACACACAAAAATATAGTTAACACAGCGTACTTCTTTGGCAATCATCAATTAACAAAGTAAAACATACTAAATTAATATTTCAACCATAAGTTTTATCATGAAAAAAATAAGGATAAACAAAAAAACAATACAAATGACATTGTAAACTACAGACATTTAAAAACAAAAAATACTAGGTCAGCAATTACATATGATAGAACATATATCTCACTTATTGTGGTAGAAATGAACATTATTTAAAAAAAACTGGAAGAATGAGAGTGATATAAAACAACTAGCTAGGACTGGAAACAAATGGAATGACTCCTGGATGAGGAATATCCACAAGATATATGGGTCAGAGTATACACAGATGGATCAGCACAGAATGCCGTGAGGAATGGAGGTGCAGGTGTATATATAGAATATCCACACAAGCCTAGAGATACAATCAGAACACCGACAGGAAAATTCTGCAATAATTATGATGCAGAAATCCAGGCAATTAGTGTGGCAGCTAAAAAACTGCTGAACTCCAACTCTGACCTACAGCCTGTGGTATTCCTGACAGATGCAAGGTCAGTGCTTCAAGCTCTCCAGTCTGAAAAACTAACAGACTTGAAAAAACTACTTAGCGAATTGTCTTACCAGTATAGGGTAACCATGCAGTGGATACCCTCTCACTGTGGAATACCAGGAAATGAAAAAGCAGACCAACTGGCTAAGGAAGGTGCTGCCGAAGACCAACCAGATATACCAATCACCTACCATCAGAAAAAACAGATGATCAAGTCAATAAGAAAAACACCAACACAAGATGACTATCATATTATGAACAGACCAGAACAAGTTATAATTCTACGTCTCAGAACAGGACACAACCGACTCCGCAGTCACATGTATACAAAGTTCAAGATTGGCAACACGGCCATGTGTACATGTGGACAGGCAGCACAGAGTGCCAAACATATACTTCAAGAATGTTCTGAGCATGAAACGCTGAGGCAGACATATTGGCCAGAGGAAACAACACTGGAATCAAAGCTCTATGGGACACTGTATGAACTACAAAAGACAGTGAGTTTTATTAAGGAGACAGAATTACAGATATAGACATGTTTCAAGTGAACGAAAGAAGAAGAATAAATGGAATGACAAAAAATTAAGAGAATTGATAAAACAACAAAGATATGCTATCACATTAATGGATTATTTGTATAAAGACCAGATGGCTCAAGTGTACCATACTGCCATATACAACAATTCTCAAGGTGTAGTCTGCCATATCATTGATGAAGCAAGATATTGTTGCACTGACCTGGATGTCATAGACACCAAGATGATCAGTGCCACCGAAGTGCAGACATCTTTTATTTTCTTTTTATACCTCTTTATACCATACAGCATCAGGGGTAGACAAGTTCTCTGGATACTGCCTTTTTGTGTGCTTCATATTTTGTTTTAATTGACTATTTTATTTCTGTAATCCATCTTTTGCATGGTCTGCCCTGGCTTTGTATCCATCATGTCTGTATAGCAATGCTTTTTGAGTGGCACTATCTGATGGTAATCTGGAAATGTGAAAACCACTTAATCTGTTGTCTTCTGATGTTTTAATTTATGATTCTGTCTCTTATTGTTACTCTGAGAATTCTACGTAGACAAGGATATTCCTGTTCTAACAAGTTTTCTTTAATCTTTTGTTTATTGCTATTTATTTATTGTTTACATTGATAGTTAGGCTATAACAGTAACAATATTACTTTATATAGTATTTTTTGCATATTATGTTAAATAGCCTATGTAACCTTTTTATCCCTATATCTGCTGCTGCCTTGATTAATTCAACTTGTATGTTACTGGGTTCTGGGTCTTTGTTTGATGGAGTTGTTAGTATGGCATTTTCTATTTCTGCTAGCAATATATTTGCTCCTAATTCTTTAATTATATTGTTTACGATATTGTTATCTTATCAGTCTTTAGATTTAACAATTCTTTAACCTTTAGGCCTCTATAGGCGCCGATTTGCGCCAATGAGTGTATACCCTATTGTGCCTATTGGCGCAAATCGGCTACATACGATATGGCCCAATTCCCAAGTACGGAACTTCACGACTAATGATCCTGTGACGTATAAAACCCGCCAAACGAAGCTAGGAATACGTCACAGTTTAAAGGTAAAATTCCTTTACACATTACGATTGCAAGAAGAGAGAAAGCCGGCTGATTTTGTCAATGAATTTCTAGAGCGCCGTTGGCCATTTTTGGGCCGTATTTTACTATCAAATTGGGGTGCAAAGGGAACACATTGCTCTAGGTGGACCCAGGGTTAGCAGATAACCAAGATCCCAAATGTACCTCCACGCGGTGCACCCTGGAAAAAGAAATATAGTAGCTTGAGCTGATTCTGGCCAAATAATTTGGGGATCGTGTCCGAGAATGTGGAGGTAGCAGATGGAAAGAGATTTGACTGCACAAGAGACAGACAATATCTCCGACACCACCAGCATCACCACATATAGCGACACTGTCGACATACAGTGAAGCTAGTCAGTCCAGTCAGAACATTGGAGGGGCGGCCAATGTAAAATGCACGTAAAGGTAGATGCATGGCGAGAGACAAATAGATTTCATACCGAGTACAATGAAACAATGAAAGGGCAGAACAGCGCTAGAGGGCAGCGCGAACTGCAAATAGAAAGTGAAAAGTCCCTAGGAAAGGGGAACTACAAGCTCCGTTAGCTCGAGACGAGCTTCTAGATACCTGTGTTCCTTACAGGCAGAGACCCAGACCCATCCATTGGCGTTTGGTAAAGCAAGAAGACCTAACCCAACTCTAATGTCGAGCCTTCCTAAACCGGAAATATGCTCGCGAAGAGAAAGGGTTCTGTACCCGATGGGCTTAGGCAAGAAAAGGACAACGATGGTAGTCCTGGCCCAACTCTACTGTCAAGGTTTCCTATAACGGAAGTACACTTGTAGAGAGAAAGGGTTCCGTACCCGATGGGCTCAGGCACAAAAGAGACAACGATTTAGCCCTGGCCCAACTCTACTGTCAGGTTTTTCTACACTGGAAATACACTTGAAGAGAGAAAGGGTTCAGTACCTGATGGGCTCAGGCGCTATTGGGACAAGGATGCTCAGCTCGAGAACGTCTTGCTCTCAAACGCGTGGTGTGAGACTCGAACTTGGACAAGGGGTACACGATGTCGGTGAACGACACCTCGGCTAAGAGGGCGAAAGAGCCAGGGTCCAACTCCTCTGTTGAGTTCTTCCCCTTAAGGAACCAGGCTCACGGATGAGAAACGGTTCAGTACCCAATGGGTACAGGCACAGCACATCCAATTACATGAGGCAAGTTCATAGACAGTGGAACACCTCGTGCGAGTCAGACGAGAGCAAAAATCGTCTGGGCGAATTACTACGCGTGCCTGGAGACAGATATAGAGGCTGTCACAGGCTAAGGGTAGCCCACCCGAATTGTCAAGGCATGCCGAAATCGGATGTGCTAGGCCTACAAGGCGCATAACGGTGGCACAACGTAATCACACTCCCGGCGGAAATCGCACGGATATCTGTGATGGTTACAATGGAGCGAACGCAAAACAAAACAAACAAACAAACTGAGTACTGCGTGGCATGGCTAAGTGATCGTGACTACATGTTTTAATTGTTGTTTTTAATATGTTGTTATTTGATAAGAATGTTTGTGTAGTTGTTCAAAAACACAAAATAAATAATATGTATCAGGGGTGCCACGTGTGTGCATAGACATTAATTACGATGTGTGTCAGGCTAGACCTAGTGTTTACTGGACTGACGTTATATGCAATATCTTCACATATTTTTAGTTTTTTTAGTCCATATTATATTAGTTTAGATATGAAACAATATATATATAACAAGTATAGGTATTTATGAGGATTTTATCAATGTTTCCACACATTGCTCAAGTATTAGGGTCATCAAGACGTTATGTTTGCGATTTTGAAAATGCCGTTTTGCGATTTTTTCCCCCCTGAATTTTAAACTTCACAACTTGCTCACAATCTGTTATATCACACATACAACAACAACAAAAACACAATTATATTCAAAACACGATTATATTCAAAACACCCACCATCAATAACGCAAATTTTCCAAAAAATAATTCAGGCCCAGGGGGTATTTTGCGTAATTCTAATTCAGGGCTCTAAAGGTTAAAATTGTGTTGCCACCTTTCCATGAATCTTTTTGGGTCAATGATTGTCTTTCCATTTTCATCATTTATTATTTCGGTTGGCTCATATTTATCTTCCCTGTTTCTCATGTTCTTAATTTTCTTGTAGAATTTCTTTGATGCTTGTTTGTACTCAATATTTAATGATTTGCCATATTCTTGCTAAGCTTTGGTTTTGGTGTCTTTAACAAATTTTTTAAATATTGATTTAGCTGACCGTTACTCAATATAATCTTCTTGGGCTTTGTTCGCAGCCCATTTCTTGAATTTTTATTTCTTATCTTTTATGACACCTTTGACTTTCTTATTCCAGAAGAGTGTTACTTTGGGTTTTCTACTTTTATGTTTAATGTCTCCACGTTTCACCCACGTCATGTATTCACTATTTGCATTGTGGTTTTTTAAAATTTCCCATTTTTCTTCAATTGATTTGTATCCACATGTTTCTCTCACTATTTGCATTATGGTTTTCTTGAATATTTCCCATTATTCTTCAACTGACTTGGTAGTGATTGGTAGCTTTTCAAATTCTTCTAAAATTCTTTGTTTGTATTGTACTCGTATATTGGTACCTAAGAGGTTTTTGAGTTTAGCTTGCATGTTAGTTCTAGCTACTTTGTTGCGTTCCTTGTTCTTGTTGCCTTGGTTACTGACTTGTCAATTAGTCTAGTGTTTATTTGGGGCAGTATTGGGAATGCATTTGGTGGAATATTTGATAACCTTTCAGATTCTTCTATATCTTCATAAAGGTGATGTATCTTGTTTAGTGTTTCTGCTAGCTTTATTGAGGAATTTTGTTTCAGTTTTGTTTTTGCGCGTCCACTTTTTTAAATACTTCTTTGTTGAGATGATTTTGTGGGAGTGTATCTTTTCACAGCTTCTGTAGTAGCTTTTTTCTCTTCTAATGTCTACTGGCTCTATGTTTGCATTGATTCCAAAGGCCACTGCTGGTGTTGATCTTATGTCGCCACAAATGAAGCGGAGAGCCTGGTTGTACTCTGTCAAAGAGGATTTGACCAAACCTCCCTCAGGCTTACAACATGCCTGAAAAGAAGACAGTGGTTTTACTCTTTTGACCCTGAACTAGAAGTGCAGGTCAAGGTTGCCACACAGATGCTGTAGTACAGTTTTACACAAGTTAATACAACTGAAATTCTTTGGAAATTAAGAAACTAAAAATAAGATGAATACTCTCTTAACATACTTATTTGAATGAACAGATTTGTCAACACTAGTAGATGGACTCTTGACAGCTTTTGCATATGTCATCTTATTCTTTGGCTCACCCATATTTTTCTCTACTATACTGTCACCTTCAGAAACAGAAAAAAATTTATTTTAATTCATGTTATCAACTATAGTGCAATTTAATGGTCATGTCGTCTAGCAGTTTTATCCAATATCTCAAAAACTTCACATTTCACAACAAAAATCCCTACACATTTTACACCGAAAATCTATCCACATTTCACAACAAATCTATGTATTCATTTCTAGATTTTCCAGGACATCATGATTTTACAATTAATAATTTTGACACCAAAAGAAAATTACTTATCAACATCAGAAAAATATGGTCCACATTTGTTGGTCACATAATAAAAGGAGGTTTGAAATACGAGGCAACAACAGGCAAAATTAAGGGGGGAAAAATGCATCATCATCATTATAAATCCTTATCCCTTCAGGGTCGTAGGATATTTCAGCACACAGAGAAAAATTTCTATCCTCAGCGATGTAGATGAGTGAGGAAAAATCTTGTCCTGTCCATTCCTTGATGTTGTCTGCCCATGCCTTTATTTTCCCTCCTCTGCTTCTTCCTCCTTTGGCAGTATTGTTTTTGACAAGGAGTCATGTCTGCATACATGTCCATGCTAGTTTTCGTTGTTTCACTAATGAAAACAATGGTTCTTGCAGACATATATACATTCCTACTTTATTTCTTGCGTACCAGTTGGTCTTATGCTGCCTATAAAAAAAGTGTAGGATTTGTCTGTATCATTTGTACTTGAAAGCCTGTAAACGTCTCTCCATGTCCACAGTGAGTGTCCAACTCTCACAACCATACAGCACAACAGAAAGCACCAGCGACTTATACAGTTTGACTTTCACTCCGACACTGATGTTGCTTTTCCAAATCATCCTTAACCATGATAGGGACACTAAAGTCATATTCAGCTTTACTTTTAGTTCTGCTATTCATTTTCCCTCACTGCATATGCTAGATCCAAGGTATTTGAAGGTATTCACCATCTCTAGCTTATGTCCATTCTTCATTCTCGGTGTGTGATTATCCATTGTAGTATTTCAGTGGGCGAAAGTTTTGCTAGTGGTGCCCATCTCCTCTCCAGGTGCATAGAGTGATGCCTAGGGGATGTCAAATAGAGCAGATGCTAAATTGACATCACGGTAGAGAGTTAGCAATGGTAGTAGAGTCAGCTGCGTATATAGTGTTCTGGAGATGAATGATCTACACTGCATGGCACATGATGATGAATTTTGAAAGTACTGTCAATTTCTTAAAATGGCAAGTTTCTTTGATTTTTGTCAGCAAAATAATTATTTCACTCATAAACATTTATAAATAACTGCAATTTTATAAATAAGTCACTTTCAAGTCAACTGTGTATTTGCATGAAATTGACTGTAACATTCATCCAGATAAAGTTCCCAATAATCCACCTATGCATTTACAAGAACATTCTCATGACAAATGTAAAACAAACATCAACATTTACTAAATGATTGTTGCCAAAAGGAGAGCAAAGAATCACCTGCCATGAATGTCATTGTCTTATTCCTCTGCATTCATTCATAAACTCATGCAATTTAACAGGATGTAGTCTAGAATGTCTGGCTCTGTGGTGGCAAATACAGAGTGGGTCTGTGATGGCCAAGGTACCAAGTTTGAAACCGCCTCAGGCAATTGTGAATCAGGACAGTTCAGAAAGCAATGGGAAACTACTAAACATAAATACTGCCAAGAAAATTACTACAGCCCAAAAATGCTGGGTTGATGGCTACATCCTGTATGGGATATGCTACTAATTTATAGTCCAGAATGCTTTGTATCATGGTTTACAGCTCTGCTGCAATATCTGCACCTTTTGGCATGAAATATCCAACTTCAGCATAGCTTCCGAGTCACTTTGACACTATATGGGATGGTGTAGCCAACTTCTCCCCCAAAACCTCCTTAATTGCCTCTTATTATGTGTATGGCATGTAACAGTATTGCTTTTCTTTGCTCCTCTTTTGGGCCCTGAATAATTATGGGTGATGAATGTCATAAGGAGCGACTAAAGAGGTTTAGGGGTGAAGAATTCCCCATTCCATTTGTCAGTGACCCAAAATCATTGCTAAAGTCAGATGACGTAGTTAGAAAGGAGCAGATTTTGCAGCTAAGCTGTACACCCCGACATACATTCCATTCTCTAGACTACATCCTGCTAACCAGCAAGCATTTAAGTGAAGTTTTTCTCTTGTGGAAGACTCACAGTACTTCATCCATGTAACTATGTTGTGTCTCCTCTTAGTAGAAGGCTTCTTCTCAAAGCATTGTACTGCTGTGAGTCTACTGGGTATGAAATAAAGCTCTGGAGAAACCTCTGTGTTGCACAAAAGTATACAAGAGTTATATTGCCCGTAATTCATGGGAATCAAAACAAACCTTCTGTATTCATCATCATCATACAACCCAAAACTCTTCAGGGTCAGAGGGGTGCCACTCTGGAAACATCAATACACAAATTTTATCATTGCCTCCCTGTTCTCAGTTCCTCGCTTCTGTGTTGCACTCCATCTATAGATCATTTCTTTTAATTTCCATTCCATTGTTATTCTCAATGCTGTTGTGGGTCTTTCACACTTTAATCTTCCTATGGGTGTCTATCTTCACACTTTCGCCTACCTTTGGGTGGCAATACTTATACACAGATATTCCAAAGTGTAAAAATGGTAATTGAAAAAAAATGATAAATTAAAACATTGGCAATGACCTACATCATTGTACTAATGGCAAATCCCTAAGTTCTCAATCTCTCCTAACAGATCTCAATGGGTATGTATACTGATGGTTCCTGTGGACCATCATGTGTTTCTGTGGACATATTCACCATTCTGTCCTGCAGGCTGTCAATTCTAATAGTGCAATGTTCCAAACTGAATTGGCCATACTAGAGGCATACAGTTATATGAACTGTGTGATCAAAAGTTATCTACATTGATAACACCAAAGGGTTCCAGGTTTTTACATGACTGAATGTCTTCTACATAAACATATAGATGGTTAAAACTCCAATTTGAGTAGGTAACTTCTCAAAGAATTGTATATTGCTAAGAACTGAGTCTTCAGGTATAAAAGAAAGCTCTGGAGAAACTTTCCCATTGCACAAAGGAAACTAGAGTTTCACTGCTCATAATTGCTGGGGATTGAAACAAACAATATGAAATTAACCAAATCTCATACTAGAGGTATCATTGGTCAAAGTGTACACATACAGAGGGTCCTAAAAGATGCTAGATATAATGCAACATTATTTTTAAACATGGAAGATACTTGAATATTAGCTTACTTAATTTCCTTTTCAAATTTGATATTGTTACATCATCCTTCACAGGTTCTGGTTGTGATGAAGAGAAACTGAGTTTTGTCTGAACTAGTCTTTTTGACATCACGCATGACCTATTGAGTTGGTGAATTAAAAAAACAAGAATTGTAAACAAATTTGTGTGTGATCTTTAGATGTCTTAGATACAACGATGATGATGATGAAATAATCCACTTAGCTATGAGCAGGTAGCTCTTGACAGCCCATAGTCTTTGTGACAAAAGCACAAGTTCTCTTCAGTTGTGTGAATGAGACGACAATCAGACTCATATAAGGCACCAAACCCAAAGGTATGGATGTGTAAGAGGGGTTTATATTTAGGGGTTTATATTTATGGGTGTATATTTAGTCCTCGAATGGAGACATTCTGGTGTGTCAGTAACCCAGGATTATCAAGTCCTGCCAGACACACAGCATACACATCTGGACCATCTAATCATTCTTCTGTCAGATTTGTTGACCTATCGCAGTGATGGCATTCCCAGTCACCTAGGAGTCTTCCCCAAAAGTACAAAAGTGCCAAATCTGTTGGCCTGCTTTTCTTCACCACCATTGAGGAATTTTATGATAAAAGTCAAAAGTAAAAAATTTAGACGAGGTGTGGCAATAATTTTTTTCACAAGTGACAGGTATCGAGCCCATCCCCAACTTTTACAGGTCACCTGCTATGACATGTCTGAAAAGAAGACAATAGTCATATTCTTTGCACTCTGAACTAGAAGACTAGACCCCAGTTTCCCATGGGGTCAACAATATAAACATACAATGTGTGAGCAAAATGCATGAAGATTACTTAGCGTACAGAAAACAAAAATTAGCACCAAGAAAACCATAAAATCTGCAAAAATTAAGACACTGCAAGAATATGAAGAAATGCTTAAAATGGATAGATAAAACACACCAAAGATGTTCTACAACAAAGTACAAAACATGAGACGTAAAAAAGACACTAACCAATAGAAATAATCAAGAATAAACACGGCAACATACTAAATATACCCCAAGAAATCATTAAAAGATAGAAAAATTACTTCAATCAACGGTTAAACTTAAAGGAAGGAGAAGTTATTACAACAATAAATACAACAGAAGACCTAAAACCATACATCCTGAAATTGAAGACGCAGTTAAACATGCACCAAATAACAAAGACTTATAAATAAGAATAGACTTCATACCTATAGAACTAATAACAATTATAACAGTGATTGGTACAAAGTGGCTAAACAGACTGTTCAATGTGATATGGAAGACACAAAAGACACCACAGGAGTGGAATACAGTAGTGATTATTCCCATCTGAAAGAAAAAAGGCAGTAAGAGGGACTGCACTAAGTATAGAGGCATATCACTCTTAAGCCACATAGGAAAAATCCGTAGCAAGATACTAGAGAAAAGGATGTGTACATATATCGAACCACAGCTCAACAACACACAATTGGGCTTTCAGAAAATAAAAGCTGTAAAGATGCAATCTTCGCCCTCAAACAACTTTCAGAAAGAGCGACAGAACATAACCAAGACTTACATTTGGCTTTCGTGGACCAAGAGAAAGCCTTTGACAGAGTGGATAGAGCAAAACTATGAATAACACTACAGACATATGGAGTTCATAACATCTGATAAGCCTATTTCAGAGCATATACGCCAATAGTCAATGTGCAGTAAGAACGAGCACAGGTACATTTGATAATTTCAAAACTCACTTGGGAGTGAGACAGGGATGTGTACTATTCCCTCTATTGTTCATAACATACATAGGTCACATCTGCAAAGGAGCAAAGACAATAGAAGAAAACAATCTAAAGGATATCTAGAACAAATTGTTATTTGCAGATGACCAAGCACTAGCAGCATCATCAGAAGAGCAACTACAAAGACAAATAGACAGATTACATCAAACATCTCAAACCTTTAACATGAAGATAAATAAAGAAAAGACCACAGTAATGAAGATAGGAAGAACAAAAAGAATCACAAACATATATATTGGAAACAATATTCTTAAAAAATTGACAGAATTCACATACCTAGGAATCAATTATAACAACAGATGGCAGGAGCAGCATAGAAATTCACAATAGATGTAGTAAAGCATACAAAGCCCTAGGACTAATGACACCAATTTTCAGAAATAAAAATGTAGATTTAAACACCAAACTAACACTATTCACAACAATTATTATACCAATGCTGTGTTACCAAAGCCAAACATGGACAACGACAGCACAAGATAAATGTAAACTTGTGACAGCTGAAATGGCATGCTTATGCAGAATCCTAGGAATATCGCTAAGAGACAGAGTGAGAAATGAAGACAATAGACAAAGAACCGGTACTATTCCAATCTTCGAATATATTAAGAGACAACAGATAAAATGGTTTGCACACATTAGCAGACTACCATCAGACAGCATACCACAGCAAGCTATGCTACACAGATACAGTGAAGGCATACATAGAGGCCGACCACAAAAACGATGGACCACCAAAATAAAAGAGGCAATAAATTCCACAATATACTCAGCACACAAGAGGACCATCTATAGAAAATTCTTCCACCCCTGATACTGAAAGGCAACAAAGGGTTTAGCGAATAAATAGATACATAGAATGTGTGAGTGCTCTTAAGATGTCTTAGAAATAACTATTGCATACAGACATTAAAATTAATTTGCTGAGAAAAAAATCACCAAAAGAAAGTCACGGTTATGTGGATTTTAAATCTGTAATCAATAACAGAAAATGAAAACACACTATTTATATCTAATAAGCAGATGAACAAATGCAAGCCAGTGGACACAGACTGCACCTTTGTCCTTTTTGTGGAGGACTCCTATGTGGCAAAGAATGTTTGGTGTGCCATCACTAAAGATAGGTTAGCAGATCTGACAAAAGAATGATGAGCTAGCTTGCCCAGAAGTATATGCTGCACCAATGAGAGGAGATGCTTGTTTGTTTTGCGTTCACTCTAATGTAACCAGCACGGATATTGGTGCGATTTCCGCCGGGAGTGTGATTACGTTGTGCCACCGTTATGCACCTTGTAGGCCTAGCACATCTGATTTTGGCATGCCTTGACAATTCGGGTGGCATACCCTAGCCTGTGACAGCCTTTCTATCTGTCGCCAGGCAGCGAATATGTACTGATTCTACGCCGAGACAGTTTGTCCTTCACGCCTTGTCCTGCACGAGGCGTTCTACAGCCAGTGAACTTGCCTCGTGTAATTAGACGTATTGTGCCTGTGCTCATCGGGTACTGAACCTTTTCTCGTCCTCAAGCCTGGTTCTGGTTTAGGAAGAACTTGACAGAAGAGCTGGGCTCGGGCGTCTTCTTAGCCGAAACGTTGCTCACCAGCTTCCCCTCATCCAAGTCTGAATCTGTACACATATTTAGGAATGTTAGGGACTTGCGTTTTGTTCTAGAGCTGAACAGTACTTATCACCTCGGACTGCTATGCCTGTGTCATCATGTACTGAACCTTTTTTCTCCGCGAGCATGTTTCCAGTATAGGAAAGACTTGGCAGTAGAGTTGGGCCCAGGCTGGGATTATCAGTAACTAGAAGCTCGTCTCGAGCAAACAATGCTTTAGTTCCGATTTCATCGAACCGTTTTCTGTGCACTTTGCACATGACGCTGCCCTCTAGCACTGTGCATCTTTCTCAGTGTACTCATTGTGCTTTTATTTTTATTGGGACATCTGCCTGCTTCATACCAACTACATTGGCCGCCCTCCAATGCTTCTACCGAACTTACTAGCTTCACTGTGTGTCGACAGTGTTGCTGCATGTGTTGGCACAGAGGTGTCGGAGATATTGCCTGTCTTTTTGCGGTCAAATCTCTTTCCTTCTGCTACCTCCACATTCACAGGCACGATCCCCAAAAGATTTAGCCAGAATCAGCATGAACCGCTGTATTTCTGTTACCAGGGTGTGCCACGAGGAGGCACATTTGGGATCTTGGTTATCTGTTAACCCTGGGTCCACCAAGAGCAATGCGTTCCCTTTGCACCCCTGAGAGGAGATGATACTGGGATACTGTAACACTGGAATGTCTTACTTTAGGGACTAAAGATGCATCCATAAACCTCCAATAACAAAACCATGCCTTTGAGACAACAGACCTTATACATGTTCAGATATCATCTCAGCTGCTCAACTGAAGACCTGTGCTTTTGTCAGAAAGGCTATGGACTGTCAAGAGCTACCTGCTCACAGCTCAAAGGAATTACTTCATTATCTGATAAGCTAACGTATAACATCTTCCACAAACTTTTACAGTGTGCTCAGAAATTGTTGTTAGGCATTTGCCTAGTTCTTGGGGGCTTCTCAGATCAGTGTGTAAGGAGGACTATGAGAGAGGAGAGTGGAGCTTTCACTCTGACTACAAGCAGCATGATTACATAAAGATTATGGCAATGACCAAGGCCTTGAACTGAAGGGGGGGGGGCCCAGAATACAACTCATTTTTGCATTCTCATGCTACTTGTAGTCATAGTAAATGCATCGCTGTCTTCACTCACAACACTCTTTCCAACCTGCGCTTTGAATGCCCATGAGCTGTGCACATTCTGAATATCTGTATAAATTACTACCGGTATACGCATGTGGTTTCGTCTGTGGGTCTTACCAATGGCCCACTAGACAAACCACTCATGCAACAGAAAATCTTAGTAGATGACATGCCGTTATATTGAGGTTATCTTCTTATAGAAGCTTCATGGCACGTCATCTATACAATTATGCTCCTTGTGCTGTTATTTTGTTGTTGAATTGTGTTTCATGTTTACTTGAGTATATGTATTCAACCTCTGTGGCTGGGAGGGAGCCAGAGATGTATTGTGCAGCACTGGGGAGGAGGAAACTGACAGCACTGTTTTTTCCTATGGCTGAGACCCATCATAGAGGCACAGTAACTCAGGATGTGACAATCCTTTTGGCTTGAATATTTGGTTGCATGCCTAGAGCAATAGAGAAGTTCGGCATAACCAGTAGTAATTTGGTGGCAGGGAATGAGCACAGTGAACCCTATCTTGGCTACAGTGGCTCGGAGCAGTGCATAGGTTGAAACTTACCTTCCTGGAGGTGTGATAGTTATTCTCTGGCTCTGTCCCGGGGTGGGCTGAAAATCCACAGACTTCCCAGCAATATAATGCCATTTAATGGCATTGGGTCAAATGGCATGAGCCCATAGACCACTGGATCAGCAACCAACCAACCAACTACCGGTATATCTCTCTCTGACAATGTCTCACCATTCAAGGCCTGAACTTTTGCTTCCACCACAAGGCGTTTTGTAGTCAACATGCTCTGTAAACTTTGATGTGTACTGAAATGGCATTATGTAGTTCTGACGGCATTTTCTCCCATTCTGTACCAGAATCTATGTCATCAGGTGGACATAAATATTGAAAAATATCCTCCACCTGACCATCCAGGATTTTCGTCTTTTAAGCCTGCTTCCCTTAGTTCTAATTTCTCAATGCAGAAGAATAATTTATGTTTGCACTAACTCAAAGGAAAGCACATGCTTGGCAGGTCTTTCATGGTTAGAGAATCAAGGTGGTACTTTAGTGCACCCAAGTATGATGCGTATTGCTTCGTTCTGCACCCTCTCCAGTTTTTCCATTTACGTATAGCTAAGAGTTGGGATTTCAAGAATGGATTCAATAACTGAAAGGATCAGATCCTGGAACAATCAACTAAGATGATGTTGCTCACAGTTTGCTGCAGTCATTACTCTCATTGTGCTCAGACCTTTCTTGGCTTTATATATCACCTAGTGTACCTGTTCAGAGAAACAAGACTTCTGTCAAATCACACTCCCAGAAACTTCACTGCATGTGCTCTCTCAATGACCTCCGCACAAAATTCCACCATTGGAGTTGGCATATGGACAAGTTGTTCAGAAATAATCATTTTACTCATGCTTTATTGGGTTAACTGGTGCTCCTGCATCTTCACACCATCTGCAATCCAGTTCTGAAACCACCTGCTCTTGATCTCTATCCTGAACATAAACGTCATCAGCATATGAGAGTCCTTCCTCCTCTTTCAATGATTTGTTCATATGTGATTCTCATTGAACATGCATTGAAAAGTACAGGAGAGAACTGTGAGCCATGTGGAAGGCCCGGTTGTATCCTTGTGTGCTCAGAGGCCCAGCTGCCACATCTAAATACATCATTATCTGGAAAGGTGCCACAGTGATCCAATTCACAAAAAAAGAACTGATTTGGAGTTTATAAAGCTGATCTATTAGGAAACTAAAATGTACTCTGTTGTATGCGTCCTCATGTCAATTTCAGCAGCACTATACCACAGTGAAAACCCATATACACATCATCTGTAAATACTGTGGCATTGTCCCACGTCTTTTTGTTAGGATGGTATCCTTCAAGAGTAGATGGGAAAAGGTGTAGGTACTCAAGATGACAGGATATTTTTCTGGCGCTTATCTTTTCCAAAAGTTTGCCAACTGTATTCTGTATGGCAATTATTCGGTATCCCTTAATTTTTGAGTGAACTTTCCCTGGCTTCGACAAAGGTACCAAGTAGCTGTGCAACTATTTTTCTTTAATTGTGGCACTTTTAATACATAGGCTATGATGTACATAAGAGCATGTCTCTAGCCAATGCAGGCCTGCTTTCCCGGGACAGAGAGACGTTCAGAGTATCCACGATGAAGACAACATTCTGGAAAGAATATGGGCTGAAGTAAAGTATAGTTCTCCGCTGTGACCTTTGCTCTAGTTTCGAGGTGTTACCTGACCTTTGTTGAGTGATTTGGCAAGCTTACGGGTAAGTACTTAGAGTAAGGTTACGATTAGAAATAATATTTCTAATGTGTGCGCGCACCTCGCTCAGTGTGTAGCGGGCAGAAATACTGATCACTCACCACAAATAATAGGAAATGTAAAAATGTGTAAATTGGAAAACAAACAGATTATGCATAAGTTCGTCTGTGTCTAGATGTGAACTCAAGTGATTATCGGATGTGACGTCACAGCAGCCATTATTTTGATTGGTGTTACACGGGAATCCATGACGTTAGATTGTTAAAATTGTCAACAGTGTGCTATTTATAGCACAGCGGAGAACTAATCTTTACTTTCACCAGAATATGTCACTTGATAAATAGGCCTATGATGTACAATCTGTACATTATTTTATGATATGCTAGTTCTTCCGACTCAGTACATGCTAACTTCGATATGTCCTAATGTTGAATAATGAACTCAATCCAGACCCCGTGTTTTTCTCTCTGCTAAGTCTGTGCTGCACGTGTACATTTAGGCATATTATTTGTTAAATGTGCAACCTTCATTTTCTATAATTGATGGACCTATGATGCCATGAATTATGTTTTTACCAAGGTATTTCTGCTAATATAATTAATAATAGAGAAGATTTGTTTTAACGTTTATTTATGTATAGCGGAGTATAGCCTAGTGCCTACCAAATTTCTAAGAAACGGAAACCAAATTTTACAAATTTATTATCATTGTTTGTTAGGACTATGATGCTATCACTATCATAGCAGCTATGCACTTTCAGTTTGTTTTATTTTTGTCAACAAGTCTTAGTCAGCGATATCCAGTTCGTTCTATTAATTAACAGTGATGTACATATGGCAGATTTTTTTAACGATTTAATAGCAACAATCATAACAGAACTAACTGAATAAAAAAAAAAAACAGACGTGAAATAATGTGGACAAAACTAACCCTACTGTCAATTGTAGTAGTAAATCTCAAACTTGAATTCTATTTTCTCTAAAATGGAATCGAAACCTTCAACAAACGATACCTAGCGTAATGCAATCACTGACATAGTTGCCACTGAGGTTTTACATAAAACACACAGATTTTTGTGGGCCTTTATGTTGTTCATGTTGTTTTCAGGAATACTAGTAGTTGTTTGATTTCGTTCTTTCTCCCCATATAGTATCCGACTATTGATAGATAAATATATAGAAGTACGAAAAGTGTATATATTTGCCTCATAGACTACAGCATTGGAAACTTATAGGCACAATATTCCCTTGGGTTACCATTACTTTCAGGAAGGAACAGCCGCTAGTCAGATACCGTTAAAAAAGAACACTTCTCGTCGGCCATTTTACATATGGAAAAACAACACAATAGAAACGAAACTGCTAATGCTACGAACTTTTATTTTTTCCGGTTGCAACATACGGCTGTGAAACATAGACCCCACGTAAAACAGGCGGCAAAGAAGATCAACACATTTGAGATGGATGCTACAGGAAGATACTTATAATATCATGGAAGGAAAAAACGAGAAACTCAGATATTATAAACATTTTGAAGATGTTGTTTACAAAAGTCAAAAGCAAAAAGAAAACTACACATGTTTGCAGGGTTGGATTTAGACTCGAGAAGGCCCTAAGCTTTCCAGACGTGCGGCATTGGGACAAATAATGCTGCAATATATTTAAGTATATATTATAATATATGACAAATGCTCAGGAGAGTGGGGTCCCTAAGCTATAGCTTATAAGAAAATCCTGCACTGGGGCACTGCCTGTTTGGTCATATACAGAGACACAACTGTTTAGAAAGACAAATAATGGAGGAATGAGCACTTGGGACGAGGAGCAAAGGCAGACCAAAAAGACGATGGACTAACGACATTAAAGATAACATGAATACGTCTTTGTAAAATGCAAGCCACATGGCCCAAGACAGAGAAGGGTCCAGGGAGTTCATTGAGAAGATAACGTTCTGTAGAGATACGTCACGTAACACACACAAACTACAGCAAGGCCTTTCACAGAGTCCAATATGAAAAATTAATTGTATTCTTGATTAGAAACTAGCTTCACGGCACGTGGAGCATTTCAATAAATGCCCCCGCTCTCCGATACAGCAGCCATCTCAGTGTATGTAGAGTCAGAGTCCCGGTCAGGTGTTGATTGCGTGATCTTCGGTGTCTTTCAAAAGAATTTACTTTTCCTACCCTCCCCTCTAGATACTCCCATTTCTAACATTATTTGTATGTGTAAGTTTTCAGCCTCATTGACATCATCTGCATCTTTAAAATGAATTTATTACTGCAAATTAATTGAATGTCTTCAAGAAATTGGCACAGATGGAAAAGACAGCAGACTTATTAGAAATATATAGTTGGAACAGACTGCATCAATAAAGTGTGACAACAGATATTCACCATAATTCGAAATATGAAGAGGGGTAAGACATATTTTATCACCTAGCCTATTTAATATATATACAGATAATATCTTTAAACATATAAAAAGAATGCAAGGACTCAAGATCAGTGGGAAAATAATAAACAACCTGAGATATGCAGATGACACTTCTTTTAGCAGAAGGTGAACTTAAAACTACAAAGACTAGTAGATCAAGTCGATAAATCAAGTAAAGAATGTGAACTATAAACATTCAAAAAACAAAAACCATGGTAAGCAGCAACGCCACAGAAGAACAGATGCTAAACATAAAAATACATGGAGAACAACTACAACAAGTAGACCATTATCAATATCTTGGAAACATAATCACAAATGGTGGTAAATGTGAAACAGAAGTTAAAATGAAAATAGGATTGGTTAAAAGTACTTTCAATGATATGAGGAAAATATTCACATCTAAACAAATTGCAAGCTAACAGTGAAATTATAAAATGCTGCATATATTCTATGTTAATGTTTGGCTCAGAAACATGGACAATTAACAAACAATTAGAAGACAGAATTGATGCCTTTGATTCCCATCGAGACCAGTACCGTGAAGTGGTGATGGGGCTTAGTTCAGCCATCAGGGGCTGGAAATTAAGACTGGTCAAGCAGGACCACAGTCCTGCACACATAAGCAGGGTGCTGAAAACGGAGGCAAACAGCCAAAAGGCGCACAATTAGTCAAAATGTCACGTACAAAACACAATGGGAACATGTCTATATCCAATAATAGTTATGGTGCCTGCCCTGTGACGGACGTTCGGGCAGGGACGGTGCCGAGCCCTATAGGTGCTGGACCCTATACCTCCAAAGGGCCCGACTCCAAACAAGACCATTAAAAAGAATGCATTGAAACGCCGACGGCATCAACAACAACACAAAACTGTAACTCGAATACTAAATGAAGAGCAAATAAATATATGCTGCTTGCAAGAAAAATTGCTTGAAAGAAAAATTGCTTGAAAGAAATTTTAACAAGAATGTAGCTTTCAAAATAAGAGGTTTCCAATACTATCGATCAGACTGAACAGACAGGCAAAACTGTGGAATACTGACGCTGGTTAAGAACAATGTCAGATAGAAACATATATGGAAGGTGCGGAATACCAGATTCTCCCCCTCATGAGGGAAAGTACAGAATTGCACCTCCTTAACTACTACTGTCTGAGTGACCGTCCATTAGCACGAGGTACAATCTCAGTGGAAGAAAAAGTGATTGTGTGCAGAGACTTCAATATTCACTCGCAGAATTGGGGATATGATCACATGGACAGGAGAAGTGAGGAACTAGACAATTTGCAGGATGAACATGAACGTATCCTGATCAACCAACTGACCACTTCCCTTCTCTACCCAACCTTCTACTACAGATCATGGCATACTACCTCTACACCAGACTTGGCATTCCACTCACCAAACTTGCAGTGGAACATCAATCGTGTTGTTGGAAAACAGCATGGAAAGAGCAACCACCGACCAGTCTTTATGACTGTAGATAGTGAATGTATTAAAGATAGCAACATTCTCTCTAGGTGAAGCTAAAAGAAAGCAAACTGAATAATGTACCGACACTACACCAGTGTACTGGTCAGAGACCTAACTATAGACAGAAATATTAGTAAGGTAGTCAATGAATTCTGTGGATGTGCATTACAGGCTGCTCATAAAACCATCTATAGAGGAGCCCGTAAACACTACAACTTATTGGAGTAGTGAATTAGAAATACTGCAAAATGAAGTGGAAACAACTCGACAGCAGTTAGAGACAAGACTATGTCAAGAACACCACAATATATATATCAAATAGCTAAGGTCAAATTTCAGAGCCAAGCTACAAGCCTGGCGGAGCAGCTGGAAAGAGAAAACAGAATCGCTGAATCTTGAGAGGGATACCAAGAAACTGTGAAAGTTGATAAAACAACTAAATGATGAGGGTACTATGAGAAATGGAAAGGTCACATTACAAAATATGGAAACATCATATTGTGAAAACAGCCAGCTGACTAAATTGCAGACTCATTTTCTGAAGACAGCAACATGAAAATTAGCCCAGAGAAACAACAGGAGATTCATGACCAGCGAGAAAACATTGAACAAGATGGAACCATATCTTAAGTCATGGAGGCACCATTCACACTCAGAGATCTGGAACATGCAGTATCTAAACTGAAAAGGAAGAAATCACATGGTGCTGCTGGTTGGTTGGTTGGTTGGTTGCTGATCCAGCGGTCCATGGGCTCATGCCCTTTGACCCAATGCCATTGTGTGATATATGCATGTGTTTGTGAGTTGTTGTTTTGTTCCATATAATGTGTTCCATTTATTTGGCCCTGGATGGAGGAGCATTTTCCTGATGTCATCCAGCGCTGGACATTCAAAAAGGTGGTGGTCAACAGTTTCATATGGATGAGTGCACAGCCGGCACCCTGGAGTGTGTTGTGGTTGTATTCTGTTCAGGTGATTGTTAAGCTGTACATGTTGTGTGCGCAGTTGGAATATGATACTCTGGACTTTTCTTTCCAGGAGGTTGATATTGTCTTTAGGATTTGGGCTGGTCATATATTTATAGATTTCCCTCCCAGTGTTTCCCATGGCCCATCTGTTCATCCAATTTTCTTTGTTCACAGATTTCAGAATCACTTTAACTGTGTGCATTGTTGTTTCTGTATAAGGCTGTACTTGTTGTGCTCCCCTCTTTGCTAGTCTGTCTGCCTTATCATTACCAGGTGTGTTTGAGTGGCCAGGAATCCACTGCATAACAATGTTGACATCATAAGATGTGAGCAGCTGGTTTGCATGGTGGTATATTTCAGCTAGCTTGGGTTTACAATGTCCATCACATTCCAATGCTTGGAGAGCAGACATAGAGTCTGTAAAAATAACAATGTTTTGGACTTTTGATGGAAAGGCATCAAATATGGTCTTCAGGTGGTACAAGGCATTTTCTAGTGCTGTTATTTCAGCTTCATAGTTAGAACATATGTACCCACAGGCATCAAACAACTCATCAGATGTTTTGTATGGATATTCTATATAGACACCATAATCTGCTTTGATGATGGCTTTGAAGGCAGACCCATCAGTATAGACATGAATCCATTGTTCTGGGTAGGTGTCTATTGTTTTCTGTGTTGCTTTCATAAGACTTACTGGGTCGGAACGTTTCGTTGCATTATCTCTTAACTGTGTTTTGATTTCCGGCAATTTAAAGCCTGTGTGTGGTGGTAAACATTTTTCTACTCTTTGCAGTTTTTGTCTCTTGTCTGAAAGGTGATAACTGTCTTTTATTTCATTGCCATGGCTCAGGACTGACTTTTGTTTTATTCTGTGGTTTGGTTCCCAGTTTTCTACAAGTTGTTTATTTGGGTGGTCTTTGTTCATTCTTTTGCTTCTTTCATAAGCCTCCATTGCAGCCATATCTCACCGCATCTCAAGGGGTTCTATATTCGTATGTATTTCACATGCAGCCGTCGGTGTAGATCTCATTGCTCCACTAATAAGACGTAGGGCATTGTTCTGCACTCTGCCTGGGGATTCTACATTTGTCGTGGAACATGTTATGAGGAGTGCACTGTTGTATTCTAAAGCAGAACGTATGTAACCAAGGTATAGTCCTCTAAGGGTATCCTTGTCTGATCCCCAAGATGTGCCAGTGAGTCTTTTCAGTAGTTGTAACCGTTTAAGTGCTTTATTTTTGATATTTTTTACATGCTTCTTGAGGGTGAGCTGCCGATCAAGCATGATTCCAAGATATGTGGGGTGTTCTTCTCTTGGCAATTTCTTTGTATCCAACCATAGACTGATATTTTCTTTAGCTACTTTATGACTCTTGGTAAAGATGGTATAGACAGTTTTCTCACAGTTTATTTTTAGCTTCCATGTTTGACAGTATTCATGTAGTCTTTTTAAATCTCCATTTAGTCTTTTGGCAGCACTTTCAACATTCTCATGGCTCTGCCATATTGTTAAGTCATCAGCATAGAGGGCTTTTTCAGCTTTGATATGTTTGGTAAGGTCATTGATGTAAATGAGAAAGAGGGTGTAGCTTAAAGCAGAACCCTGTGGTAAGCCTTCCTCTAGAACTTCTTTAGATGAAATTGCATCATTTATCTTTGTCTGGATTGTTCTGTCAATGAGGAAGTATTTTATCCAGTTGTATAGCTTTCCACTAATTCCCATCTCAATCATCTTCATCAAAAGACCCTTTCTCCATACTCGATCATAAGCCTGTTGTAGGTCAAAGAAGATGGCTACAGTATGTTTGTTTTCCTGGAATCCATCATGGATTTTCTGTGTCAACCTAAATAGTTGGTCTTCTGTGCAACTGCCTTTTCTGAAGCCAGCCTGTTCATGGCAGAGGATGTTTGAGCTCTCGAGGAACCAGTAAAGTCGTGCGTTAACCATTCTTTCTGCTAATTTCCCAAGACATGATGTTAGGGATATGGGGCGGTAACTTTTGGGTTCATCTGGAGGTTTGTTACTTTTCAGGATGGGAAAGATGTGAGCATTTCTCCAATGTTTAGGCAGTTTTCCATTTCTCCAGGTCATATTTATTAATGTAAGGAGTACTTCTTTCCCTGATGTGCTCATGTGTGTTAACATTTCATTATAAATTTTATCTGGTCCAGGAGACTTTCTTGGCTTTAGTTTCTTCAGCCCTTGTAGGAGTTCCTGCATACTGAAGTCATCATCAAATATGGTTGAGCCAGGGGTTTGGACTTTTTCTTGCTGCTTCAGTAGGTACAGACGCTTCTTGTCAGCCTCGGACAGCTTCCCTACTCTGTTCACACTGGCAAAAAAGTGGTTAAAGTGTTCTGCCTTTTTCTGATCTGTGGTGATTGTTCTGTTTCCATCTATCACAGGTTTATCGTTTGTTCTTCTTCTTTTCCCAGACAAATTATTGATCAGCCCCCAAGCCTTTCTGCCATTTTTTCTTAGATCTAAATTTGCGCATGTTTTTGCCCATTTATCATGTTTGGCCTTCTTCACTATTAGTTTTACTTTGGTACATGTTTTATTGTACAGGATTTTTGCTTCTTGTGAAGGTGAGATCTCAAGGGCTTCTCTTGCTTTATTTTCTCGAGGATTCCAGCTTGCATTTCTTTGTTGTAGAATGGTTTGTATGATTTCCTACTGCCCCTTGGGATGCTTTGTGATGCTGAATTGAGGATAGCTTTTGTCACCTCTGCAGTAAATGTTTCTATGTCATTGCTTTTGATTTTACCTAGCAGGAAATCAGATGTTTCTTGGAATAGTTTCCAATCTGCCTTGTCAAAATTCCAGCGGGTTTTCTGTTTGAAATATGCTTTGTTGGGTGTAGTTATGGTGATGAGGATTGGTCTGTGGTCACTTCCAATGTCATCAAGTATTTCTAGGGAGCAAGCGTCTATTATATCAGATGAACAGATAGTCAAGTCAGGTCGACTGAGAGATAGATGGCTCATATCCAAAAGTGTTGGTACAGACTTTGCATCTTGAAGGACAGACAGGTTTGTTGTTTCACAGAGCTCCTCTATATTTCTTCCTGTCTTATTGTGGTTCTGGTAACCCCAATGGGGTGAGTGACCATTAAAGTCACCAGCAAGTATTGTTTTGATAAATTGTGGTGTATGGATTTCCAGTAAATTGCATGTTGTCTGAGGTGGGCTGTATATGTTGTAGATTGTGTATTTTCCTCCAGTGTGCCAGATGGTCACCTTCTGCATGTCTGTGGGATTGGCTGTTAGTTGGGTGACTTGTCCCTGAATGTCATTCCTGATGTAAGTAATTATGCCACGGCAGTTGGTACATTTACAGGCATAGCTGGTATATCCTGACAGATATGGGTCAGTGTCTTTGTGTAATGTCTCCTGTAAGAGGGCCACATGTATCTTATGAGCATGTAATAAATTAGCAAGTTCTAGTGTTTTGTTTCTTATTCCACAGATGTTCAGTTGTAGAATATTAAGTGAAGACTTTGTTTTATGAAAATCTTGGCTCTGCTGGTTCTCCCTCCGAGGTTTTCTGGGTTTAATGTTTTGGTGCTTGTGCAGGTGTTGTTGCTGTGTTGTGTATTGTGCATGTCTGTGTTTGTGCTGATGTTTTGGATGCATTACAGTAGTTAATTTCTCAGACAGAGCAGCCTGGTTACCCACTGCCTACCGCGGACCTTGATAACCGAGGCGACGTCCGATCTCGTTTGTAATTAGTATGTTTTGTACTGGCATTATATTGCTGGGGAGTCTGTGGATTTTTATCCCACCCCGGGCCAGAGCCAGAGAAAAACTATCACACTACTAGGAAGGAAGGTTTCAACCTATGAACTGCTCCGAGCCTCTGCCGCCAAGATAGGGTTCACTGTGCTCATTCCCCGCCACCAATTGACTACTGGTTATGCCGAACTTCTCTATTGCTCCAGGCGTGCACCCAAATGTACAAGTCAAAAGGATCGTCACGTCCTGAGTCAGTGTGCCTCTATGATGGACCTCAGCCATAGGAAAAACAGTGCTGTCAGTTTCCTCCTCCCCACTGCTGCGCAGCAAATCTCTAGCTCTCTCCCAACCACAGAGGGTGCATACATAAACAAATAAAGAAAAAGAATACAACATGGCATAAAATACATTGTAACAAAAAATTAAAAGTATGAGAGGCATAATTTTATAGATGACATGCCATGAAGCTTCTATAATAGATAACCTCAATATAACGGCATGTCATCTACTTAGGTTTTTCTGTTGCATGGGTGGTTTGTCTAATGGTGCTGATCGAATGTCCAATGAAATGATAAAATATCTGGGAGTTGTAGCAAAAACAAAGTTGCTGCAGATCATAAATATATGTTGGACTACAGGCAAAGTTTCACAGACCTGGAGGGAAGAAATCATGATACCAATCCCTAAATCAGGAAACGGCACCAACACAGTCTCAAACTACAGACCAATCAGTCTCACAAGCTGTATATACAAAACTATGGAGTGTATTATCAACCACATGCTTCACTGGTACTTTGAGAGCAAAAACCTTCTTGTATTACAGGCTTCAGGCAATGCTGCTCTACTGAATTTCAGGCAACCTACCTTTCTCAAGAGACAGAGCATGTATTTCATGATGTAAAAAAAACTGGTCCTAGCAAATTGGATAGTTCTGGAAAACGTATGACAAGGCTTGGAAGGGAGAACTGCTATAGAAATTGAGAAATTTCAGAGTGAATGGTAGAATGTAAAAATGGATAAAAGCATATCTACATAACATAAAAGCTAAAGTACAACTGAATGATTACACAAGTAAGAAAGTCATACTACGTCATGGTGTGCCACATGAATGTGTATTGTCCCACACGTTGTTACTGGTCTACACCAATGATCTGGTGGCTGAGCTACCACATGGTACAAGAGTATGCTGATGACATGGTAATATCATCATCATCATCAGGTGCCATGCCGGGTGGCGTAGGCGGTGATGGCTCTCCACAGCTCTCTGTCCACAGTATTATGTATCAAAGTCGTTGTTGTTTCTTTGCCGTGCCAGGTTGTCAAACTGTCTAATATTTTCTCACGTTGTCGCCCTCTGTCTCTGGTGCCTTCAATCTTGCCTGTTGTGATTATGTTCTCTAAACCTGCCTGTCTCATGAAGTGGCCAAAAAAAGAAGATTGCCTTTTTCTTATATTGTTGATTAAGGTCCGTTTCGCATTTAACTCTTTTAACACCTCTACATTAGTTTTTCTGGCAGTCCATGGTATTCTCAGCATTCTTCTGTAGAACCACATCTCCGTTGCCTCCAATCTCCCACTTTCCAGTTTGTTTATTGTCCAAGACTCGCACCCATATGTTAGTATAGGGGTTATATAGCACTGCAGAACTCTCTTTCTCACCTCTAATGACAAGGTCATATTACACAGTATATTTTTCATTTTTCTGAATGTTGTTTTTGCCTGTCCTATTCTGCATCTTATTTCTGTTGAACTTCTTCCATCTGCTGTTATAATTGTACCTAGATATTTGAATTGGTGGACCTGTTTTAATACTATATCATACACTATGATCTTGCAAGGTGTGTTATTTTCTTTCTTTGAAATAACCATTACTTCTGTTTTCTTGATATTTAGGAAGAGGCCTTTCTCTTTGCTTTCTGTGACTACTACTTTAATTAATTTTTGATGGTCTTCCTCACTTTTTGCAATCAGAACAGTGTCATCCGCATATCTCAAATTATTTATGTTATGTCCCCCCACTAATATTCCTGGGATATCTACTATTGCACGCATTATGTTTTCACTGTATAGAGAGAACAGGTCTGGTGAAAGCACGCATCCCTGTCTGACTCCTTGTTTTATTTGTTGAAAAGGGCCAAATTGCTTTCCTACTCTTATTGCTGCTGTTTGTTGCCAGTACATGTTCTTGATTATTCTTAAGTCCTTGCTGTCAATGTTCAGATTCTCTAGCATGTGTATAATTTCGCTATGTTTAACTTTGTCAAAAGCTTTAGTGTAGTCTATAAAACAGAGGTACAGATCTGTTTTTACCTCTATAGACCTCTCTATTAGTGTTCTCAATATATAAATCGCATTGTTGGTGCCTTTGCCTTCTACAAATCCACATTGTTCTGGACTTATTTCTGGTTTTATTTTGTTTCTCACTCTCTTCATGATGATTCTGAGCAGTATTTTGGTTATTTGGCTCATGAGGCTGATTGTACGGTGTTCTTCACATTCAGTGGTCCCTGGTTTCTTAGGTAATGCTATGAATATGGATCTCATTAAGTCATCGGGTATGTTTCCGCTGTTATATATGTCATTCAGCAATTTTGTGATTATTTCAACTCCAAAGTTATCTAAAGCTGCTAATTCTTCTAATGTGATATTGTCTGGACCTGGGGCTTTGCCATATTTCATGTGTCTTAGTGCCTCCCTTACTTCTGCTGTGAGTATTGATGGACCCTCGCCGTTATCTTGTATGTTTATTTCTGGTCTATTGTCCTCATAAAGTTCTTTGATATATTCTGACCATCTCTGTACTATGTGATCTATTCCCATTAATACCTGCCCTGTCTTAGATTTTAGACACCCTGTAACTGTTTGCGTTCTCTTTCCTGTTATCATCTCGATTTTCTTATATAGTAATGTTGTATCTTGGTTGTAATGCAATTCTATTTCTGTGCATTTCTTGTTCAGCCAGAAATTTCTTTTGCTATTTTGCATTTCTCTCGTATCTCCTTATGTATTTTCTGATATTCCACTATCTTGTGTTTATTTTTCCTTCTGGTGCTCATCAATTCTAATATTTCTTCTGTCATCCATTTTTGCTTTGATGTATGTTTTACTTTTGGTATTATCTCTTTAGATGTTTGGTTTATCGACTGTTTTAGCATGTTCCATTGATCTTCAATACTCTGAATCTTTGCAATGGCATTGTATCTATTTTGTACAATTATGTTGTATCTTTCTTTAATGTCAGCATCTGATTTCAATAAAGCTAAATCTAATTTCATATTCCTTGGTGCTCTCTTGATCTTCTTTAATCTTATACACAATTTCGCTACCAGTAGTATATGATCACTGTTGCAGTCAGCACCTGGCCTTGTTTTCATAGATCTAATGCTGTTTCTATGTCTTTTAGAGACTAAAATGTAATCAATTTGGTTCCGAGTATTATCACCTGGGCTAATCCATGTACACAGCCTTCTTGGATGTTGCTTGAACCATGTATTCCCTATTATTAAATTATGTGCCTGTGCCCACTCTATCAATAAATCACCTCTCTCATTCCTAGTTCCTAAACCAAATCTTCCTGTCACATCTTTTATTTCTGTTTCACCTACTTTTGCGTTGGTAATATAGTGCATGGAAAACGCGACAGTGGCTACCAAACAGTTACAGAGAGCTAAGGATGCCTTAGCCACACGGGTAAACAGATGGTGTGTCAGCATCAATATAGATAAGTGCATCACTACTCTCTTTATTCTTTCACCAAAACAGAAAGCTTTTGACTAAAAAATAAATGCAGAGCTTTTGAAGAGAAACAAACAACCAACATATCTTGGAATCACATTTGACAGTAGGCGTATATGGAAGGAACACACGAGCAAAGCAGCAACAAAGGCCAGAAGAAAGTTAGCCATCCTGAAAAAACTTAGTAAAGTTTACCAGCAAGACATACGACCACACCTGGAATACGGGTCCTACTTCCTAGTGTCCAGCATCATATACACCATTTCATGAGCTAGGTAAGGTGAAAAACCACGCACTTAGGATCATCATGGGGCAATAAAACCAACACCCATAGTAGAGATGGAAAAATGGAAAGAATACAAATACTGAGCGCAGAGACACAAAAGTGCTAATACATTCAGAAATGTTTGAATGTATGCCAAGTCATCCAATAAAATACATTTTTCAAGATTTAGAAATGGGGCGAGTTAAAAGAAATAATTTTATCCATCAGGCCAAACTACTCCGCAGAAAAATCTCAGACTTTGCGGAAGTTGACAGCTCCTCTTAAAGTTTGTACCAGAACAAACCCCATGGAGAGATGATAGATGATTACTTATTCATATCCGAACTGTGGTGAAAGGATTGTTAAGTGAGAATTAACGGAATAGTGTACAACAAAAGACAGTTATTGGACGGCGTACCCACATGACATATGGATCTGAGTATACAGATGGGTTATCAGAGATTGAGTGAAAAATAGAGGAGCATGAACACACACGCACACGCCCATGCGCACGCGCACGAAAATTAGCGAATTCTCTTTATGTTTAGGTATATTACCTATTGCCCCAGCCTCCTTTATATTGAATTAAATAATCTTGGGTTATCTGGGGGTTAATTTTTATACCTACACTCTGCTGCCAATGTCAAAAATGGTCTTTAACAGTCTCACATCAAAGGAAAATCGTTACCTGTGAAATGAAGTGTCTAAGAAAAGCTGCAATGGTTTTCTAAACTAGATAAATAAGAAACGAAGAAATTGGGAAAAGAGTTGGTATAATATCATGTATTGAATATATTGAAAGACAGCAAGTAAAATGGTTCGGTCACCTTATGAGAATGAACCCAAACCATATACTAGTAAGAACATATAACAAAAGAATATCCAGGCGTTAAGTCAAAGGTAGACCAATAAAACGGTGGATAGAAAACATCAAGATAACCTTGAACAAACATGGACTAAATGCAACCACGGCGACACATCTGGCCTTGGAACGATAACTTAAGCTCCCACCCCTACGCTTAACGGCAAGTGTGAACCATCATTCACCTGGGGATAGACAATAGACAAAATCTGGGGGTTTTCTAGGGCGATCTGAAATTATTTCTAAATCCTCAGTGGTAACACTAGTCGATAGATAGTCGGATTATTATCATCATGTGCCGTGTCTGATAGCGTCGATGGACATTTACCTTCATGATGATCAATACATGTACTGCATGATTACAACATGCGATATTACATTTTTGAGAAAAGCCAAAGCCGCAAGAATTATCTATTCTCTAAACCCTTTGTTGCATTTCAGCGTCAGCGGTAAAAGAGTTTTCTGGAAGTGTGCTGAGTATATCGTGGAGTTTGTCGCCTTTTATTTCGGTGGTCCATTGTTTTCATGGTAGTCCTCTAGGTCTGCCTTCACTGTATCTGTGTAGCATAACTTGCCATGGTATTCTGTCTGATGGTAGTCTGCAGGTGCGGAGTATTTGTCACAACACAAATACTGCTTATACTGAAACAAAATAAATTAACTAACACAATTTGTTTCACAAAAACCCCCACAGAACTTAATCTTATGTGCACAAGAAGTGTTCTACTGAATGACGCACATTTCTCTCAAATCGTATACTTAACTATACTTTCAATTTTGAATGTAGAGGCAAGGTAGGTCAGGTGTGATTCTCTCGGATATAAGACCTACTAGCTAAGTCAAAACAGGCCTTCATACGAGAAGATTTTTATTATTGCCATGGTCACGGCAATATTTTAGTTGGTCACTTTTATCGCTTGCCAACGAAATGCGCGGAAATAATTTGGTTTGCTTCTGCTCGTGAGTCTTCTATATCAGAAATCACAGTCCATGCAGTGTGTAATTGTCCAGTTCCCATCTAATGTGAAATGAGATACTTCTGATCTGAACGGAAAACTGGCTTTTGTGCAAAATTTTACTACCTGGGAAAAGTGGGTGGGGTAAGAGATAAATCCAGAACCGGATTCTACCACCAGGATACATTGTGTCATTGTCCTTGATAGTTTATTATTCTGATTAAAAATAAGTAACATGACCGTTTGAGTACTTCACGGTTGAATTTTTGTTTTCATGGACATGCATGGACGTTTATTTAGGTTGAACAAAATCCAAACCGAAGTAATAAACACAAAATGTTGTGATACAGCGTATACTTGCATGTAAACTTGCAATGTCATGGAAGACATCATCACTGTTGGCCTTGTTCTCCACTAGATAGGTGTTTATGTAACATTGTATTTAAAAATGTACCATGTCAAAATTGAGATTTGTTATATTTTTATTTCTCAAATTTTTACATAAATTTATACCAGCTCTAGATAACACTTGCGACAGATTTAGCATCATTAACAGACTTTAATTAAAGTGAACTTGCTTAATTATTTAAAGAAACCTCTTTTTTTTGTGACATTTGAAATACTTGTGGGAAAACTACCAGGTTATTATTATACACATAAGAATGATTTAAAGATTCGCAGAATTCAACTGTCTTTCCGATGTTAAGCCTTGCTACATGAAATAGTTTGCTTAATTAGTCACAAATCACCCTTAAAAAGAAATGAAATTATAACTAAGTTATTTGTTGATGTCTTTCCTAGTGGTGTAGAGAAAGAAGAGTGTCCGACCCGGGCGCAATGCTTAGGTGCCTAATTAGGGCGTGCCAAAAAAGAATAAAGTCTTTTGCTTACGGGTCTGGGAACAAAAATGTTTAAGTTCACCCACGGGTGCTATATACACTAGTTACGACACTAGTCTTTCCCACAACATATGGAAATGAACTTAGTCGATCTGTAAACCATGACATAGCGCATTGCATTCTCTGGACATCATCCTGCTAATCTCTGGAAGTTTGAGAACGAACGCCGAAGAAGATAAAGACATAGTCGATGACAGAGATAATACACGAACAATTAAACAAGTGAGTTTATTATGTTTTTCAATTTTTTTTATTTTTTTTGGCTGGCTTGATAAACGTCTAATTTTCCTGAAACAAGGCAGAGTATCTACCGCTAAAGGATGGTGGCGAATCACCTTTTAGTTGTGCTGTTGGTGATTATTTCTGTAGGGGTAGTGCAGTAGCAGCAGCAACACAAGTGAAGAAGAAGTAGTAGTAGTAGTAGTAGTAGTAGTAGTAGTAGTAGCAGCAGTAGTAGCAGTAATAATAATAATAATAATAATAATAGTAGTTGTAGTAGTAGTAGCAGTAGTAGCAGTAATAATAATAATAATAATAATAATAATAATAGTAGTAGTAGTTGTAGTAGTAGTAGTAGTATTAACAGCAGCAGCATTATAAAATGCTACATCTATTATATATTAATGTATGGTTCAGAAATATAGACAATAAACAAATAATTAGAAGAAATAATTGATGTCTTTGAGATGTGGATATATATATATATATTATAACAATAGGGAAAACATCATAGAAAGAGAAGAAAACAAACATAGAGGTTCTAATAACACTTAATATGAGGAAAGAATTATTTGCGGAAATAAAGATCAAGCACATAACATATTTTGGACACATTAATTAAAAAACCCGATACCTTGTTGAATACCTTACTGGAGGGTGAAGTCTAAGTGAGGCGAGCAGAGTTAGGTAGAGATACAAATGGCAGAGTAACATCACAAGATGGAGCAGAGTGCACCACCAAAACAAGAGACAGGGGATGTTGGAGGTCTTTTGTAGCCAACCTTCGTTGCTTAGACGACACTTGATGATGATAAGTATCAGTAGTAGCAGTAATTGACATGTGATTAGTAGTAGTATTGCTAATGGCAGACTCGTCGTAGCGCAGCGGAATAAGCAAGACAACTATGGTGCTCGCCATAATGATATATCTGATATGCTTGTATCACATGGACATATAATCGGCACACTGACAATGGATAATATGGAAATTCTTGAGTTGTGTTGTAAGGGATTACTGGATGTGAACAAGGCGATAGTTGTACATCCAGATTGTCGTGTGAAAACGAACAGTTCGAGGACTGAATGAAATATTTGACTACTATAGGTATTTAAATGTGTGTCAACAAAAAAACTGAAATGATGCCATTACGCCAATAGAGATTTGCCTACAATGGCTGCAACTGTTACAACAACATCACTCGATGTGTCCACGTAGCGACAACACATCACTAAAAAGAATTTATGAACAGATTATGAAATGCACCGACGGTAGAGATATAATAATGACTTCCACCTTGTTACCAATTTCAGTGACCTGAATATCACGCCTGAAAGTTGCATAATAGAATGCATGCGGTTGCGTCTGTGGGTCTCACCAATGGCCCACTAGACAAACCACAGATGCAACAGAAAACCTTAGTAGATGACATGCTGTTATATTGAGGTTCTCTTAGGGAATATTTGTAGCATGTTATCTATACAATTATAGACCCCCTCTGTGTAGAAGGCGCCTTCAATGGGGATTGCATTAAGTCGAAAGCTGGTCTCCTGGGTATGAAAGAAAGCTCAGAGCACATAGGAAGTAAAACCTAATCGCCTGCAATTCCTGGGGTTCTCAAACAAACAAACAAACAGTAGAATCGCATTCAATCAGACTGAATCCGAGACAACACATCAGTGCACGGAAGTTAATGTCACTAGCGATGAATGATATATATATATATATATATACACACGCACATGGGTAAACTCACAGGCACACATCAATCCATGACATAAAAATACTCACTTCGATCTAGTAGTGAAAGTGTCTCGTTTCTCACGAGACAATGAAACGAGACAATGGTAACCACTGTTATCCAAATGTTCTCTGTGATTGTTTGGTGTATATTTTGTGTTACACGTGTTTTAAAAAAAATCTAAAATGCCTTCGTAAAATGGTTTTGTCACTCATGAACCAACACTCTCAACTGCTAGAGCTAACAAAGTGAAAATAGCGAAGGCAGAAGTAGACCAAGGAAAATTTAATCAAGGAAGTGACGCACACTTTAAAATTTGACATAATCACTGCTTACCAAGCAACACAAATTGTTCTATTTCATAAAGTTGAACACAGGAAGGCCATCCCAAGAGAACTCTTCTACCCCTGACATTGCAAGACATTCTTGATTAGGAACAAGCGTCACATCACTGGCGGCATTCCTATATATGCTCTGCTTGCCGTTCCGTCAGCCATCTAAAAGTGTATAAGCTCAGTGTCCCAGTCAGTTGCTGATTACGTGTTCTTCTGATCTTTCCGGAGAGGGAGCACTTTCTCCCATCACCTCTAGTCACTCCCATTTCTACCATTCTCTGAATATGTACATTGTCATGTTCGACTTCCTCCTCGTCTTCTCGTAGGGTATCCATGACTATTCTAATCAATTAAATCCTGTCTCTTCTTATCTCGGTGCCGTTCACCAAATCTTTACCAGCCAACACATCGGATCTTTCGTTTCCTCTGACACCAAACATGGCCATGACAGTAAGTGTTATCTGTCGGTTTTTATCAACATTATCATCAAGTGCAATGCTGACGCGTAGGCGATCATGGATCTCCACAACTCTCTATTTCCAGTATCTTTTATCGGCATCGTTATTGATTCTTTGCCATGTCACGATGTCAGAATATCTAATACTTTCTCACGCTTTCGTCCTCAATCTCTTTTGCTTTCTATCTTGTACGTTGTAACTATGTTCTTATGGTCCCCTGCCTCATAACATGTCCATAAAGTAAAGATTGTAGGGACCAAACCCGAAATAAAGGAATGACGAAAACGGATGTGCTGGACCTCGGACGTCCTGACCACAAGTGGCCAACCGGGGTGCAAATAATCACAGTTCTACTGTGGAACTTGCAGCACAACGTACTTCACGCTCCCCGGCGGAAATCACACGAAATATTCGTTGTGGTTATATGAGAGCGAACGCAGAAGAAGAAGAAAAAGTAAAGATTGTCTCTTCCTATTATTATGTAGTAACTCCCGTCTTGTATTTGACTCAACATCTTCTTGTTGGACGTCATCTCCTTTGCTTGCGATTTTTGTTGTTCTCCGAGTCTGTTAATTTTATACTACGTTGCTTGTATGCAGTTTCCATTTGATTTTGTGGTTCCATTCTGTGTTTGTTCGTCATTGTCTTGATAAATAACTTGCGATCGAAACGTCGATCCTGTATATTGTACAACGTAAAATTTCTATTTAATCCTTTAAATACTTTTTCAATATTTATATTTTGGTTGTGAGCAGTTTTTTCTCTATGTACAATGATGGTTCTACAAAGCTTTCTTACATACTTAAGAAAATAAAGTTTTGTAGGCGTACAATATCTACCAGTATAAGAAGCCCCCAAGTCTGAAGGCATCTATGTCACGACTGGTATCTTATCGGTTGGTGTTAGTTCTCGAATAATGACTTCTTCTTTTATTACAATTCATTACATTTTTGGCTAAGTAAAATGTAACTCTCATGGTGGTGTACACTTCTTTCAACCGCGGACCTAAGTCCAATTTGGTTATACCAATTGTTTAACCATAGAAAGTAGTGGAGGTCTCGGATCTGGTAATCCAGCCACCACCACCGTCGTGATTGCAATTTTATATTACATTCATTTAATATTTCGCATGTTCAGGTTTCATATACATTTACAATATTCAGATAACCTTGAACACTGAAAATAGTTCACGCATACATCGATTATGAAAGTAAATATACACATTACAGTGTTACCAATAGTTTAAAAAGGCTAAGGCTAATGCTAGTATGAACAAAGTTTTACCGCAGCCATTAAATTTCCAGCGTTTTGCGCTGTCCCTGATCTCTTTGCATGTAGGTTAATGAGTTGCCTCTCTTTTGGAGAGGGGTGCCACTTTCAACCAGCGGACAAAGTCCAATTAGGTTAGATCAGGACACACTACAATAAAATATTAGAGGTAACAAAGACCCCAAAGTAAGTAAGTATATATCTGTGAAGTATATCTTATAATCTCTATACAGATAGTGACGACGTGTTTAAATAGTAGTACACGATAATTGTTTCGTTAATGAAAAGAGATACTTGTACGAAGTCTGTGGTCAAAGATGCCGAAATGTGTTAGGACCAGTTCTTACAGTTTGACAATTAATGACAACCACAGCTAGCAACAACCATGTCATCGTATTGTTTCAAGATGACGTTTTCATTGTCATCAAAATATAACAAGCTGATAGAATACAGTTTATTTGGTACACAACAAGGCGTGTTTATGTTTTTTCCTACACCGAGGGCGTGGACGATGCTTTGAACTGTTGCATGATTGGTTGGTTTCTGACTTTGACCTAATGGAAAAGGGCATTCACCTGCACAGTGATAAGCGTTGTAACTGTTGGGAGATATGATCCACCCTGACCATCCTATTTCCTCAAAATCAACAAACATCTCGTAACGTGTGCAAGATCGGTTATTATGACGATATCGAGAAGTTTCATATGTTCTTTTTTTCCTGTCACCGCTTCGATTTTTGGAGCTACGTTTTGATCTGGTTACTGGAGATGTACGATGACTTATGCGACCTTTTTCATTGAGTCTCTGAATGACGCCGCGGAAGTTGTCCGTCCCACGATTCTGTTTCTGCCACTGTCTTCTCAGAATATCTTCTTTAATTTCCTGATATTCTGTGGAAGATAAAATAAATTGTCAGTGTGAAAAGTTAATGTCAGAGATGCTATTATTCAATACATCTGAAAGATGTCTATAAATTACATCAATAATTAGGTGGAAGGGGGTCTGAAATAGTTAGTTGTTGGCAAGGGTTTTAAAACAGATTGACGGCCAACTATAATGTTTATATACACCAATGAAATTGATTGAATGCGACACATTTTTCAGAAAATGTGAAACACATCATGTATTTTATCGTAATATTTCTGCTCAAATTTTAACTCTGCGGAAGAGAGGAGTGGGGTGGGAGGGAGGGGTTTTATATTTGACATAATTAAGCAAAAGGGATTATTCCTGAATTTTTGAGTTGTTGACAAGGGAGGAGAGAGGGAGAGAGTAAAAATGGTTTAAAAAAAAATTGGATATAATTTATGGACAGCCCTAAATATGATATTCCCGGTATCGCTGTATTGAAGATCACACACGAAATTATTGATAAACTTTAATCTGTTAGCTTTTCCACAGATATTTTCAGTGAAGTGGTTAGATAAACAAGTTATTTCAGAAGAATCGAAGAGTTATATAGAAAAAAAATCAGATTGCAGCTATAGTATTTCAATCAGGTCCGCTCAGCTTGCGAGGTGAATCGGTGCCAACTGAACACCAAATCCAGTTAAATGTTATTTAATAGTAATACAAGGCCGTTAGGTTTTGTTATAGAGATGTTTACCTATACAAAAATGTATCACCTCGTTATGTCGGATTGTTGGTGCTTGTTGTTTTTTTTAAAAAGTGAACAACGTTTATTTATGTAAAAGTAAGTAAAGTAACCCATAGCATTTATTAATGCCGTAGGGGTGTGAGATGTTAGCGATCTCACATTTCACAGGCTCTGCAAATGAGGGCGGTAGCCATCTCCTCTCCCTCGCAGTCTTTACTTCCCGGATTAATCCGGTACCCATTTAAGGCTGGGTCGACCTGGGAGCCGTTGCGATCTGAAAACATTTCCGCCTCAGCTGGGAAATGAACCCAGGACCACTCATATGCGAAGCCAGTGCGCTAACCACTGCGCTAACGCGGCTCCCATCCCCACATTATTTATGTGGGGTTTGCCCAATGTTTTTTAAAATTTTTTCCTATTCTAATATCTTGGGGTCTTTGTTACCTCTAATATTTTATGGTAGGTTGTCCTGATATAACCAAATTGGTCTTTGTTACCTCTAATATTTTATGGTAGGTTGTCCTGATATAACCAAATTGGACTTTGTTACCTCTAATATTTTATGGTAGGTTGTCCTGATATAACCAAATTGGACTTTGTTACCTCTAATATTTTATGGTAGGTTGTCCTGATATAACCAAATTGGACTTTGTTACCTCTAATATTTTATGGTAGGTTGTCCTGATATAACCAAATTGGACTTTGTTACCTCTAATATTTTATGGTAGGTTGTCCTGATATAACCAAATTGGACTTTATCCGCTGGTTGAAAGGGGCACTCATTAACTACCTTACCACCTACCTACCTATTATGAATGTTCTATTTTCCTAATCAGGTGGGTTGGGACGTTCAACATCTATCCCACATTAAGAGGCTGTCAATAATGACTTCAACAGTTAGGGTAGGGGAGAGCGTCTGAAAACGTTTGACAGTTGTTAACAAGGGGGAAGTGTAGGCTGACAAAAGTCGACGTCAATAATGCTGTTTTCTATACACCAATGAAGCTGTTAGAATTTGAAAAATGGTTATAAAAAACGTGAAACAAGTAATGTAGTTGTCTTTGTAATTGTTCTGAATTTTTTGGTGAGGGGGGCGTGGTTGAGGGGGGGGGGAGTTAATCTGTTTGATATAATTAAGTAGAAGGGGGGGGGGTGGTCCCAGAATTATTGACCGTTGCTGACAAGGGGAGAAGGGTAAAATGTGGCCATTACAAAATATATGGATAGATCCATATCTATAGGCTTGTAATAATACTTCTTAATGTGGATGCGTACGAAGTAAGGTTGTGACCTAGTGAAATGGTAGCGATGCGCTCAGCGCGAAGTTCAAATGTGATGTAGTGTCAACATCAGAAAAGTGCAATGGAGATGGAGAGAGAAAACACATCTATATAACCACATCAGAAGGACAGCTGGAAAGGAGATGGGCACCACTAGCTAAACCTTTTGCCCACTGAAATACTACAATGGATAATCACACACAGAGAATACAGAACAAACTAGCATGGTTCGGACATGTATGCAGGCACGATTCCTTGTCAAAAACAATACTGCAGGGAACTGTCGAGGGTGGAAGAAGCAGAGGAGGACAAATTAAGACATGGACAGACAACATCAAGGAATGGACAGGGCTAGATATTTCCACACTCATCCGCATCGCTGAGGATAGAATTCGCTGGAGGACTCTGTGTGCTGAAGCTTCCAATGTGGTACCCCTACAACCCTGAAGGGTTATGGGTTTTATTGAATTGATATTGAATTGAATAATACATAACAATAGAAGCCTAACCTGTGCAGGTTGTTGCTTTTTTTTATTGTTGGATTTCTAGGCACTGAAGTGTCTGAAGTACCTAAACGTTCTATTAACCTTACCACAGCTATGTGAAGAGATGAAACTTCAGTGTCAACCAGATACTGGAAAGGCAAGGTCTGGGATAACACAAGGCAAATGTAAACATGGACGGAAATAGGTACAAGTGTTACCAATATTTCTGAACAAAATATAATAGCAATGAGACACAGCGAAGCGGCTCGACCTATGATATATTTCAGAACTATGACGAAGTTCGGAACTATTTCATTCATTCACTAGCCCCTCTATCACACAGATCGGCGCTATTAAATAAAAGATATTACTTCTGTACAGCTGTGTGAAAATGTTCGCTAGGACACGTTTGTATGTCGTTGTCTTTTTTTTTACTCGTCGTCTTTTGATGTTATGTGCTTACGTTGATAAGGGAGTTTTGGTCGAAACGTCGATTGTGTCTTGGGTATTGTTATTTGTATGATTATATCATGTGTATTGTTGGTGGGTATTATTGCACGCGAGCCTCTTCCAGTGATAGTGTGCTAGTCGTCGTTCAGCACGACTCCATTACCTGTACTCCACGTAAGTGTTATTTAAAAAAGGTCTCTTATTTTCTTCCATGATGTTATAATTCCATGCTAGGTAGAACTGCCATTAAACTATGATCCGACAGGTGAAAATTGAAAACAGGGAAATGAAGTTTTGCAAATCACTGGAAGTACGCAGGAAATCACGTACAAAACTCACGGAAGAAAACAATATGAGTAAAGACAGAAGAAGTAAAAGAGCAAAGCTGCTAGCTGGAATATTATCATGGGATTGGATAATGTCACTAACTGAACTTTGAACTTATTGACGACACTAGAGATAACGAGTTATGAAGAAACATAATCGTCTAAGCCAGTGGTTTTCAACATAAGCCGTATCCCCCCCCCTTGGGGTCACAGAGATTTGCGGGCGGTGGGGGCTACGGTGAAAAATCAATAATATTGCCATCTTATCTCCACCATCTTCACTGTCTTCCACACCCTCCTGATACCACACCGTCTATTTATCTCAAATCTACTGTGATGATTAATATCATCAAAGGCATTTTGGTTCTTTACGGAAATCAGTGGCCACGTCACGTGTCCACATTCCAACTTTTTACTATTATGCGTAATTTCATACAGCTTCCGTACCTCGGAGATAAAAAAAATACACAACTTCTGCTGCCAATGAATCGATCTGCGCGCAACGCATTGAGACTCTTTCCACACCTCCAGGGTCATCTAGGAGGAGGGAGGGATCTCAGTGCGTTGCGCGCAGAATAATGTATGCAGTAGTTTATGCGTCTTTAGCCAAAGTTCGTTTCATTAAATAATATATGATTTGATCTGTTAAAATGTGGCCACTGATTCCCGTAATGAACCGATATTCTATTATGAAAATATTGAGAATTCTATCTGAGTACAGTAAATAGTAAAATACATATTTACCCTCGTCATTTGGTGAAATGTAATTCGGGTGTTTTCTCTGCCCGTCGTCCATGAAGACAACCAGAATAGGTTGTTTGCTATCATGATGCTCGTTTCTTTGAGCAAACCGGATATAACTACCATTGACATGGACACCAGCAACTGTTTCCACGGTCACTAGAAAACCTAGATGCAAATAAATGAGTCATTATTCACTGCAACGTGATTTTCAAGAATATAGTTTCTACTTTGTCATTTAATGACACATAGTAACATGTAGAACGAGTGTGAATATTTTATAAGTGATTGTAAGATTTCTTCCTTCTGGTATGTCCCCTCCTCAGTTATAACTGCATCTGATTGTTAAAATGAAAGGAAAACTGCAGCAAAACTGTTTACCATGTGGTAAAGGAAAAACAAAAAAACAATCGAATTAATCGAAAATAATTTAAAAAAAACTCAAAATCAACGTTTCAACCATAATATATTTATCAAGATGAGTGAAAACAAGCACAAACAACCGGAAATTGTATCAAATTATAAGTTGGATGGTTGCAGCTCAGTAATTAGAACACCGGCTACTTAGTTGGATGATTGAAGGTTCTATTTCCAGCTTATTGGAAATATATTTAGACCACCAACGTCTCATAGACCGATCCAACCTAAGGAAATGTTATCAGATATTTTGGGAAAGTAAAATCAGTGAGCGTGATGTCAGCAATATTATCTCTAAGTATATCGTTGGTGCGGAAAAATACGGACCCAAAAACTATATTCACCAATTCGCCTCAATGGCGTGCTAAATACTTGATACTCACTGTACTTAATACTTGACTATACATGTTATTGATATAAATCTGTCTACTTACTTATTACCCCATACATTTGCATATCAAGAACAATAGATTCCTGTGATACAATATATTATGAAAGCCGTTATATTCCACCGACGCATTTGATATCTCTCTTTTTAGAACATTGTTTTTCAATGACGATTTTGATGATTAAAATGTGTGCTTTAGAACAGTGATTCTCATCGTGGACTATATGGCTCCCCTCTAGGAACTAAGGATACTTACGGGGGAGGGGACACAAGGAAAACATTTTTGATTTGGGGGGGGGGATGGAACACAGAAAGCTTATAACTGAACGATAAGAAACAACATTAGAAACAAATAGTACAACATTTGTCCAGCCCAAAAAAGTTGACTACCTCAGTTGTAGAGCGTTAGAAGCATGTAATGCTTCATGAACAAGTTAATATACTTCTGTATTATAAATAGAAGTACCTTTTATTGTGAGATACCGCTTCTTTCAACAGTGCACGTTAGTGTAATTTAGTTCTATCAGAGCATTTCACCATCCAAAATAATGGAAGTTGTGATTCGGCGACATACAATCTCCGAGGTATTATATATGAACATTCATTCATTCATTTCCTTTTGCGCTGAAGTTAGCGCATAGGGCAGAGGTCAGATCTCTCCAATTTTGTCCGTTCAAAGCTATTCTGTGCAGTTCTTGAATATTATGAATATTGGTTGTTTTACTTTCTCTAAGTATTGTTCTTCTGAGTGTTTCTTTTGGTCTACCTCTTGCTCTTTTGCCTATAGGTATCCATTCAAGAGTTTGGTGGTGTATTCTGTTGGTATCTGCGCGTAGGACATGCCCGATGTAGAACCAACGGCGTCTTCTGATAATACCTGTGATGAAATTTTGATGTGTCTCTTCTCTGATTTTATCATTAGATTTGAATTCACTTCAATGTGGAACTATACATACCCAACCAAAATTGCCTTAAACGTACATCTTATGGTGAAGCATGCTCTTTTCAACAGCAGATTTGAGCTCAATTTGGTTATATTGGAGGTCGTGTTATATTGTTATACCATAACAATAATGGAGGTCGTGGTTCAGATAATCGTGCCACCATGATCTCAGTTAGTGGAATGAAAATGGACACGATCTATTTATCTATCTATTGTCTTTTCCACAAATACTGTTAGGCGTCGTGGGAAATTGATGTCTTCTGATTGATACATGATACTCCTACTATAAATGGTACAGTAAATAAAGTATCATTTAACTATTTATTAACCGGAGGTAAAAAAAAAGTAAAGTAACCCATAGCATTTATTAATGCCGTAGGGGTGTGAGATGTTAGCGATCTCACATTTCACAGGCTCTGCAAATGAGGGCGGTAGCCATCTCCTCTCCCTCGCAGTCTTTACTTCCCGGATTAATCCGGTACCCATTTAAGGCTGGGTCGACCTGGGAGCCGTTGCGATCTGAAAACATTTCCGCCTCAGCTGGGGAATGAACCCAGGACCACTCATATGCGAAGCCAGTGCGCTAACCACTGCGCTAACGCGGCTCCCTTATTACCTCACTACCGGAGGTAGTGGTGACTGGATTACCAGAACCGCAACCTCCATTATTTTTATGGTTATAAAGCTCTGATAAATCAAACTGGACTAACGTCGGCTGTTGAAAGGCGCGTACTTTTAGAGGTACACTTAAAAAACAACCAAAGTATCAGCTGATAAGGGCTGTAATAACGTCATTAATCTCTTGTCTAATACTTGAAGTGGTTATCGCCCGTGTCGGGCCCGAAAGGGAACTAACTAACAACGCTGTTATTTCCCAGCATATCCTTAAAGGGGTTTAAGGAGGTTTGAGGCGGAGTTGGTGGCCCCATAGTCCTACCCCATAGATCAAAGTGACACAAAACCAAGATTAATGACGAAGAGCGCATTATATAATATCGCTAGAGGGCTAGAGAATACATCGTTAACTCCAGTGTTGTCGTAGAACAGTCAATTGATATTGCGGTCCGCTTTGACTTTGTTACATGACAATGTACGCATTATTCTTCTATATTTTGTGGAACTACAGTAAAATTGTGTCATTCTGTACCATGTGAGAAAAGAAACCACGGAACAATATATCTTAGTTTGAAAGAACAACAGGTTGATACGACGTTTCGACCAAAAGTCCTTTATCAGCCACATAACGCAACACACAACAACGTTTTTCTCTTCTTTTTATTTCGTTCGTATGGAAAGTGCCTATATATAAACACAACAACCATTTCACATTTTTTTCAAACGTTCATTTATCAATATGCGTTCGTAGTTGAGTTGTTTGGATTTATTTGTGCTTTATTGTTTCTGCCGTGTTATTTGTTGTGTCTAATACATGCCTTTTAGTCGAATCGTCACATTTGTAAAATTACAGTAATTTTGTGTTTTAACTTTATATGTTCGTTCGTCCATCACAAGTGATGATGACCATTTGTTACATCCACTTTTGAAAATTCACTTAGAGTTATGTCCTTGATTATAAGTTCGTAGATGGCTAATGAGCCCTACTCGAGCTGTAAATGTTCTTGGTCAGTTCGGACATGGAATGATGACTGTAGACGGGTCTTGGTCTATCCGTGACTTTCTAGCTGCTCTCCGCTGTTGAGCTGCTGCATTTCTCTTTTCACAAGATGATGCGCTCTTATTGATTTTAGAACGTCATGTAGATCTATTTTGTGCAAGTTCTTCCCATGTATCGTGGGAAGATACACGGGAAGAACGTGGGAAGATACATGGGAAGAACGTGGGAAGATACATGGGAAGAACGTGGGAAGATACACTTTATATACACTAGAGATGAGCAACCTGTTTTGAGTTGGTGGGTCGTAATGACCTATTTTCATGTTATAGGGTCACATAAGCTTGTATTTTTAGCCCATTGGAGGGAGCCCAATGCATTGTTTTCTGGACCAGACTATATATATAACTTTTAGTTCAGCCTGGTAGACAATTCAAAATAGATTAGTGTGTCGCATTTTTCCTACCAAAGATATGTATTATCTTCCAAGTACAGTAATTACATTTTGAAAGTCTAGCAGGAACCAATCAAACAGAGTTCCGTCTTCACTTGTTGATAGGTTTACATGATAGGTTTCTGTGTTGGCTTCGAATGCTCTACGATCACTAGCCCTTTCGTACACGTTGTAGATAAATGAACACGAACCGATTGTACTTATATATCTAGTTTATATTTTGAGCGTGATCCTCGAATATATAAAAATTATCGGTTAATGGGAAAACAAGCATTATAAAGTGACTTGCCTGACTATTCCTTCGATTGTCATTGACTCACACAAAGTGTAATCATAGTGACCAATTAAAATCACCAAAATAGTCAAACGAGTCATTTGGAAGGCTTCTTCTCCCATTAGCCAATATGTCTTATGATGTGGAAGGGGTCATGTTTGGGTGGGAGGGAGTGGGGGAGGGGGTCGCAGTTGTAGAATTGTTATTTTCGTAAAAATGGATGTTATTCAATAAATCACTAAATCATATCAGATGTGTGTGATATACAGCACGTATTTACAATATAAAAAATAGTTTGTCCATAAAATTGTGTAAATAATCTGTGTGTGCCTTTGTTGAATTCTTTACTTCTTTTATTTAAGTTCACATCAGTTAAAGTTCATAAAGTGTGTCGAGAATGGACTGATATCAGGGCAGAGGTGAAGGTACAAGAACTTGCCCAATTGAACCCAAAACAGCAGAACTCAATAATATACACAGATGGCTAAGCCAACAGAGAAATTAATTAGTACAAATAGGATTTTTTTTGCTTACAAGACTCACAGAAATGTTCTTGAGAAATCGTCTGTCTGTGCAATATAGTTCCTTAATATATCTAGCATGAAAATGGAGATTGATTGTTGGTTGCTGACTTGAAATACTAACTCACATAGTGATGTTCTAGATGAGATTGATTGTTGGTTGCTGACTTGAAATACTAACTCACATAGTGATGTTCTAGATGGAGGAAGTGACGGAAGCACTCTGTTGGTTCACGCAATCAAGTGCTATGCCGAGTGGTGTAGGCGATCATGCTTCTCCGCAACTCTCTGTCTCTTGTGTTGTTAATAAGTTCAGTTTGTCACTTCATTTTGTGGCACAGTGACAACCCATCCATAAATTTCGCTCTTTGTCTTCCTCTGTCTCTTCTCCCCTTGAACTTTCCGGTGGTTACTAAATATTCAAGTTTTACTTTTCTCACCACATGCCCTAAAAATCTTGATTGTCTGTTTATAATTTTCGCTATAATTTGTCGTTTCATTCCAGCATCTCTGAGAACTTCTACATTAGTTTTCTTGGCTGTGTATGGAATGTTTATAATTCTTCTTAAAAGCCACATCTCACTGGCCTCCAGCGTATCTTGGGCACTTTTGTTTACTGTCCATGCATCGCCTCCATAAAGAAGGATTGACTCAATATAACATCATATCACTCGAACTCGTGTGTATACATTGATATTACTCCAATGCATAGATAGTTTCTCACTTTTTTTAAATGTTGATTTGACCTGTGCTATCCTGTTCTTGATCTCATTGTAGCACCTGACATCTGGTGTTAAAATGGTTCTAACACTCTTGACTTTATCCGTTAGATTTAATTTTGCATCATTGATAGTAATACTGCATGTTAGCGGTGTATTTCTTTGAAACAACCATTACTTCTGTTTACTTCTTGTTTAGACTGAGGCCTTTGTTTTCACTTTCTTGTACTACAATGTGGAACAAGGGGTTGGAGTTCTTGTTCACTCCCTTCAATCAGAACTGTATTGTCAGCATATCTTAGATTATTCAAATTGTAACTTCCAACTGCATTTCCTGGATTGCCTTCTATGTTTCGTATAATATCCTCGGTTGGTTGCTGGCTGAAATACCAACTCACACGGTAATGTTCTAGATAAAAGCAGTGACGGAATAGCTCGGTGAGTTGCTGATTTGTTATTTGTTACCAACGCACACTGTGATATTCTCAAACGCTCACAACACGCTAAGTAAGATATAACGATGCATGTTTAGAAAACAATGGGAAAGGCTCGGTTATTACATGGAAATACCGCCATGGTTATGCAGGGGTCAGAGGCAACGAAAAGGCAGATTCATTGGCGGACAATGCTGTGGTTGATGGTACGATATTGAGAAGAGTTAGCTCCGACCGAAATATGATAACGTATATATCATCACCATTAAGAGTCGTGCCGAATGGCGTTGGCGATCATATTTCTCCATGTACATCGATATCGCATATATGTCATCATCTCAGTTGGTGTCGTCAATCGAAGCCATTGAGTCAAACTGTCCAATATCTTTTCTCTGTGTCTTCCCCTTGTATATATACAAAGAATTATTTGTTTAAAAAAAATGTTTTCAAAATTATTCTGTCAATTACCGTCCGTGGTGCTCGTTTAGATCAATACGGGGGCTTTAACTCACTCCAGCCCCGGAAGACGTTGTTGATAATACAATCCTGTCTTCTCCATCATCAATTGTGCGTACAGTAGGGGTGTTACTTTATAGTTACTATAGAATATATTGCTCGGCTCTGTGGTGGAGAGGTATGAGCGCTTCTTTTATGAACAAGGTACCAAGTTCAATTTCATACGCAGGCATGTGAACATCTGGCCTGCTCAGAAAGAAATATCAAGCTATTTAACGTAAATGTTGCCCAGAAAATCCGTACAGCTACATAATGTTGGGCTGATCACTACATCCTGAATAGAGTACTTTTCAAAATAAACATATCGCGGCGGGACAGGGCAACTCTGACGGAGATAAAGAGTTAAGCTGTGTCCCACTTTTAAAATAAAACTAAATATGCGATATAGTTCATGCTTATGGCAGGTCTTTATGACAGAATTTCCTGAAATTCGGCTACCATATGTTTGTGGTATACGCCCTGATATAACCAAGATGAACTCTCTTTGTGTTATTTATGACAGGATTACATGCACCTCGGTTACCATATGTTTGTGGCATACGCCCTGATATAACAAAGATGAACTCTCGTTGTGGTTAAAAGTGTATATCTCCGCACAAATATGGTTGTTGTTCTTGTGAATTCATTGTCAAACATTTGCATATTAGCAAGATGTAGTTTAAAAAAAAACACCCCACATTATTATGGTTTAGGACTACAACTTTACTGTGATATATGCACTTTACATCGTATCAATGCTGACTTAAACATAGCTTCTGTGCCATTTTAATCTTCTATGGTATGGGAGCAAATTTAAGTAGGAAGCCATAGGTCAATTTAAAAAAAAAATTCTTGAGATTAACGGGAAATGAACTATGGTATGGGACAGCCGATATCACCCTAAACAACCTGCTCAATACCCTCTTTCCACATGTATGATTAGATAACAGTGCTATTATTATTTACTTCTCTTTCAGGTCTCGAAAATTATGATTTAATCTCTTATGCACTTGATTCTTTATTCTTCTTCTTCAGCGTTCGCTCTCAAGTAACCACATCGAAATTATCGTGTGATTTCCGCCGGGGAGCGTGAAGTACGTTGTGCTGCAAGTTTCACAGTAGAACTTTGATTATTTGCACCCCGGTTGGCCACTTTGTGACCTGGACGTCCGAGGTCCAGCACATCCATTTTCGTCATTCCTTTATTTCGGGTTTGGTCCCTATGATTCTTTTTTATGACCAGTATTTTGCAACTTCGGACACTCCCATAAACGCTCATCTCATTAGTCTGCCATCTCGAGGTGTACCAAAGCTCAGTGTCCCAGTCAGTTGTTCATTGTGGGCTCTTCTTTGTTATCTTGCAGGTCAACTAGAACATCCCCTGGCAATGATAAACTATCGCACACAAGTGTGGCTTGTCCAAGTGATGGATAAGGTACGATTTCCTTTTCGAAACAACACTGCATGAGACAATTGGAGATGATGAGATAAAAGAAAAGTATGGATTTATAATATTAAAAACTGAAGGATTCATGTTTTCCCACACTTAATCACAGAATTGAGAACAGAGGTAGACATAGCGGGATTTGGATCTTGATGTTTCAGAGTGGCACGCCTACGTTCTCAGGGGTTATGGGTTTGATGATGATGGTGATAATGATGGTGTGGATTATTCGGATGTTTAATTCTCTATCACGAGCCAACAACTGCCATGTAGAAATTATTAGAAATCGACTTATAAGAAATTGCTTCCTATATATTTGTGATGAAATGATTAATATCTAAACAAATTACAAACAAGTTAAAAATGAGAATTATAAAATGCTACATCTATTCCATATTAATGTATGGCTCAGAAACATGGACACTAAATAAACAGTTAGAAGACAAAATTGATGCCTTTGAAATGTGGGTATATAGAAGAATAGGGAGAACATCATGGAAAGAGAAGAAAACAAATAAAGAGGTGCTAAAGACACTTAATATGAAGAAAGAACTACTAAGAGAAATAAAGATCAGGCAAATAAAATACTTTGGACACATTAAAAGACATGACACCTTATTGAAGACCTTACTTGAGGGTAAAGTCAAAGGGAAGAGAGCAAGAGGTAGGCAGAGATACAAGTGGGAGAGATAATGGACAGGTTACAGTCTAGCAGAGTGCACCACCAAGACAAGAGACAGGAGATGTTGGAGATACGTTGCAGCCAACCTTCGTTGCGGAGACGACACTTAATGATGATGATATTTGTGATTGTTACTGTGAAATTATACAGATTTACATTGAAAAAGTCGACACACAAGAGCACGACTGTTGAAAGGAAATGGTGAAAATGGCGCGTTGGGATACATACAGAGTTTAGTGCTTCATGATGTGAAACGTGAAGTAACACTTCACGTTTGTAATTCTATACGAATGATATTTTATATCACATGTTTTACCGAATCAACAATAATTTATCGAATATGATTTCTTTAACTGGAAGTAATCATATAATAATTCTACTTAGAATGTCAGTATCATAGGTCTATAGTGAGAAACGGTAACTCGATTAGTATACTATTAGTGACGCACCGATGGAAGAGTCAGATTCTCTACTGATTATTATATGATTATAGAATTTTTTAAATATTAATTTAATCTGTTAATTCTTCAGAGAAAAATTTAAGAAGATTTGATTTAGTCATGGAATATGCTAACCAACCGGTGCAGAATGCGTTGATTAAGTGTCTGACCGAGGTCATAGAACGCAGACCTTCTGACCCTGTAGATTACATAGCAAGATGTCTGTATCGTTATGCAAACTGTGAACTAGCATATCATGACAAGCGTATAACATTATCTGAGATGGAACTCTTGAAACTACAGCTGGAGCAGGAGAGGTTGTCTAAAATGGAACGACATGAAGAGTTGAGACAGTCTATCCAATTCCTTAAGGAACAACTACAAGAACAGAAAATGTCGCGTGAACATTTCTTGCAAGGAAAGGCGAAAAGTCTACACGAAGACAATAGATCACAACAAACCTCTGGTTACATTGTTTCGCATCCTCATCTGAGTCAAGAAAATCATCTGAGTTCACATGTTTCTAGTGATGATGATGCAAGCACTTCACGAGAAGTTCAACTGAATGAGGATCATGATGTACCAGAAGAGAATTAACTGATCAGAGTGAACATCCGATCAAATACGACCAGAAGAGAATTAACTGATCAGAGTGAACATCCGATCAAATACGACACAATGTTTTGTTCAATCTATACAACTGTCAAATAACAGCAACTTCACGACTTCAAGACTAAAAATATGAAAGTTTGAGAGCAGAGAATCTACATTTACCATAGTATCTACCTCAGGAATATTTCCAGAACATCTAAAGTAATACATCTTGTAATACATTACAGGAACATCTACTGGAAATAGTTTTCCTGTATTAACTAACTGGGGTACATTTCCAGGTCATATAACCAAAGTATGATTCATGGATCGCCTAACCGACGTATTTTTCATGGTTCGCCTAGCCGAATTATATTTCCGGTATCGCCTATCCGAAGTATATCTCCTAGATCGCTTGGCCAACGTATATTTCTGGGATCGCCTAGTCGAAATATAATTTTGGGATCGTCTAACCGAAGTATATTACATAGATCACATAACCGAAGTATATTACATAGATCACATAACCGAAGTATACTTCCTGGATCGCCTAACCAACAGATCTTTCCTGGATCGCCTAATCGAAGTATATATCCTAGATCGCCTAACCGAAGAATATTTCCTGGATCGCCTAACCTAAGTATATTTCATAGATTGCCTGACCGACGTATATTTCCAAGATCGCCTAAACGACATATATTTCATGGATCGCCTAATCGAAGTATTTCCTGTATAGCCTAACCGAAGCATACCATTTTTCAGATAATCTAACCAAAGTATATATCACAATTCAAGCAGAAGTACATTTTCAAGTGCATCTGACTATAAGACATTCTACTATAAATTAACTGATGCACACTCCCAGTTCAACTAACTGAAGCCCTCCAAAATATCAACTAACCGAAGCACACTTTCGTATCAGGTCATTGAAGCCCATTCAAATATCAACAAACTGAAGCCCAATTCAATACCAACTAGCTAAAGCACACTCCCATATCAACTAGCTGAAGTACACTCCCATATCAACTAACTAAAGCACACTCCCACATTAAATAACTGAAGCACACTCCTTTATCAACTAACTGAAGCACACTCCCATATCAACTAACTGAAGCACATTCCCATATCAACTAGCTGAAGCACACTCCCATATCAACTAACTAAAGCACACTCGCACATTAAATAACTGAAGCACACTCCTTTATCAAATAACCGAAACACACTCCCATATCAACTAACTGAAGCACACTCCCATATCAACTAACTAAAGCACACTCCCACATTAAATAACTGAAGCACACTCCCATATCAACTAACTGAAGCACACTCCCAAATCAACTAATTAAAGCACACTCCCACATTAAATAACTGAAGCACACTCCCATATCAACTAACTGAAGCACACTCCCACTTTAAATAACTGAAGCACACTCCAATATCAACTAACTGAAGCACACTCCCATATCTATAACTGAAGCGCATTCCAATAACAACTGATTGAAACACATTCCAATATCAACTAACTTTAAGAACAGTCCCATATCAAATAATTGAAGCACACTCCCATATCAACTACATGAAGCCCATTTCACAAATCATCTAACGGCAGCACATTTGCATAAGCATCAGACGCTGTACATTTCGCAGAACATAGAACAGAAGAACATTCTCTTGCGCTACTAACAGAAGTACATGTCCAGGAACTATCAGCATACATATTCTTCATCATAGAGAATTACTATTGCCATTGCTGGAGTGCATCGCAATGAGAGAATCATGAATCCTGGGTACATCAGGATTGATTCAATATAATTACTTAGAACGTTTTCTCATATCAACTGACAAAACTACCCATGACTTGTTTTCTAGCGTTCGTTTACAAATTCTCAGCGGATCTCTGCAGTTGCAGGACAATGCTTCTGCAAGATTTCCAGCACGGTGTGTCGATGATTTTCTTTGCAACAATGACCAGACACATTCGACTACGGCAATGCATGAATATAAAACAATAAATATGTTCTTATTTCTTCTCTAATATAATATGTAAAGACTGTGAGGGAGAGGAGATGGCTACCGCCCTCATTTGCAGAGCTACAGAAATGCGAGATCGCTAACATCTCGCACCCCCTACGGCATTAATAAATTCTATGGGTTAAGATTACTTACCGAAATTGTTGGCTATTCCTAGATGCCACCTGAGTACAGCACTAGTTACGTTGAAGATATACCATCCAGCAGGATGAGTACTGATTCTCCTAGCATCCAACAAGCGTAGATCTTTGTGTGAAGTCAATCCCTGACTGACCAGAACTTCGTAAATTTTTATCTGGAATAAATATTGGATGAAAAAATATCTACTGAAGTATATCTTTCTAGAAGCTGTTCGTTTAGTTTTCGTCTCCGGTTTTCGTAAAATGAATACTTATATTTTCAGGTATATACGCAGATAAACGCAGACATGTGTAAAAAACGACCCAGTCTTTTTTTTTCAAACCACTGGGGTTTATGTGGATATGAATATGGTTCTTACATATGGATGGTATGAGAATATGGATGTGATTTCCTGGTATATGTGATTTACCAGTCTCTTCGTGTATCTACTATGTGTCTCTTTATTGTCCGGATCTTTTACGAATCCCGCGCAGTGTTGGGTGACCATGATTCACATTTTTTTTAAAATTATCTGAGCAGACGAGGTCACTTAACACATTAACTATGCTAGATCGACCCATTTTTCTACATAGTGACAATGTGGCCATGCTCGCCAGTGTATCGGCTCGCTCTTTGCCTTCAATATCCGCATCTCCTGTCACGAATATAAAAGCAATATTTTTTATCATAAGTTGTGTCAAACTCCACCCATTGACGAGTAAGAAACGGTACTGTCAACACTCACATATTAATCACTAGACGGGATAAATTCGGAATTCCGTAAGAGTATAAATGGTGGAAAAACTACAAGGATTTATATGAAAGAAAACGAAGCAGAAAATTGCCAGAATATAAAGAAATATCAACAAAACAGAAAACAATTACTGAACATAACAGTACATCTACACATATGAATGACGGATGTTAATCCCAAAGGGCTCAAGTGAACCACATTGGTAATTATATCGGCTCTCAAGCGCAAATCGATGCCGGTCATCAGAGGAACAGGATTTAATGGCAACAACCTGGAAATCACGGGCACCCAGATGGTCTGTGCCGCTGAAATGGTAGTTAAAGGAGCTCAGGACCAATAGTTGAAACTGTACATGTTGATAGAATCGGCCTCCAATGATCTTACTCGTCTCCTTTATGTACGTCATATTAAATTCTGTATTTTCCTGTCTTAAATCGATAGTAGGTAAGACGTCGGACGTCGAACTGTTCAATATCTGCCGTCTAGTGTTTCTATGATAGTACCATTGTTTTTACTGTTTTTATTGTTTGCTGTTTATTTTGTATTTTCTTGAGAAAGACCTTAAGGTTGAAACGTTGAAAATGTTTTGTATATAGTTATTTGTATATTTTCGTACCTACACCACATAGTCTGATAGTCTGTTAATCATTGCTAGCCATCGTAAAACTACGCCAAAACTCGTGCTCTACGTAAGTTCTCTGTCTTTATTGCTCTTCAACGTACTTGCTGTCACAGTGTAACTATTTTTTCTTCATCTCATGACCTATTCAAATAACACTCCACCGAAGACGGATGTGTCGGGCCATTGGCGCAAATAAAACGGCGACACAACGCATTTCCATTCATGGACTACATCCTGCTGGAAATCTAGTAGGACCATGGTCCTGCTACAAGGGAGATCCAGCAGGAGTTTGAGAATGGACGCCGAAAAAAAAATAACACAGACTATTTTCCGATGCGAGTAACCAATTGATAGAATAAATTCTACAATACATACAAAACCAACAGATACAATGGTTTGGTCATCTGTAAAGAATGCCGTGCGATTCATTAGTTTATAAAGCATATATGAAGAGAGGAGAAGCAGAAAGAAGAGCCAAGGGTAGACCTAGAGTACGCTGGATCGACAACATCAAAGAGACATTACACGAACACCAAATAACATTATCTGAAGCTGCCAAAAAAGCGAGAACAAGAACATTGTATCTCCCTCGACATCCGTAAAGGGTAAAAGAGGAAGGAAAGAAGAAGAAGAAGAAGTAACCAGTTCTCTATGTGAGCTAACTTTTCTTAAGATACGCTTGTTACTTTGTTCTCACCAGTCTTTTAATCTTCTCTTGTAACGACCACATTACCAGGTTCAGAACCAGCCACTGGCATTTGTGTACCAGAAAGTTAAGTAAATAGCAAAATACTCAACGAAAATACTGCGAAGAAATTTACTACAGCGAAAAGATTTCTGGATCAATAGCTGCATTATGAATAGAATGTTCTACAATAAGAACAATATAAAATATCGCGCGTGTTACCAGTGCCCGACAGGGGAGCAAGGAAATAGCAATAATGTTACTTGCCATGCATGTCGTAAGATGCTATTAAGGAAGCTAAGAAGGCGTAGAATTAGCGGTCCCATCTTACAGACAATAAGAAAGCGTACTGAAGTTGGATGTGCCGCACCAAAACGTGCAAATATCGCAGCTAAGCTGGTAAACATGATACACCACATTCCGTTCTCTGGACTAGATTCTACTAACCGGCATAATTTTGAGAATGAACGCAGAATAACAAGAATAAACAATGTAACGTACTTACCAATATAACGTGAGAAGGAACCGGTTCGTGACTAGCTGCGGGCGAGGGTTTCATTTTAAAGAGGTGAAACTCAGCTTGAAGCACTTGTTCCTTTTCCTCCAGATGCGAAATATTATAAAGGAATTGCATTCTGTGGACAGAATCTGAAGAAGAGAAAAACGCGAATGTTTATGCGATTATAAATTTTTGAATACATCCTATCAAAATAGGTAATAAGTTATAATAACTGCAGCAAACTGTAATTAGGCTGATTAAACCTAAAAACAGGTTAAATAAGTATTGCTAAACACTGGAAACATACAGGATAAAACACAAAAATCGGCATTTTGACGAGAAGACATTTACCAAGAGCACAACATGACAAACGACGAGTGTAGAATGTTAATGTCCACGACCACATCACCACAGTTCTATGTGTTCTTCCATTGATTATCAAAACTTCATTACCCTGTGTTCTTCCATTGATTATCAAAACTGCATTACCCTGTTTCCAAATTTCATCTGAATTACTTTAATATTTGACCGAACATATATCCGAATACGTACCCGAATACATGAGCCCATTAATGCCATGCTGTCTGCGACTATTGAAGGTATGCAGTCTGCGACTATTGAAGCAATGCAGTCTGCGACTATTGAAGCATGCAGTCTGCAACTATTGAAGCCATACAGTTTGCAACTATTGAAGCCATGCAGTCTGAAACTATTGAAGCCATGCAGTCTGCAACTATTGAAGCCATGAAGTTGCGACTATTGAAACCGATGCAAAATGCGACTATTGAAGCCATGCAGTCTGAAACTATTGAAGCCATGCAGTCTGCAACTATTGAAGCCATGCAGTTTCGACTATTGAAACCGATGCAAAATGCGACTATTGAAGCCATGCAGTCTGCAACTATTGAAGCCATGCAGTCTGCGACTACTGAAGCCATGTAGTCTGCGACTATTTAAGCCATGCAATCTGCGAATATAGAAGCCATGCAGTATGTAACTATTGAAGCCATGCAGTCTGCGACTACTGAAGCCATGTAGTCTGCGACAATTTAAGTCATGCAATCTGCGAATATAGAAGCCATGCAGTCTGTAACTATAGAAGCCATGCAGCGACTATTGAAGCCATGCAGTTGTGACTATTGAAGCCCATGCAGTCTGCGACTATTGAAGCCATGCAGTTGTGACTATTGAAGCCCATGCAGTCTGCGACTATTGAAGCCATACAGTCTGCGTCTATTGAAGCCATGCAGTTGTGACTATTGAAGCCCATGCAGTCTGCGATTATTGAAGCCATGCAGTCTGCGACTATTGAAGCCGTGCAGTTGTGACTATTGAAGCCCATTCAGTCTGCGACTATTGTAGCCCATGCAGTCTGCAACTATTGAAGCCATGCAGCTGCGACTTCAATACCTCAAGGGTCTCAGAACGGCGTTATAACCACACGGCCATGCACAGTCACAGTGATCACGTGAATAAGGAATCGGAATCATGGAATGTAAACAGCCCTGAATTTTTCTAATCCTATTCTTCTATTCAGCCTTCACTTGTGAATCATAACAGTTGATAGAATGCGACAGAAACCACACCCCTATAACGCTAAGGCGGATACAATTTTTAAGAAGTTATTAGTCTCAACGTCGGTAGTCATATAATGAAGGGTCAAAGTTCTGCCCATGCATGTAAAGTCTAGATGCGGCAGCCTGAGCAAAGGAACCCAATCTTCTTTTGGGTCAATGGGCAGAAAAGCATCACTCAAAAGGCGTCGTAGAGCGCTGTGACTACGGTGAGCTAGAAAGGCACCATGGTCATCTACTACACCCCGACGCACAATTGTCTTCACTTTATCTTGTCATACTGAGACTATGTGCGTAAGTGTGTGAGAGAGAGAGAGAGAGAGAGAGAGCGGTTGACGACATTACGCAATTATTCTTCACTTTAATCGAATTTCATCACTCAAGTCATGACATGACGCTCTTTTCCACAAGGGTCTTGTGGAAAATCATGCCCAAATTCGGGATACATTTATTTCTCTAGTTCGCAATTTTCTTGACGACATAAAATCAAGAATTCAGGACGTTGGCTAGCATTCAAAATCACTTCCAGTGACCAACGATGTTAAGCATGGATGCATCATAGACGGTGCTCTTTAGCATGGTGTGACAGTTCAGTGGGCTTGTTTTAATACGGCTGTGCTCATCCCCTTTCAAAGTGCAAAAATGAAAAGCAATGTCTCCGACACTATTGACAGATGGTGATGCAAGACAGTCTGGCTCGAGCATTGTAGGGGCGGCAAATGCAATTGTCAAGGAATGGGTAGATGTAAAGAAGAATAGTGGAAATCAAAAAGATAATATATTGAGTACAATGAGCGGGCAGCACAGCGTCAGAGGGCAGAATTACGTGCAAACGGAACGGGAAAAAGTTAAAAGGAAATTGAAACTAAAGTTTTGTTCAGTTCGAGAACAATATTCTAGTCCCCGGTGCTCCTAAATATTGTGTAGAGACTCAGACTTGGACGAGGAGTTCACGATGTCGGTGAATAACACCTCGGCTAAGAGGGTGAACTAACTCGGACCCAACTCTGCAGTCGATGCTTTTCTATACCGGAATCATGCTCGTGGAGAGAAAAGGTTCAATACCCGATGGTCACAGACACAATACGTCTAATTACGCGAGACGAGTTCACTGGCAGCGGAACATCTCGTGCGAGATAGGCATAGTCAACCCAATCCTAAATCCCTGACTACCGTCTCCATGGCGATTGCCACCCAGGGGTATGTTGGGCCAGAAAAGTCCAAGGGCACGGTAAGTGGAAAATCGTCACGGTGTATGGTCGATACACAACCTTGGTATGGCGATAGAAAGGCTGTCACAGACTAGGAAACCCACTTCCTAAATTAAATGCATGACGAAAGCGGATGTGCTGGCTTTCCGAGGGGCAAATAACGAGGCTACATAGCAAACCAGCAGCACAACGTGCTTCACGCTCCCCGGTGGAAATCACACGAACTTTCATGTTGGTTATCAGAGAGCGAACTCAGAAGACGAAGAAAAAAGTTATTTTGAAACCATTATATTCTCGATTTGTTACTTTGAAGCCATTATATTCTCGATTTGTTACTTTGAAACCATTATATTCTAGATTTGTTACTTTGAAGCCATCATATTATCGATTTGTTACTTTGAAGCCATTACATTCTCGATTTGTTACTGTGAAACCAAAACATCATCGATTTGTTACTTTGAAGCCATTAAATTATCGGTTTGTTACTTTGAAGCCATTACATTCTCGATTTGTTACTTTGAAACCATCATATTCTCGATTATTTACGTTTAAACCAGAATTTCCTCCATTTGTCACTTTGAAACCTATACATCATAGATTTGTTACTTTGAAGAGATTATATTCTCGATTTGTTACTTTGAAACCAAAAACATCGTCGATTTGTTACTTTGAAGCCATTATATCCTCGATTTGTTACTTTGAAACCAATATATCCTCGATTTGTTACTTTGAAAATAATATATCTTATATTTGTTACATTGCCGTTCGTGGTTTAACCATGACCTCAATTATTTTTTTTTATGGTCACAGAGTCACAGCTTTTATATAACCATCGTATCTGACATCCACGGTTGAAAGGAGCGATGCGTATCCTAAGAGGTGCATATTTATTTTAATTCAATTTTTAACACATATCCCTCAGGTCTTCACGCCCTTTATTTTATTGTATAAATATTTCTCTTATGAGTGCATTCAGTTTGTTTCTTCTTCATTCTTTTTTGATTTTTTATAACCGTGAATTTCCTTCCATAATTCGTTTATTTTATTTATTATGCCATGCTGGGTTAACAGACAGTGTTATATTTACTCGAGTGTTCTTGAAAAAAGCCCTTTTGTCGAAACGTCAATTTCTGCGTGTGTGTGGTGTGTTTTTTGGTTGTGTTTTTAAAACTCATATCTGTGTTTTTGAATATTTTGGCCTATGTTATTGTTTTACTACAACATCCGTGATCAAAATGTAAATTTACGTGTAAAAAAAATCATATTCCACAAAAAACTAAATTAATTACTACGGTAAATATTATGAAACAACTGCATCTTACTATGAAATGTACAAGATAATATACAAGTTTAATGAAGTCAGGTTACAAGTTACCTGTAATCGGGTTACAGTTTGACAGAGTGTACCACCAAGACAAGAGGCAGTGGATGTTGGAGGTCTTTTGCAGCCAACCATGTTGCGGAGACGGCACTTGATAGTGATGAATGAAGTCATAGAATTATCTTCGAACATTCTACTTTTGTGTCTGCACGAAGTAACCTTTATCTGAATGTCTGGAGTGTTGGAAAGGTCACATGTTTCAACATTGGACCGCCAGGTAAGGACAGATGTGAATGTTGTCTACTGTTCATGCTGCCAACATCTCCCAGGTGCTTGTGGGATGATACATTCTGTGAGATGAATCAGTTGAATTATACACGGAAAACGGTTTAAACCCCACGCAAATGCGTTTGCCGAACGTGGGAATGCCTGGAAAATGGGTATATTCTGGCATTACCTTTCGTGAAAATAGTGAGTTGGCGAACGCTATCAAGTCTGATCACAGGTGTCGAACAGGTGTAGAGGGCATTCAAAGAATAATTTGCCGAGTGGTTGAGTTCGAGCTGCAAACATTTGTGATAGTGATGAATCTTAGTTTAACTCCTATGGGAGTCTGGCTAGCAGGTGGTGCTCAGGTGAAAAATATAAATATCTTATGTGTATTCAATAATTTCGCTATAAATTTAAAAATATTCTCTTCCTGGATCTTTTATCGCGACAGTTTATTACAGATTTGAGACGGATGTTTGCCTTACGGTAAAAGCTCACGTCTTAGATATTGTCGCAAAATGTTGTAAATTTATTATTGGAAAGAAGTACAAAGGTGATTACATCTCGCAGAAAAACATATGAACGGAATAGTGAATCACAAACGTGGTACAGCTGACCAGATCTAAATAACAACGGTAGTGTCAGAGGGCAGACAACAACGTGGAGAGTGTGATAATAACAATATGATGTGATAAGACCAATGACATTGTAAACTATTGTTACTGATTGTTCATACAACTAATAAATAATGAAAATAAACAAAGAAGTAAGGACTCTTTCCACATTTCGCCCAAAAGGACTTTATTTAGAGTACAACACAACATAAAAGTTGTATAAAATGGCATTATCCCCTTTCACATAATAATGGCTAGCAGGATAAACCTGGAATTCCGGAAGAATATAAATGATGGGGAAAAAGGTGGATAGAGGGGAAACAAAACTAAACATAACGTTGGCAGAATATCACGGAGTATGGACAAAACAAAAGTGACAGTTCATAGTATGACACATGAATTACGGACGTTAATCCTCAAGGCATGCAGTCTGCCAAATTTGAGGATACACTGGTTCTCATAAGCGTATAGAATACGGTCGCTAGAGGAGCAGTCTTAATGGCAGTAACCTGTACATCACGGGCACCCCCGACAGCCTGCACCTTTGAAGTGGTCAGCAACATGAGTCCTAGACCGGTTTTTGCTGCATTGCAAATGTCGACAGCATCGTTCTACATGATTCAAATCTGTTTTCCTTATGTACGTTATGGGGGAACATTTATAAATTATTGGCAAATTACCTTACAAGATATGCATGCAAAACTCTCTTCGATGGTGAGAATGGCATTAGAGATGGCAAAAATGGGTCTGTAGGACATATACACACGTGAAGCACCTCAAACATTTCGTATTGCAATATCTATTGAAGACTTTCGATGGGGATACCCACATTAAGTCCAGCAGAAATTGTTAGCTGTTCGAGTCATATGAGCTTTTATAATCTACCTATTACATGGCTAGGAATGTAAAACTCAAAGATATTTTTAGGGTATAAATAGCAACCAATGTGTCAGAGGATATGCGAGAGAGCGATGAAGTAACAACAGTATGAAAGTGATAAAACCGATGATAAAGCAAACTCCTGTTACTTATTTCTAACACAACTAATAAATAAGGAAAATTAACAAATAAAAGAAAAAGGGATTTTTCCACGTTACTTTCCTATCAGGATTTATATCAAGAAAGAAAAAAAAAAACTACGAATTATAATGACTCTAAAACCAACTAAAAAAACATAATAATACAAGGGAACTGTCTCACCAACGTTCCAATAAATTCATTTTTAGTGACAGTGGTCACTGGAATTGTGCGCGCCAATTCATCATTGACAATCAAAAATAGACTAAGTGATTGGGGGTGCGAGGGGGGGGGGGGTAAGGAGCTACAAGAAAAAGAGGAGGAATAGCTATAAAATCGGAGTAATGAGTGTCAAACTTGATGTAATGAATGCTTCACGTTAATGCTGCTAAATGCACAGACAAACATATAGATAAATACAGAACAACGTATGTGTACACTGCAACATTCTCTTCGAAGCTGTTACCACTAAATGAAATTGAATAATTGGTCTACATACAACACAATAAATTAAAAATATGATCTGTTGCATCAATAAATTCCGCTGACAAACTTAACTAAAATGCACTTCTTTTTATAAAGACAAGAAATTTGAACTCGGTTCAGTTCCCAATTTCTCACTTTGAAGCACTGTCAAATTATATTGATAATCGAACACTTGAGCTTGTCACAAGATCGTGCCAACATTAACTATTAAGTTTAGCATGCGTGAATTTTGCTTTTCACCCATTAGAAGTGAATATTTTCAAGAAAATAACTTTGAGAAACCACAAAATAAACACATCGTATAATGGTTTGTTTTCCAGATCAGTGGCTCTCAATATTTTAGCCCGTAGTCCCCTTATGGGTAAAATTTCTTCCGTGCTCCATGGTGTCTAAAAAAAACCCATTGATTTTCTTTGAAATCACCAAATCTATTTTAAGCTTCATAACCATAAATAATTATTTGTGCCCTCTGGAGAAGTCTTTGTACCCAAATTTCACAATATTTCTCTGTGACTGCTTGCAAGTCTTCCTGACCTTCCAGACCATATGTCCCACGATGAGAACCACTTCTCTAGATGATTCCCACCTGTAGTTTGACATTCTCACATGTCAATTGATGTCAGTCAACGTCTGTTTCTTGCTTTTATACACTTACCGCGCACGTGTATTCTCTACTCATGAATCTATAGATATATTAATATTCTATAGGATTTGTGACGTCACTGCAGAGGTTGGTTGTACACACAAACGTTGTTGGGAGATAGTTTACAGTACATATATTTTCTAGCTGTTCTATTGAAAATCTCATCCAGTGGAATTTATAACATATGTTTAATGTTTCCACCAGTAAAGCTCAAAATCATGGAAGAAAACATATAGTACTATGCAACTCACAGAAACGATTATTTACAATCAACCGTAACGGTAAGGTAGCAAATTCCATAACATCCTTTTATCTAGAGATCCGTGTTCTACTACACATGATCGCATTGTACTCCCCTTCCCCTGAACCTCAGTATCTTCATGTGAAAATGCAACTAGTCAGACGTTCTTTACTCTTTACGTCTCGTTTGAAGTGGGGAGTCTCAGGTATTGTCATTTATTGTATTTTATTCAAAAGCATGTGTTGTGGTTGGTGTTATGGCACGATGTTCTCGTTGCAGACGTATGTCATCAGTTATTCCTTACATTATCTTCTTAACAGATGGTCTACATCGGCGGTTCTTAAACTTGTTTATTGTCGCAACCTCCCTTAAAATAATCCTTTTTTTTTGTCACGGATTTCCCACAATAATCCCATATTTGAAAATGTTTAGGAATGAATTATCTGTTGGTTAACCATATTAACAATATCAGCAATAGAAAAAGTCATGGTAATGTGTTGCGAAAAGGGAACACAACTTTTTAAATCGGTAATTTAGATTTCCTCTGGTTAGCACCCTTTGATATTCGGCTACGTGGCTGTCATCTTAGATTCCTGCTTTTAGAGTCCTGTTCTGCTTTGATGCCCCATACCAATCGTATCCGTTCATATGTTCACAGGTGCTTCTGTGATCTCATTGTAGGTTGTCTAAAAGAAATATTTTATCATTATTATTTATGTCGTTCCATTTGTATATTTGTCCATTATTCGTTATTTTATTATAAATTTAAATTATAATAAATTGTAAATTGTAGAACAAATAAAGAGGTGCTAAAAACACTTAATATGAAGAAAGAACTACTAAGAGAAATAAAGATCAGACAAATAAAATACTTTGGACACTTTAAAAGACATGACAACTTATTGAAGACCTTACTTGAGGGTAAAGTCAAAGGGAAGCGAGCAAGAGGTAGGCAGAGATATAAGTGGGAGAGTAACATCATACGATGGACAGGTTAGAGTCTAGCAGAGTGCACCACCAAGAAAAGAGACAGGAGATGTTGGAGATACGTTGCAGCCAACTTTCGTTGCGGAGACGGCACTTAATGATGATGAAATTATAATATTCGATGGCTCCAGCTTGAATCGTTATTCTGCATAAATGCATATTATCCTTTGGGATTCGGACCAATTCAATTTCAAATCTTTATTAAACCTGGTACAAGCAAGGCTATGTTCATGTGTTACTGATCGAGGAGTGTGTTTATTAAACCGGTGCAAGTAAGACTGGGTTCATGTGTTGTTTAAGCGAGGTGTGTGTTTATTAAACCGGTGCAAGTAAGACTGGGTTCATGTTCCCTGACCGAGGAGTACATTTATTAAACCTAATGCAAGTTAGACTGGGTTCATGTGTTGTTTGAGCGAGGTGTGTGTTTATTAAACCTAATGCAAGTTAGACTGGGTTCATGTGTTGTTTGAGCGAGGTGTGTGTTTATTAAACCTAATGCAAGTTACACTGGGTTCATGTGTTGCTGAGCGAGGATTGTGCTGCACATGCAAATTATAAAAACCCTTATCATATAAAAACCCTTCGACATCTGCTACAGGAGACTGAACAAAAACGTCGATTCATAACCAACAAGTTCCACTGCAAGCTTTCCACGGCATTCAGCTGCGTAGAATACCCGATACTCACAATCACACAGTCGTCAAAATTAAGTTAAGTACGGCAGCAAACGGCATTTAAACCTGGTCAGATTACGCATAGGGCCTATCCACCTCCCTGTTTGCTGCCTTATTTTCTTCTTCTTCTTCTTCGTCATTCATTCTCAAACTCCGTTGAAGCTCTCTTGTAGAAGGACATTGGTGCTACTCGATTTTTTAGCAGAAATTAGACCAGAGAATGGGAATGCGCCGCCGAAAATTTGCGCCAATGGCCCGACACATCCGTCTTCGGCGGTAATGCCTTGTTTATTTTTTTTTAAACCAACGGTGCCTCTGTATTCTATTATTAATTTACATTTGTTGTACCTGAACCAAATGTGATTATGTTTATGTGTTATTTATGTTTACAAGTAGGCCTAATTGGTCCTTGTAGTACTGAGATCTTATGCCACTTACTAATGTTAAATTGTTGTGGTTGTCAAGGAATTTACATATTTGTGCAGTGTGCGTGAATTGTTTTTGTCTGTGTGTCGATCGACCGGTCAATATTCATAGTAGCTTGAGAAAATAACTTTGGAAGGCTTGACTAAAATTACATATTTTTAAGGATACAGATTAGTCAATACGAAAAACGTGTTAACTCAAGCTGAGAGGCATATGTGGCATCTAAACGGACCAGATAAATCGCGTTTGTTGCCTCGTGATATTTCCGAAAATAAGTACATTAGCTACCGTCGAAAAAAAGATGTCTATGGCCATTGGCGCCAATAAAATGGCGACACGACGCATTTCCATTTTGTAGACTACATTCTGCTGGAAATGTAGTAGGACTATTGTCCTGCTACAAGAGAGATCCAGCTGGAATTTGAAAATGAATGATGGGTTCAATACAAGAATTAGTGGACAAATTACATGACAACGGTCCGACTTTTAAAATTTCATATGCTATTGCACTGAGCTTCCGTTTCTTGAAGATTTAAATGTGAAAAAAAATGTGACTAAAGATACTGATCTAGCGATTTCCGTGAAACACACTGGACAACCACCCCCACTCAGTGTGTAGCGCGCATATCGAGTGATAGAGGACTCTCATTACTAAACGTGTAGAACGTTGGCTGTGTCGGAATATGTGTCTTTATCGGAATTTATCGGGTCAATTTAAAACTTTGCAAGCGGTCTGCCTCTGATAATAATAACACTTCTGTCCATTGCAGGCTATGATGACAAGAGCTTCAGAAATGTGTTGTTGCATCTCTCCGGTGTGTGTGTGTGGATATGATTCAAAAGTCCAATCCTGCCACAAATCCATTCCTTCGACATTTGGGACATATATGGTCAGGATTGGACATGTGTATTGTTCTGTCTTTTCAGGCAGCCGGTTTTCTCTGTGTCTCTGAGATTTCTCTGAGCTACTGCTGATTCTTCAAGCTGAAAATGATAGGGCACCTATTGTGATTCACAAATAATTATACATTGATTTTATTCAGAGTGTGCTTTTTCCCCTTCATTTACGAGGAATCATGTTGCATGCTTAAGGTCGGAAGCTTCACCAGTGATAATTAGACTAATTACCATTCATTATCAAACCCATTTGTATATAACATGTCTATATAGTGTGAGTTTCCCTAAACCCCACATCACTTCGTCTATACATTAAAGTTTTTAAAACCTCATTCTGAGTATGAGATTACTTTTCAAAGCATTCAGTACCGCTAAAAATTGAGCCATTTGGGTATCCAATAAATTTATATAATTCTTCCTTTCACATTTTGTTCACACTATAAAGAAGTAGCTATATTGCACATAATTTAAGGGAATTGAAACAAGCAAAGAAATTGGAGCCTGGAACATGCTGTCGATAAACATAACAAAAAGGAGCCTGGAACAAGCTGCTAATAGACATAACAAAAAAGAGTATGGAACAAGCTGCTAATAGACATAAAAAAAGAGTATGGAACATGCTGTCGATAAACATAACAAAAAGGAGCCTGTACATGCTGCTAATAGACATAACAAAAAAAGAGCCTGGAACAAGCTGCTAATAGACATAACGAAAGACGCAATACGCAGGTGTATACATAGCAATAGTAAATATTATATCTATGATTCCTCCCATAAAAAGGGGCATGCATTTTCTAAACAAATTATTCCACAAATAAACATTTTCAAGTGTTGCCAATTTCTTCAAATAGTTATATTCCCCTCCAACTTATACCTTTCACTGGAGCTTCCTAATTAATGTGGGTAATATAGGATATAGCTCACTAATAAAAATATAAAAAACATTCAAGATATCAACAGGTGTGCGCTTCCAGGTGTGATCGTGTCATTGTGTCACCTGTGATACCAACTCTACGGGGTTTCCAAGGAATGTTTCCCTCTTCCAATGAACTGTTTCGGAAACTTCATTGAAAGTTGATGCCGTAGGATTGCGGAGGGGATGTGAATTTGTTACCTCCCGTGTGGACATTGTGTGATCTCCACAAACCCAAAATTTCAATTCCGTTCACTCAGGGTTTCTCAAACTTCACCTCGTCAGTGACCCATTTTATATAGATTAGATAGGCCGCCGCCACTTTCTTATATTTTATATAAGCCTGAGCGCCCTCCCAACAACTCAATATTTACTATGTATTCATTATGCTCTATTATTACATACAATAAACAATATATGAATTAATATGAAGCTCTTCACAACAATACTCGTAGTTTGTGGTTCGGCGAAAAGCTCTGGTATACAGAAACTGGAGTAACGTCTGCTGTTGTCAGGAAGATACTTTGCTTAAGAGATAGGCCTACTTCGTATTTATTTGTTTTTGAAACTTATGAAGGCGCTTCAAATGGAAGCCGTGAATATGTGATAGAAATATTCAAAACAATGACATTATCTTGTAAAGTGGAGGATGTAAAGTGTCAATACTGTGTTTAAGGATATGAAAAGTTTCCTGCTCGTGTTATCTTCGTGCAGATGGACAGCATGAAATGATAACCTATCTACATCTATCTGTGTTGCTTCAGCGCCGAACACGGTGCATATGACAGAAACCGAGCTCTCCATTTCGAGCGATATGATGCTACTATGTGTATTTCGTATATGTTGTTGAGACCCATAGTCATACTCTCTTTGATGGTTGTTCTGCAAACTCGTCCTCTTTGGTCTTCCTCTTTTTCTTTTGCCATCTGATACCCATTTTAACGCTTGTAGTGGCAGTCTGTTTTCATTCTGATATAAGTACATCGTTTTTTAAAATTATTGTTATAGAAACATACTGCTGTTTAATGTCTTCCCTTACTTGCATGTTTGACTTGAATTTTTACCAACCAATATTTAATGGCAGTTAAAAAATGCCTCCCTCCCACACACACACACACGCGCACACATACATACTGGATTACTGACGCGCATCATAGTGGAGTTGGTTTGTGTTGTAGATAGTTTTAAAAAATTATGTAAAATATAGTTCACTATAACTGTACCAGACATCGTTTTGAAACATTTATTATTGTCAATTGAGTTTCACAATTGTCTCTTGTGTCCTGTACTCACTAAGCACACAGTAGCCCCAGTCTTGTTATGCAACTTTGATTATTTTTCTTCTTCTGCATTCGTTCTCAAACTCTTGCAGCTTAGCAGAACGGAGAACGGAATGAGTTTTGTTATGATTTAGAGATTTTCTTAAATATCTGTGCCTTTCGACCTGGCACATCCAACTTCAGCATGGCTTCTGGGTCAATTTAACCATAAATGGGATGGGGCAGCCAACTCCACCCCATAACACCCTAGTTGTCTCTTACGACATGCATCAAAGGTAAACAGTGTTGCTATTATTTGATCCTATCCCACCCCCCCCCCCCCCCCGCAAGATACCTTGACCCTTTAGATCTTCACGTAGTGTCCTACCGCCTACTTTGAGAATCTCTTGGTTAACTGATCTGTAAACATGATATACAGTTCGTTGGAATCAACCAGGTGTTTTAGACACGTGTTTGCTATCTTCAAAGACGGTACATTAATTCCGATTTCGTTTCGCATCAATGAGCTCTGAAATATGTAGATACAAATCCGTATTATAGTATTCGGATATAAAGAGTTGAAGGAAAACGAGAAGAATCTTATCCTGTTGAGCTATAGATCATGAAAATACGGGAGATTACAAAAGGAACTACAAAGATAAAGTGCTTAAACAGTCACAAAAGGCTGAAATAAATAAGTAGGCTTGAAGACATGAATAAAATAAAGTCTCTGAAAAGATATTAAGGGTTTTGAGATGCTCTGTCGCAGAATGAAACAAGCAAGCACGAAGATTTAAGTCCAATGAATAAGGTTAATAAGTAGTGCCATATGGACGCAGATAACTGCAGGAAACGTTGACAAATTTTCATACTTCTGCGTTCGTTCTTAAACTCCCTCAGATTAGCAAAATGTGATCTGGAGAACGGAATGCGTTGTGACATGGTATACAGCTGACAGCAATATGTGCGACTTTCTTTCCAACATACTTCAGCTAGGCTTTTGCGCCCCTTTGACCCTTTCTAGGATTAGAAAGAAAACCTACCACCCCACCATTAAAAAACCCCACTATTCTCAGTCACCTCTTGCGACATGTATTACAGGTCAGTGTCGTTATTCTATAATCCCCTTTCGGATTCAGGCAAGACACAGGCGATTACGATATCTACTGAACAATTGTTCTGATACCGAGAGATAAACAGACAAGTCTGGTTGCATTCAATTCTCATTCCATCTTAGTCTACACAGTCTGAGATCAAACCTTCAATGGCTACCCAGGTGATTAGGAAGAACTTTGAAACTATCTATTACTGTGAGGATTCACATGAAGGTTCTTTTACGATATTGGTTTCTACAACACTTGGATTCGCACTAGAACAACGCGCGTCTCATTCCACCCAACTTCAATGTACCATAACATCATCATCATCATTAAGTGTCGTCTCCGCAAGGAAGGTTGAATGCAACGTATCTCCAACATCTTCTGTCTCTTGTCTTGGTGGTGAACTCTGCTAGACTGTAATCTGACCATCGTGTGATGTTACTCTCCCACTTGTATCTCTGCCTACCTCTTGCTCGCTTCCCTTTGATTTTACCCTCAAGTAAGGTCTTCAATATAGTGTCATGTCTTTTAATGTGTCCAAATTATTTTATTTGCCTGATCTTTATTTCTCTTAGTAGTTCTTTCTTCATATTAAGTGTCTTTAGCACCTCTTTTATTTGTTTTCTTCTCTTTCCATGATGTTCTCCCTATTCTTCTATATACCCACATCTCAAAGACATCAATTTTGTCTTCTAATTGTTTATTTAGTGTCCATGTTTCTGAGCCATACATTAATATGGAATAGATGTAGCATTTTATAATTCTCATTTTTAACTTGTTTGTAATTTGTTTAGATATTAATAATTTCCTCATGTCATTGAAGGTACTTTTAGCCATTCCTATTCTCCTTTTAAATTCTGTTTCACATCTGCCATCATCTGTGACTATGTGTCCAAGATATTGATACTGTTTTACTTGTTGTAGTTTCTCTCCCTGTATGTTTATGTTTACCTCCTGTTCTTCTGTGTCTTTGCTGATTATCATGGTTTTTGTTTTTGGGATATTATATATATATTGGATATTATATTTTTGGATATTGGATACAAGCATTAATGTACCATAACAGCAACATGTAAAACCATAACGATTTTTCAGAGTATACCGCCCTCTATCATCAACAGCACATAATTTAGTGACATCAACTCTGATATCACATGCATCAAGACATCAAGACGATCCATGCTTTTTTGAAGTGCATAACAACAGGATGTAATAACCAATTACCAACATGTACCTTCTTCTTCTTCTTCATCGTTCTTCAGTCAGATATCAGGTTACAGCACCAATAGCTTCAATGAATTGTGTGATTCGCTTCAGGTCATCCATGGAACCCCTCAAGTCTGGAAGCAGTGCCGTCTCAGTAGGCCATATTTTCTCCCTCTCTTCTTGGTAGAGTTGACAGGCATGAAGAATGTGTTCTGCAGTCTCTGGGCTCAGTCCACAGTTGCACAGGTCTGTCTCACCAATCTTCAGCTTTCGGAACATGTGACTTCTCAGTCTGTTGTGACCAGTTCGTAGTCTGAAAATGATGGTATGTTCCTTGCGTGACATTTGGTGATAGGGGTCATTTGGTTCCACTTTTTCTTATATTCTGCTTTTAACATGGTCTTACTTTCATAGTACGTATTATCATTTTCTATTTGTTCCAGTGATCCCCCTTTCCTTGCCAGGAGATCAGTTTTTTCATTTCCAGGTATTTCACAGTGACCTGGGATCCACTGCAGTACTGTTTCTTTGGTGGTACTGCTGAGGTGTAGTAAGCAGGCCGTAAGTTCATTCATGCTCGTGTTCTTTGGATCTTTCAATGCCTGCAATACTGATTTTGCATCCGTTAGAAATACTACATGTCTGTTGTGACTCGGCAAGCAATTCATGAGCATTTTGGCTGCCTCTATTATGGCTTCCATTTCTGCTTTGAAATTTGTGGAATGTTTGCCTGTGGGTATGAATTTCTCTATTTCTTTTCCATCTGGCTTTCATTCTATTGGCTTTGGAAACAAAGGCCGCTTTGCCATAGCGGACGCCGCGACATGTACAGGAAGGATTTTGATTGTACCTCCAAAAGAAAAAAAAAAACCTGTCCTAACCGTGGATTAACCCGGAATCTGAAGGGTCTGAGAACGGTGTTCTAACCACACAGCCATGTGCTCCACACAAATTATACTGAATGGTGATAATTGAGTTATTTCTAGCGTTTTAATTGGGGGGAGAGTTGCTCTAAGCGTTCATCGAGTCAATCGCAATTTATCTTCCTGATCTAATTATTCAAGTTGCAAGATAAATCAAGACGACTGGTGATGTACCAGGATGCAGTGGATAGCCGTAGTGTTAAATGTCTATGTTTTCCTCTGTATAGGTATTATCGCACGCACTTGTGTGCGTGTTTATGTTTCTGTTCACAGAAAATTAGACCGTGTGCCTGACTTGGCACCTGAAAACCTGGCACTTGATCTTTTTGTTTAAATTTTGTTTAACGGTAATTGCGACAAACCTCGCACTCCTGCATAAGCAATTAGTGTTATGTTACTTGCAACACAAATTTGTGAGACGTGAAGTTAAACATTCACGTCACTTGAGATATATGCTTCCTACGTATTTGACAAGTACAGTGTATATATATATATATATATATATATATATATATATATATATATATATATATATATATATATATATATATATATATATATATATATATATATATATATAATACTTATACGTGTATGTGATATGTGTTTCATTATAATGGAAGTAATTATGAATCATTAGGCATATCACAAAAAGGAAGGGCTACAACATACAACAGTGATGGATTCACGGTCTTAGATACTAGAAGAAGATACTGAAGGGTTTACCATACACCATCATCTATCTTATTGACAATACAATTTTGTAAATATTCGTTTATTAGTCAAACGCAATTAAACAACGAAAAATGTTTTTTTTTGTAATCGAATCCGTACTTCTCCCTTTTATTAAGTCCTGAACTTGATCGAGTATCTCGTCTATTATACAGTCATGTGGACTCATTGGTGTTCATCTTTGAAAAACTAGTTATTTGACGTCTCTCGTTAAATTCATCGGCTGTCTATATACATTATACACAAAATGACCAATGAAAATTAACCTTTTTATCAGGAGAATGCCACGAAATTGCCAGAAACTGAAATTCATCTCTGGAGCGGGGTGCAAAGGGAACGCATTGCTCTAGGCGGACCCAGGGTTAGTAGATAACCAAGATCCCAAATGTACCTCCACGCGGTGCACCCTGGAAACAGAAATACAGCAGCTCGAGCTGATTCTGGCCAAATCATTTGGGGATCGTGTCCGAGAATGTGGACGTAGCAGATGGAAAGAGATTTGACTGCACAAGAGACATACAATATCTCCGACACCACCAGCATCACCACATATAGCGACACTGTCGACATACAGTGAAGCTAGTCAGGGGAACATTGGAGGGGCGGCCAATGTAAAATGCACATAAAGGTAGATGCATGGCGAGAGACAAATAGATTTCATTCCGAGTACAATGAAACAATGAAAGGGCAGAACAGCGCTAGAGGGCAGCGTGAACTGCAAATAGAAAGTGAAAAGTCCCTAGGAAAGGGGAACTACAAGCTCCGTCAGCTCGAGACGAGCTTCTAGTTACCTGTGTTTCTTACAGGCAGAGACCCAGACCCATTCATTGGCGTTTGGTAAAGCAAGAAGACCTAACCCAACTCTTATGTCGAGCCTTCCTAAACCGGAAATATGCTCGCGAAGAGAAAGGGTTCTGTACCCGATGGGCTTAGGCAAGAAAGGGACAACGATGTTTGTCCTGGCCCAACTCTACTGTCAAGGTTTCATATACCGGAAGTACACTTGCAGAGAGAAAGGGTTCCGTACCCGATGGGCTCAGGCACAAAAGGGACAACGATTTAGCCCTGGCCCAACTCTACTGTCAGGTTTTCCTACACCGGAAATACACTTGAAGAGAGAAATGGTTCAGTACCTGATGGGCTCAGGCGCTATTGGGACAAGGTCGCTCAGCTCGAGAACGCCTTGCTCTCAAACGCGTGGTGTGAGACTCGAACTTGGACAAGGGGTACACGATGTCGGTGAATGACACCTCGGCTAAGAGGGCGAAAGAGCCAGGGTCCAACTCCTCTGTTGAGTTCTTCCCCTTAAGGAACCAGGCTCACGGATGAGAAACGGTTCAGTACCCAATGGGCACAGCACGTCCAATTACACGAGGCAAGTTCATAGACAGTGGAACACCTTGTGCGAGTCAGACGAGGGCAAAAATCGTCTGGGCGAAGAGTCGCCACTACGCGTGCCTAGAGACAGATATAGAGGCTGTCACAGGCTAAGGGTAGCCCACCCGAATTGTCAAGGCATGCCGAAATCGGATGTCCTAGGCCTACAAGGCGCATAACGGTGGCACAACGTAATCACGCTCCCGGCGGAAATCGCACGGATATCCGTGATTGTTACAATGGAGCGAACGCAAAACAAACAAACAAACATCTCTGGAGCAAAAGAATGTCCAGCCGTGACCGTCAGTAGATAAAGAGGACCTACCTGGTAAACGTAAACAGGCCTGCATTTGGTACGTTTTATGATTATTGTCACGCGTTCTATTGGTTCCAAGTATATAAATATTGGTCAACGGAAAACATTGGAATATTAAAGAAATGTAACGAAATAAGGCCTCATTAATTAAAAAAAAACCAAAAAAAAAAAACCAAACAAACAGGCTAGCAGGCCTGTTAGTACTCTGTCAATAGCCACGGTCCATCTCTGACATCACAACCTACTTCCAAATTGAGTCAAATAAAATAAAGCTCAGCCCTCCATAATGACGTTGGTTGATTCTTTCTAAAATATTTATGAGATAATTTCCATGAGCATTAATCTCTTGTAGACCTTCTCATTATTTTCATAGCTGTCTACACGACAAGTAACATTATTTTTCTATCAGGCTACATGACAAGTAACATTATTTTTCTATCAGGCTACATGACAAGTAACATTATTTTTCTATCAGGCTACATGACAAGTAACATTATTTTTCTATCAGGCTACATGACAAGGAACATTTCTTTATCTGTCTACATCACAAGTAACGTGTATTTTTTAGCTATCTACATGACACGTAACATTATTTGTTTAACCTCAAGTCACCGTTATTCTCGAATGACCAATAATTGTTCACAATTGGAAGTAATGGGTTATAATTGACTATATGTAGGACCGAAGGACACGTCTTCTTTTACACACTGAATGTGTTTCATACAAGACCGGGTCGACAACGGAAAAGAAATTCATGGTAACATTTCCAGTCTCCGAAACGCGAAGTGGGTACTTAGCGTCCCACTTTTATTTGGTCCATATAAAAAGATCAGACATTTTCAATGCGATCCAGGTTTTATAAAAAAAACCAAGTAGAAGGTAACTTCCTGAAGTAGAACATGGATATTGGCGTTTGGACGATTCAAACAGTTCTTTGCATGCACATTTGGCAGAAATGAACACGAACGCGATCAAATATGTCTGATGTGCTTTCAGTGTTAAGTCTTCTATGAAGCAAATTATGTATGTCGTCAGAAGTGAGATGGCGTCCTTATGTGTTTCTAGAATTGAGATCATGTGACATGATCAACATGGCGGCATGACAGCTACGAATTTCTCTTCTTCTAAATCAACTGTCTGTCAACAATAAAGTTGTGCTGCAGTGGATCCCTGCACACTGTGGAATAGCAGGAAATGAAGGAGCTGACAGGCTGGCAAATGCAGGTGCAAAAAACGAACAATTCCAGCACAGAATATCACTGACTGAAGCAAAAACCCTCATCAAAGGAAAATACAAACATACATGGAGTCAGAGAACAGGCAGTAACTTTCCACAGGACCCTATTCTAAAGCTAAACAGGTCACAACAAACCACAATTTTTAGACTTCGCACATGACACTGCAGACTACAAGCACATCTCCACAAAATTAAGGCTGACCAATGCCCATGTCAAAAGGGTTCCCAGACTCCAGAACATATTCTGCAGACATGCCTACTCTTTGATGACGTGATAACCAAAATATGGCCCCAAGAGACAGATCTGAAGGTGAAGCTGTGGGGCAACCGTGAGGACCTCCTGCTGACGACTGAATTCGTGGAGGCGACCCACCTTCCTGTATAACTTATGATCAAAGGAAACTGATCGCAGATGAGGAAGAAGAAATGGTTTTTCAATACACTGAACTGTGCTTTCCGACATGTATTATACCGTGTGACATATTCCAAGCCATGGATGTTACTTTTATTTGCTAAGGATTATAATATCAACTTGTGTTTTTATTTATTGCGCAATGTTGTACCACGAACAAGCGGTAGCAGTAAAAGTGGACGGACAATATCATAATGGTTTAACGTAAGGAAAGGAGTTACACAAGAATGCACACTATAACCGTACCTGTTCATCATCTACGCTAGAAACATAATCATGATCATCAAGTGACATATTCTTTCCAGAACGTAGTCTTTCCTATGGATCTCTTGAATTCTCCGCGGTCTTAAGCAAGTTGCCCTGCCTCTTCCAGTGACATGCGCAGGCATTCTTGAATGTCTTTTGTCCAACGGCGTCTTTGTCGGCCTTTGCCCCTGTTGCCTTCTATCATCCCCTCCAGTAACACTCTCTCCATGCCGTCGTGTCTCTTAATATGACCGAAAAACTAGCTTTTTCTTTAATATGGTGTTCAGAAGCCAGCCTTCCTGGACGTTAATTATTCGTAACACTTCCTGGTTTGTTTTCTTCACTGTCCATGGTATTCTCAAAACTCTTCTATAACACTTTAATTCAAATGATTAGAAACATAATGCGAAACGTAAAAGACGACACGACATATGCTGACTTCCACCCTCTTACCATTAACGGTCAGAAGATCCCAGAAATCAGGTATGCTGACGACACTGTTCTCTAAACAACAAACAAAGATGGTCTAAAGCAAATGTTCATCATCATCAGGCGCCATGCCGGCTGGCGTAGACGATCATGGCTCTCCATAGCTCTCTATTTCCAGCATTATCAAACTAATAGCTTGATTCTTGATTCTTGATTAGAAAACTGGCCTCACTGATAATGTGCCATGCTATCAACTAAAGTAACATTTGTCAAGCAAATGCTGCTCTCAACACACACAAAAAAAACACAGCGACGCCCAAAATATGTTCTTAAATCTGAAGAAAACATAAATGTTGACAACGGATAAAGTGAAAGCACAACCAAAGATAATAATTTACAATTTCTAACAAGAGGGCGTAACAAATTTCCAGCATTTGGGCACAAACATTAATATCTCAGGAGCCTACGTAGTCGAAATCAAGAGAAGAATTGCATTGGCGACATTGAAACTTGCCCAAATGAAAAATCTTTCAAAATACCAGCAGCAGAGACAAACTATGTATGATCAGAACATACGTATTTCTAGTGGCACTATACGGTTGTGAGACATGGACATTAAATAAAACAATAACAAAGAGAATCGCTGCTTTCGAAACGAGATGCTACAGAAGAGTTTTACGTATTTCATGGACAACTAAAAAGACAAATCAGAAAGTATTAAGATCAATAAACGACGAAGAGGGATGGCTCCTTAACAACATCTTAACAAGAAAGCTGGTCATATAAAGAGACATAATAGCATGGGAAAATTAATACTTTTTTGCTGAGTTAACGGCAACAGGGGAAGAGGACGCCCAAGACGACGATTGTGCATTGATATATCAGATTGCTTAAATATGTTTCTTCTTCTTCAGCGTTCATTCTCAAACTCTCGCTGGATCTCCTTTGTAGAAGGACCATGGTCCTACTAGATTTCCAGTAGGATATAGTCCAGAGAATGAAAATGCCTTGTTTCACCGTTTTATTTGTGCAATGACCTGACACATACGTCTTCGGTGAATATGTATCTAGTTGCGGGAAGTGAACTCGCCCAGAATCGCGAAGTGTTTAGAGAATTCATAAGAAAGACCACGTTCTGGAAATAATATGCCACATGATGATGATATTACTAACTAGTATTGAGAAAAAATAAGCTTATCGACTATGTCATCGGCCATGACTGAATCCACCCCCTGCAACTTTTCTTATTGACGCCTATGATCACGAAGATCACGTAGGTGTTAGGGACAATTAACGTCCAGGAAAGTTGGCTTCTGAACACTATATTAAAGAAAAAGTTTGTTTTTTTCGGTCATATTAAGAGACACGACGGCATGGAGAGAGTGTTACTGGAGGGGATGATAGAAGGCAACAGGGGCAAAGGCCGACCAAGACGCCGTTGGACAAAAGATATTCAAGAATGCCTGCGCATGTCACTGGAAGATGCAGGGCAACTTGCTCACGACCGCGGAGAATTCAAGAGATCCATAGGAAAGACTACGTTCTGGAAAGAATATGTCACTTGATGATGATCACGAAGAAAGGCGCATACATCGCAGCTGACCTGTAAACCCTGACAAACAGCATTCCGATCTCCGTACTACAACCTGTTACACATCAACAGTTTTAGAGCGAATGTAGAGGAAAAAGAACACGTATTAACTGAGTTAATCTAAACAGTTTATACTTAAAATTAAAAAAAACATTGATTCAACATAAACTTTACTACTGCTTATCACACTTATGTAGACTGCAATTTATAAGCAGGTGAGACGAAACCGAATGTTAAGCATCAATTTGTTGTTTTCGTTCGTTCTCAAACTCCTACTGTATCTCTCTTATACAAAATCAGTGACCATTTTAAATTTACCCACCGAAGACGGATATGTCGAGCCATTGCCACAAATAAACGGCACGACAGTGCATTTCTATTCTCTGGATTATATCCTGCTGGAAATCTAGTAAGACCATTTTCTGCTACAAGAGAGATCCACCAGAAGTTTGAGAAGGTGAAGAATATTATATTTCTAGCAGGATGTAGTAAAGATAACTGAAATGAGTTATGCCCTCGTTTTTATTTGCGCCAATGGCGCGACACATCCTACTTCGGTGTTGGTAGCCATTACGTTCAGTGTTTTAGCACTTCCACTGAACGGTAGACATGTGTAACCATATCGCTAGTATAGTACGCCAGCTGTGCGAGAGAACTTGTTCTCGTACTTTTACGGTGGTCACAAAGCTCAAACATAATCACGACCAAACATGCTTCACATTTTTCCAGATGTCTTGAGTCACTATGTATTTCAGATGTCTTGAGTCAGTATGTATTTCAGATGTCTTGAGTCATTATTTATTTCAGATGTCTTGAGTCACTATGTATTTATGATGTCTTGAGTCACTATGTATTTCAGATGTCTTGAGTCACTATGTATTTCAGATGTCTTGAGTCATTATTTATTTCAGATGTCTTGAGTCACTATGTATTTTAGATGTCTTGAGTCGCTATGTATTTTAAATGTCTTGAGTCACTATGTATTTCAGATGTCTCAAGTCGCTATGTAATTCAGATGTCTTGAGTCACTATGTATTTCAGATGTCTTGAGTCACTATGTATTTCAGATGTCTTGAGTCATTATTTATTTCAGATGTCTTGAGTCACTATGTATTTTAGATGTCTTGAGTCGCTATGTATTTTAAATGTCTTGAGTCACTATGTATTTCAGATGTCTCAAGTCGCTATGTAATTCAGATGTCTTGAGTCACTATGTATTTCAGATGTCTTGAGTCACTATGTATTTCAGATGTCTTGAGTCATTATTTATTTCAGATGTCTTGAGTCACTATGTATTTTAGATGTCTTGAGTCACTATGTATTTCAGATGTCTTGAATCACTATGTATTTCAGATGTCTTGAGTCACTAAGTATTTTAGATGTCTTGAGTCACTATGTATTTCAGATGTCTTGAGTCACTATGTAATTCAGATGTCTTGAGTCATTATTTATTTCAGATGTCTTGAGTCACTATGTATTTTAGATGTCTTGAGTCACTATGTATTTCAGATGTCTTGAATCACTGTGTATTTCAGATGTCTTGAGTCACTATGTATTTTAGATGTCTTGAGTCACTATGTATTTCAGATGTCTTGAGTCACTATGTAATTCAGATGTCTTGAGTCATTATTTATTTCAGATGTCTTGAGTCACTATGTATTTTATATGTCTTGAGTCACTATGTATTTCAGATGTCTTGAATCACTATGTATTTCAGATGTCTTGAGTCACTATGTATTTTAGATGTCTTGAGTCACTATGTATTTCAGATGTCTTGAGTCACTATGTATTTTAGATGTCGTGTGTCGATAACTATTTCATAGACGCCCACAAAAGCATGGCTGTAGATGTGATCTCTTAAAATGAGGGGAGAGGTAATGACCTAAACAAATTGAATTTGTGTGTTTTAGGGTGTCAGTTTTTTCTGATGTAAAATTTGAAGACCTTTTTGTGAAATATCGCTAAAGGATGGGTTTCTTAGACCTTTTGATCAAGCTCCTAGTGTTACGAGTTATGTTCCTATTTGCTAGGGAATTGAGGTTGGGGTTTGAGTACACCCCCTCCCCAAATCACCCACCCCTCATCTACGTATTCTATATAATATATCTACGTATCTACGTATTCTATATAATATATCTAAAGCATTTATTAATGTGAACAAATCACCAGCTAATATCTTCGTTGTATTAATCACAATACTCTATTAATAAAAATTGCTATGTATTTGACTGGTATTTGGTGCCGCGATATTCACTACAATAAAATCGTGCTCTTATAACAATAGGACTAATTACGTCCTTGAGAATCATTATTATATTTCACGCCCATGTGTTGCAGGGGCCCGAAAGGGGATCAAAGAATAGCAACACTGTTTACCTTCCACGCATGTCGTAAAAGGCGACTAAGGAGGTTATGGGATGGAATTGGCTGTCCCATCCCATATAGGGTCAGAGACCCATAGCCATGCTGAAGTCGGATTTGTCAGGCCGTAAGGCGCAGACATCGCATCAATACTGTAAACCACGACACAACGCATTCCATTATCCGGACTACATCCTGCTAATCTGTAGGAGTTTGAGGTTGAACGCAGAAGAAAAAGAAGATTATTCTATTATGTTGTAGTTTTTTTGTGTGTGTAGAAAATTGTCTCCGGTTTCGTTGGACATGATGGACGTGTTTTCTTTTCTTTGACCAAATAGGATACATTGATCGACGATCTAACAAATTGTCATCGTATAACATCCGTGTTTATGTAAACAGATTCATAGCTAAAATGAAATTGAAACCATTTAAAGACGTTGTTGTACCTAAATTCAAGGTATTAGTGTCTAAATAAAAGTATTTCAACAATTGGACGCTTCAGCTGTTCAACGCATGTGTTATTTCGGTTTCAACATACGGGTGTAAAAGCTGGAAATCAACTACATCTTCAGAAAACAAACTAAATGCCTTCGAAAACAAATGTCTCAGGAAAATCACAAACTGGAAAGACTTTAAGCCAAACAACACACTTAGAGAAGAGACAAAACAAGAATACACAAAGACGTTATTAGAAAAAGACATTGTGCATACATCGGTCACGCACTCAGATTGAATGAAGACAGAATACTACGTCAAGTCTTTACATGTCACCGAATAGAAAGAGAAAAATGGGAAGACCAAAAACAACACTGAAAATAACTATCAGAAAAGAAATCGCTACAGCTGGTATGAAAATGAACGATCTGAAACAACTGGCTGTTGATCGACAAGCATGGAGAGCTATGACATCTGCCCTATATGCCAAGCTTGGCACACGAGGAAAATGGTGATTAAGCTGTAGTATTGTACCATAATGGGATTCGGTCTAAATTAATTTTATTCCTATATCTAGAAATGCTGTTTCAGCGTTCTATTTATTTCATCCTTTTTGATTTACTTTGTTCTCATTCCGCCAGTTATAATGTGCGTTCTATTGCATCCTCGCTTGGTTTTTCTGTTATTAAATGTCTGCAGCTCATTCGCAATCTAATTTTTATTGTCTGTTTATCCTACAATGTGTTTTTTTTTATGAAGTTGTTAAATCCGTTTGTGTAAAATCGTTAACTATATTTTTGTGGAATTTATTCTGTTTTGTGAAACGTAAAACGTATTGCTAGGTTTGGAAAAAAAAGTTGCTGAAAAGCGTAGATGATTGACTTCAGTGTACTTGGATTACCCCATATGCTCCCCATCCTCTCAGTGAAGCGGCTAGGTGGTCATAACGCATAACTCCGTTGCTTCAAGCGATAATCTCCAGGGGTCACTGACAAAATTCACTTCATAAACAAGGCCCCCTTTTTCTTATTTCATGAAAATCGCACATGTGTTGCCGGGTCCCGAAAGGGGGAGAAAAGAATAGCAACACGGTTTACCTTCCATGCATGTCGTAAGAGGCGACCAAGGAGGTTATGGAATGGAGTTGGCTGTCCCATACCATAAAGGGTCAGTGACCCAAAGCCATGCTGAAGTCGGATGTGTCAGGACGAAAGCGCAAATATCGCAGCAATGATGTAAACCATGACACAACGCATTCTGTTCTTGGGACTACATCCTGCTAATCTGCAGGAGTTTGAGAGCGAACGCAGAAGAAGAATTCATGAAAATGAAATAACACTAACAAGTCATATTTTTCTTAAATTTGCCTCTATCTGTCCGGCTCTATGGCGACGTGATGCAGTGCGCGTCTTTGACCGCCAAGGTACCGGGTTCGAATCTCGCCAAAGGCAAATGTACACCCGGACCGTTCAGAAAGCAATGGCATACTACTGAAAATATTTTATATTGTCCAGAAAATAACCCAAAAAAATGCTGGACTGATGGCTACGTCCTGAATAGCGTATGCTACTAATTTATTTTATTTATTTTTTTGGCCTCTATTGTGGAAGGAAACGCAATCAAGAAGCAGAATGTTACATAATATCTAATATGCGGTTATAATAATGAACGTTTCCAATGACATTTTACTGAAAGAACGTTCGTTTTGTTAAGTTTTCAATAGTTTTTATACACAATTTAAGCTCAGACGTTTGACACTCAGAAGTATTTTTTAAACTCTAGAATGTGACTGTAAAAAGTTCAAAATAACCGGCAACCCTTTATAGCTCTCATTGTGTGTGGGGGGGGGGGGGGGGGAGGCACGCTGTTTGAACACGGGATACTCTTCTCATTTTTCCACTTTTCTTGAGAAATCTTCTTCTTCTTCTTTTTCTGTTTGACGATGAAAAATGCATTTTTACTTCTTGCTCCCAGTTTTCCATTTCTATCTCATTTCTACTTTTAGATTGTAAATCCACATATTTTTAGATCTTCTCACAGAGATATTAACATAAAACTATTAAAAATAATGATAATCAGCAAAATCACAGAAGAACAGGTTATAAACATACAAATACCTGGAGAAGTACTACAACAAGTAGAACATTATCAATATCTCGGACACATAGTCACAGATGATGGCAGATGTGAAACAGAAGTTAAATGGACGAATAGGAATCGCTAAAAGTACTTTCAATAACGTGAGGAAACTATTGACATCTAAACAAATTACAAACAAGCTAAAATAATAATTATAAAATGCTACATCTATTCTATATTAATGTATGGCTCAGAAGCATGGACAATAAACGAACAACTAGAAGACGGTATTGATGCCTTTGAGTTGCCGCACAGTCTGTTGTAGCCAACCTTTGTTGCAGGTACGGCAATTAATGGTGATGATCAAAGAGAGAGAAAGGGGGGGGGGGTGGAGATAAAAAAGATAGAGATAGATAGAAAAGAAGAGAGAAATACTGTGAAATGGAAGCCACAATAACAAACAGTTCACAAAAACAAAAGTAAACAAAAAAGTAAGAACAAAGGGAAAGTAAAGTCGCCCCGACATCGATAAAGGTAGGGAAACAGATAAGTTCACAGTAGAATGAACTTCCCACACCAGTTGTAGACGGAAATAACTGTCTGTCGCATATTTCTGAGTCGTCGGGTAGCATTACTGTCTGAAGCCACAGTAATTTGAGTTTCAGCGTCTTCACCCGCTTATCCGCTCATCATAAATTCTAAACGCTGACAGCAGAAACAGCTTAACAAACTATACGCATAGATAGATGTGTCTCTGTATCTTTTCAATCATAAAGTAGTTTTTATCTTTCAAGCAAAATATCAAATGAAGTTGTTATTTCTCTGCGATTTCAGGTGCCGGTTAGGTAAGCGTTGTGAGCAGTCCGTTAACAGAGCGAAGAAACGCAGTCTGCAGATACGGGAGTGAGGGAATGTCTGAACACTTTGTAGGGTTTCCTTCCCTCCCTCCCCCCAGGGTTTCCTCCCCCCCCCCTCTTTATGAAAAATAACGAGATACAACATGATATAACACGATGGAAAAGTAAAAATAAATATAGTTACGATGTCAACGCTCCCTCTTTTAATAAAACCAAAGTTAAAATAGAGGTTTTCGCAAAAAAGTCTACAATAAAAAAAAACGAAATCAAGAGCTATTCTTAAGAATCCCCCCCCCCCAAATCGAAATGATGATGATGATGTTCCTATTTCGCAAGCGAAGATGAGCATGACATGAAAAACTGAAAAACAACAACAATACATGCGGTGAAAAAAATAAACAATAATAATAAATTGGTAATTGTCTAATTTGGTTTGTGAGTTTGTAGATATCCGATGAGTCCGATTCGTGCACGGAAAAGTTCTATTGCAGTGCATGCAGGAGTGCTGAAGGTTCGGGGTAGGAAAATTTAGGGTTTGTCCTTCCGCTTCTTGCGCTTGTGGATTGTCTGCAGTGTTCTTTCTTCTCAATTATTTCAACAACAATACTTCACTATAATAGATTTCAATAATAATTGACAGGAGTACTACCTAATACATATTTTTCCTAAACATATTAACTTTAAATATGTTGTTGTTCTTCCTCTTTTGAGTTCGTTCTCAAACTCCTGCAGATTAGCAGGATGTAGTCTGGAGAACGGAATGCGTTGTATCATGGTGTGCACCATTGCTGCGATATCTGCGCCTTTCAGCCCGACACATCCTACTTCAACATGGCTTTGGGTCACTGCCCCTATATGGGATGGAACAGCCAACTCCATCCCATAATCTCCGTAGTCGTCTTTTACGACATGCGTGGCACGCAAACAGTGTTGCTATTCTTTGCTCCCCTTTCGGGCCCTGGCAACACACGGGCGAAATGTGTTGTTACAGCTGATACGGTGCTTCTCACTTTGATAAGCGATTTTCTTTTAGAATTAAAATTTTTTTAAAATATAGAACACGTACAATTTGTATTCATATTTATTGAAAAGAATACATCTCGTGCACCCCCAATTTCTTTTCTCGCTGATATAGTTCTCCCCCACCTCCCAAAATAAGTCGAAATTGACTGTTGTGGGTCCATATAGACCAATTTGGGAACCTATGCTCTACTGTGAACTTCATATCACGTAATTTTTAGTTGTAGCTTAACCCCTCTGTGTAGAAGCTTCTTCTCAAGCAATGATGAGAGCATGAATCTTCTGGAGATGAAATAAAGATCTGGAGAAAGCACCAAACCCCACATTTCACAAAAGGATACTTCTTCTTCTTCTTCTGCGTTTGTTCTCAAACTCCTGCAGATTAGCAGGATGTAGTCCAGAGAACGGAATGCGTTGTGTCATGGTTTGTAGCACTGCTGCGATATCTGCGCCTTTCGGTCTGACACATCCGACTTCAGCATGGCTTTGGGTCACTGACCCTATATGGGATGGGATATAACTCCATCCCATGCCAATTCCATCCCATAACCTCCTTAGTCGTCTTTTACGACATGCGTGATAGGTAAACAGTGTTGCTACTCTTTGCTCCCCTTTCGGGCCCCGGCAACACACGGGCGTCAAAAGGTTATATAACTATACCGCTCGTAAATCTCTGGAAACGAAACAAACAATGAATGGTCTATATATCTTATTGGCCTGACTTTACGTTTGTTTTGTTAACGAACACACTTTACGCTAGTCATTTCTGTCCTTTTAAATTATTGATAAATATGTTTCAGCTAGTAGAACAAATATAAGTAAAGTAACAATCATGTTAACATCAACAACATCATCAATAACAGTTATAATCTTCTGCATCGATCATTATTATACATCTAGTCCGATATCGATCATGTATGAGCGATTTTTTTTCGGTCGTTGTGGGTCCCCTTCAGTTTGTTCTGCAGAGACGCTGATGTTGGCCAGACTTCCTCTGTGTTGTTGCTCAGCAGATGCAGAACCGCTTATGCCGATTCGGTGTAAATGCGCTTTTATAATGATGATGATAATGTAACATATATTGATGATAATGTTGATGATAATGTAACATATGTTGATGATAATGATAATGATGATGATGATAATAATAAAAGCATATCACGTATAGGACACATGCTTCACTGTCCACTCTTAGCAAAACTGTCACTATTGAGAATAAAATTGACAATTCTTTAATGACAAAACTTTCATTACTACCCGGTAAATTTTTTTCCGTCAGGGATTGCAAGGAGGTTCTTGTGACTGTGTGATAGTCTGCACGTCCTTGCTGTCGCCACGACATATACAGGGTGAATTTTTAAATTTATCATTAAAAAAACCCCCAGTCATTATCGGGAGTCAAAGCCTGGGCCTAATGACTGTGAGACAAACGCCCTAGCCTCTCCTCTCAGCCACGCGCCACACTTTACGGAATATAGATCCCCAATAAAGTATCTCACTTTGTACCATCTTTATTTATCGCGTACTGCTCTTTTCATGTCATACACCTGATATAACAAATGTACGATACATGATTTGTTTCTATTATTACTGGTATTATTATTATTATTATTATTATTATTATTATTATTATTATTACTAGATTCGCTCGGATACAATCGGGACCCGTCGTCCCGTCGGCATGAAATTTATTGGGTTGCTTAACCTGATATGACTCACATTGCCAATGTGCTTGTCAACCGGCTCACCGTATGGGAGTAATTCTTACACGGGAGTATGACATTGGAGCCATATTCGAGCTAAGTATATTGATATTAATGAACTGCTTTGTTGAATTCTCTGGACTTAATGGGTAAATGCGAATGTCGCTGGTAAAAGGTGGTTCTCCATCTTCGTTGACGAAAACCATTGCAACCTTGTTAGATATCGGTTCATTATAGCGACGTTAATCAGATTGACGATCGCGCTTAAAGACCATGTTTACTATTGGGATTTCTCTTCAAGTTTGAGCAGCATTCTGAATCTCTCTTGTTTCGATATCATGTATTAACTGATACGACTGTGCTGTCTATTGTACTGACGAAAAAAATCAATCAATTGTATCAAGTATTTCTCTTTCGAATGTAGCATTTGCTGCGTGTGCTTGTCGAACGTCTGCTGCTTGAGTACTATCCAAAATATACAACTGAACGAACTGTGGAACTATGTTGTATGGCGGTTGTATATAAGAAGTTCGATAAGTTTGTCCATGAACTTTTAAAACATATGGACCTCGGCCTTGACAATCCGTAATTTTTGCTGCCATTGACGCGAAAGATAGGTCGCTATATAAGATGGAATATTCTCGCAAAACTGTGTGTATTTAGGTTGTGTATTATCAGGGAGCATCTAGCGCAGGAACTCGGGATAATCCAGCTTATTACAATAAATGTCTTGTGGTTTTAGGAGCATGATCTTTCCCTTTCGGCAACAATTTGTAAACTTACCATTGTTAGGACGTTCGCCCCAAAACATTTTAGCACCACAAAACCGACATATAATATCGAAAATTCCACAGCTATATGCAGTAACACGATCCTCAGCAAAATTTTCTGCTTCATTTGAAATTGCTTGACTTCGATGCATTTGTGACAATGAGTGAGTCTCGGCATATGCAGATCGACGTCTCTGCGTTTGCTCAACAGTTTCATGCTGTCTGTAACAACGTTGGTATTCTCTATTCATAGCTTGTCGATTTTTCTCTTTGCGCTGGTGATTCGCGATGCAAATCAGCATCCTTAGCAAGTCGTGCCTGTCTTTGTTGAAGGTTTTCTTGATCAATTCTTTGCATATTTCTTTCAATTCAATGTCAACAATGTCAATGTTCTGAAGCATTTGCGGAACGATTTCGAGCGAGTGACTCTAGACTTTGACGACTAAGCCATCTTGTTTTTCGCTCTTTTTTTTATATACCATCTCTTGCGATTGGATCATCTTCATCCATCATTTAAAGAACATTATATTTATATTTTAAATATAATTTATTTTAGATTACTCCAACCACAAACCAATACAGAATATCTGTTAACGCATCAATAACATACAAAAATGTCATTTGCTTTGAATAACGTCACGACATGAATCGTTGTGATTGGATGTCGCACGGGAATTCCGTGACGTAAATGAACTATTTGTATAGCGCACGGGAGATTAAGAACACGGCTATTATATTATAGATTATTATTATTATTATTATTATTATTGCAAAAGCACGCGTACACCGAATTGGTATCAGTAACTCTATAGTCTAGATCTGATGGGCAACAACAATACAGAACCCCAGAACGAATACTACATGTTTGTTTGTTTTGCGCTCGTTCCATTGTAACCAGCACGGATATCCGTGCGATTTCAGCCGGGAGCGTGATTACGTTGTGCCACCGTTATGCGCCTTGTAAGCCTAGCACATCCGATTTCGGCATGCCTTAACCCTAGCCTGTGACAGCCTTCCTATATGTCGCCATACAGTTAATGTGTACTGACTCTAGCCGAGACGGTTTCGAATACTACATGACTGTCCTAGCTTCGTTGTTCACATAGCGACAGTCATGCACACAGTAGCGTCTCCGCATAACAAACTGGGGAACTCAATATAGCCTAAAACATCTGATTTCCATGCCCCTTTATTTCGTATTAAGTTTTTTTTAGCGTGGGACAGCTTTCCAATCTGTCGACAGGCGCGGAGAATATATGTATCCTGGGCAATGAACGTTTATTATTAGCTGTGTTCTTGACTACTACAGACCAATATGTACCTGAATGTCAATATTCGGGATAGAAACACAAGGTAGTAAAATTGAACTGTTAAACTTCGGTGCACTGTGTCTACATCGAGTGAGATGCACAGCCACCGATGAACTAGTCTTGTGTGATGTACTCGCGATAACGTAATTCTTTCTCGTATAGAAATCTGAGACTTGTTCAAGCACAGGGAACGCTTGACATTAGAGGTAGACTTGCGTTGCAGCGCATTTTAGACAACATTGTGCTCCCCAGAAGCATGCACATCTCTTCTAGGGGTGAGTTTATAATACTCATTTATCTACCGAATTGGACATTGTGACTTCCTGTCGCAGATGCTTTCTTTTTATCAAATTGAGGAAGATAACAAGAAGCATGTTGTCTATCATAAACAGTTGGGTCTCAGGGCATGAGTTCATGAACTGTCGGATCATCATCCAACAATAAACAGTGATTTGGTTTTGGTTTCCTATTCCGTTCTCGGGTGTGCTTGGCACGTGTACTAAGTGTTGCCCTCTAGCGTTGCGTTGCATACCGCGTAGACAGTCTTGTGTTATACTCAATGTTTATCTTATGAATTCTTTCCTGCCATAGACTACGACAACAGGGTTGCCCATGTCAGTTTTGGGAAACTATGTTGTAACGGTTGTGTAGGCTGTGTATCCCAAGTGTTAGTGATCGGATAACGGTTATCTGGAAACAATCAATTTTCAATTCATAAGTCTACACATCCTGAGATCGATCTCTCAAGCATTAGCTAGGTGAATCGCACGTGCTTGAAATCTACATGCCATCTTAATGCATCCCGTGGAGGTGCTTATGTGGCTTGCTTATCACAAATACTGGGAATCACACGAGTTGTGCAAAACATGTAGCATCTCTCAGCATTCAAGCCAGAAGTGGACAACCTTTGTAGGTCGGCGAGCCTGATTAACCATTTATCCTGTTGGATAGGGCCAACAAACTTTTATTCTCAGTCCATTGGAGTTGAAAATAGTTCGGGAGTCAGTGGATATACTAGTAATAAACCAGCATAGCGGACTAGTAAAAATATCTTAGCGGGCCACATTTGGTTCGCGGACTTTATTTTGCCTAGTCCTAACCTAAGCTTACCTCTTCCTCATTATCATATTCCACCTGCCTGTATAATATTTGGTGCCAGGTATCTCTTGTTTCTTATAATATTCTTTTATTACAATATTTTTCCCCCAACTTTAAATAGAATATTTCCTCAACTCGTCTTGATGGGGTTTATTTGCTTCCAGACTTACTAACGTAAGCAAGGTATTGACAAATAAATAATAAATCAATTGTCAAAGAATAATTAGTGTGAAAAAATAGGTGGTAGAAGGAAAGGCAGTAATAACACGAGAAAAAAAAGGAGAAAAACTCGATATATACAAAATTATCAGCATGAGTGATTGAAATGGTATTTCAAGTTAGTCTAAAAAATATTTTTTTGTTACTTTATTCAGGTTGTCTGTCTACTCGTCGGGAGGATAGATATATTTTGACTGTTTTATTATTTGGCTGTCAAGACAAAATGGAATTAAACATTTTTTGAAATACAATTTTAATGTCTTGCATATTTCACACCCTCCCTCCCACTACGGCCTATTTTCGGAAATGTAGATTTTATTTCTAAGATGAAAGTCTACAGAGCAGTGATAATTCCAGGTGAAACATGGACTCTGTTTATAGACAACGTGTGAGGATGATCAATCACTTTCACACAACTTGACTCAGAAACATTATGAACATCAGATGGCAAAACAAGATTCAGGATACCACTTTCCTCGAAACAGCTTGTATTCCTAGCATTGTCGCTATTCTGATGTAGACAAAGATTAGCTAGGCACAGGGCCGGATTTAGACTTGATAGTGCCCTTAACTATTTGAGATGTGAGGCCCTAGACCATTTGAGATATTGTTCCCTTTAACGATTAAGAATATATAGATAATGAAATTTAAAAAAATTGTTTACGGACCCCCAAGAAAGATGGGACCCTAAGCTATAACTTATAGGTAAATCCTGCACTAGCTGGGCAGGTTGTCTGGTATGTATGCCAGATCATCGTCCACGAACGATACTTCTTTATGTGAGTTGCAAAAAGGCATACGTTTTCAAGCTGGCTAAAAGAAGCGTCATGAGTTAACTACAGCCTTTGAAAATAAACCATAAAGGGTTTAAAGATTTAAAAGCCGTAGAAGATATGATACATGTGAAGTCCCTTCACAAAATAGAGATACAATTCACTCATTAAGAACAGGTTGGTTCATCATCTTATGAAAAGAGGAGAAATGCAGCAGCTCTATGGCGGGGGTGTAAGTAGAAAGTCACGGGTAGATCAAACGCCATCTACAGTGATCATCTCAACCCATACTGTACCTCTGCTGCCAGCAGAGGGCTTATTAGCCATATACGAACTCATAGCCAGCGACATATCTCAAACATACTGTACCTCTGTTGCCAGCAGAGGGCTTATTAGCCATATACGAACTCATAGCCAGCGACATATCTCAAACATACTGTACCTCTGCTGCCAGCAGAGGGCTTATTAGCCATATACAAACTCATAGCCAGCGACATATCTCAAACATACTGTACCTCTGCTGCCAGCAGGGGGCTTATTAGCCATATACGAACTCATAGCCAGCGACATTTTTCAACCCATACTGTACCTCTGCTGCCAGCAGAGGGCTTATTAGCCATATACAAACTCATAGCCAGCGACATATCTCAAACATACTGTACCTCTGCTGCCAGCAGAGGGCTTATTAGCCATATACAAACTCATAGCCAGCGACATATCTCAAACATACTGTACCTCTGCTGCCAGCAGAGGGCTTATTAGCCATATACAAACTCATAGTCAGCGGCATATCTCAAACATACTGTACCTCTGCTGCCAGCGGAGGGCTTATTAGCCATATACGAACTCATAGCCAGCGACATATCTCAAACATAATTTACAAAGTGAATGTAACATATGGTCGTCATTACTTGTGACGGACGAACCAAAAAGAAAAGATTTTAATAATTTAAATATATATATATATATATATATATATATATATATATATATATATATATATATATATATATATATATATATATATATATTGTATTCTCTAAATATATATGACTCGTAAAAAAGAACATTTGCTGAAGTGATACTTATTCATTTGGTAAGGTTTTTTTAAGTTTACAAATAGTTATTTCCGCAAAACAAAAAGGAGTATATAATGGTCAAGCTATTTTATATGGTATAATACATCTAGATATTCGCATCAGTATCTCTTATCTACAAACAACTGGACAGTAGTCTCCCCTGTTTACATCAACATTGACAGCATTATCTCCTGTCCAATGCAACAGTACCCCATGTCTACGGCAAAGTTGGCAGAAGTCTCCCCTGTCTACGGCAAATTTGGCAGACGTCTCGTCTCCCCTGTCTACGGCAAATTTGGCAGACGTCTCGTCTCCCTGTCTGCGGCAATTTGGCAGAAGTGTCCCCTGTCTACGGCAACACTGATTGCAGTATTTCCTGTCTACCACAACCCCTTGGCAGAAGTCTCCCGTGTCTACGGGAACATTGACATCAGTCGTTCATATCTATGGTCATGCTGAAGTCGGATTTGTCAGGCCTAAAGGCGCAGATATCGCAGCAATGCTGTAAACCATGACACAACGTTGGAAACAGTCTTGCTGTCTACGGCAACATCGATACCAGTCTCCTTTTAACATGGCATCATTATTCCCTATTTACGACACAGCGTAGCAGTCTGTCCCTGTCTACGGCACAATTGCTAGTAGTCCCATCTGTCTACAAACTGGATAACCACCCTCTCACATCATCAGAACACACAAACGCTAGTTCTAAGTTAAATTTTTAGTTTAAACACATGTGGAATCCCGTTATAACACCATGGTATGGACCAACAACATATGTATGCAACAACTGAAATTCTCTTTATACAGTAAAGAAAATATATATATTTGGGATCTTGCAAAGTGTTGCTATATAGGGTAATACAGTGACTTTTAGTTGCAGAAAAATTCTGAAATGTTGCCAAACCAATCTATCTACCTTGTAGCATCATTAGTAGAAAAGTTATCTGGGAACTTCCTGTGTGTGCTTCATGTATATTTCTTCCCGTGACTGCTTTTATTTCTGTAACTCTTCTTTTGCATTCTCGGTCTGTGACTTTGTATACATTATGTGTGCATATGAAAATTGCTTGTCTGGGAAGTACTTCTACTTCTTCTTCAGCGTTCGCTATCATATAACCACAACAAATATTTCGTGTGATTTCCGCCGGGGAGCGTGAAGTACGTTGTGCTGCAAGTTCCACAGTAGAACTGTGATTATTTGCACCCCGGTTGGCCACTTGTTGTCAGGACGTCCGAGGTCCAGCACATCCGTTTTCGTCATTCCATTATTTCGGGTTTGGTCCCTATCTGGGAAGTACTATCTAAGGTTGTCTGGAGGCGTGTGCAAATCATTAAACTTGTTGTCTTCGGGTCTAATCTAGAACTAGCAATGTGTAGGTTAGTCGGCTGACGCCTTCGTTTATAATTCTGTCTCTTATTGTTTCCCAAGAATTTTACGTAAATATTCCATTTATGTCGTGAGATCGATAATGTGTACTCACTGCAACAAAACTGAAATCCAACAGACGAGACTTGGAACAGGGTACTGAAGTTTTGTTAATCACTGGAAAAACATAATCACATTAACAAATCGATGTTTCGACTAAAAGACCTTTATCAAGAAAACAATCTCACAACAAAAAACCCCGAGTAAGAACGGCACTATTGACATGGCAGAGCTAAATATAGATATAACCCGCAAGATGTACAATTACAAAGTCTGAGATGAAACAACACGCACAGAAAATATACAATACACACCTAAATATTAGTGAAGTAAAACAAAAAGAAATTACGGAGCAACAGGATATCATCCGTACGATTGACAGATATTGATCTCAAAGGGTTCAATCGTAATATATATATATATATATATATATATATATATATATATATATATATATATATATATATATAGAGAGAGAGAGAGAGAGAGAGAGAGAGGAGAGAGAGGAGAGAGAGAGAGGAGAGAGAGAAGGAGCGAGGGGATTCTCAAGTGCATGACGAGTCCGATCGTCTGAGAAGCAAGACTTAAAGGCCGTCACCTGAATAGCATAAGTTGCCGGGGCCCAAAAGGGAAGCAAAGAATATCAACACTGTTTAGCTTTCATGCATGTCGTAAAAGTCGACTTAGGAGGTTATGAGATGGAGTTGGCTGTCCCATCCCATATAGGGTCAGTGAACCAAAGCCATGCTGAAGCCGGATGTGTTAGGCCGAAAGGCGCAGATATCGCAGCAATGATTTAAACCATGACACAACGCATTCCGTTCTCCGGACTACATCCTGCTAATGTGCAGGAGTTTGAGAACGAACGCAGAAGAAGAAGAAATAGCATAAGTATCCCGATAGCCTGAGTCATTTACGTGGTCAGCAACAAGAAGTATCAGTTTGGTGTTTGATGCTGTACAGATGCTCACAGAATCGTTCTGCGAACCTCCTTCCAGTCTCACCTATTTACGTCATGAAGCAACGGTTACAGGTGATGTTACAGATGACATTGCTGGACAGGACACACATGTGAAACTCTCTTCGATGGTGAAGGTGACTTTGGTGAATGTGACAGACCGGGTCTGGGTGACATAGCGGCACAGGTGTAGAATTGACTACGTTTGTATTTGATGGTGCCAAAATGATTAGGAACATCAGGCTTGAGATTACTCCGACTAATATATCGCTGAGGTGCTTGTCACGTCTGTAAGCAATCAGATGGGGATGGGTAGTAGAGCACATCACGCGTCCTGGGATACGACTGAAGAAGAGGAAGGTGTTGGAATAGGACGTGACGGACAGCAGAGCTATGTAGCTGAAATGTGATAACTGTTTGACCCTGCTCGTAAAGGAAGACCGAGTGTTATTGAGGGTGTCCTAGTGGATATTTCGTTAGAGTAAAACAAACGTGTGCTACCGATGCCTAAAAGGGGCATATGTTTATGTCTAAACTCAGGAATCACTGGGATTTTCTTCTTCTTTCGTTCACTTGAAACATGTCTATATCTGTAATTCTGTCTCCTTAATAAAACTCACTGTCTTTTGTAGCTCATACAGTGTCCCATAGAGCTTTTATTCCAGTGTTGTTTCCTCTGGCCAATATGTCTGCCTCAGCGTTTCATGCTCAGAACACTCTTGAAGTATATGTTTGGCACTCTGTACTGCCTGTCCACATGGCCGTGTTGCCAAGTCACTGGGATGAAGCGCTTGATTCCTATCTGTAAGGAGGTTTCTTTCTAAATATGTCGTTCATACCCACAATAATCTATATCTAAGCGGTATGAAGACACGTCTTCAGTAAGGAATAGGTAGTTTACCTTAAAAATGCTACATCTCCTGGTTTATTTCTCCGTAAAGGTTTTCGGTTCTTGTTTGGAACTCGTGTCTACCTATTTGATTATTTCCCTAGACAATGTTTGTCAGTTTATGTTATCCTTTATTAATTAAAATATACATGTATTGATGGTTAGGATTAGGTATGTAAAACACAACTCTCCTAACCCCAACACCAAATCCTAAATAAATGTATATTAAAATTAATAAAGGATAAACATAAACTGACAAACATTGCCAAGGGAAATAACCAAAACAAGGAGACACGCTTTCCAAACAAGAACCGTTACAGCGGCTTATCGGCAGAAATGGGCCTGTCTACTCTAAACTGGCTGTTTTAGTGGATTGCTGGAAGTAAGGTTTTAATGATCATTTCTGTGTGAAATCCACCAAGAACAAGGAAAGTGGGAGAGTGTTGCCATTAGAGATTTTTTATTTCTTGCTGGTACTAAATATCGGGGAAAGGTTGTGGTGCGATTTTCTGGGTCTATGCTTCATTCAGACTTGACATTTATATTCAACAATCTAATCTTTTGTCGGATATAATGCTGAAGAATTCCACACAGGGCCGAGAGTATTGAAAACCAATCAAACATACACCTGATGTGTTGGCACTAAGTGAAAACTAGTTATGTTTCTACTATAAGAAAATTATGTTCTCACTAAATGAACAGTATTATGTGTTCATTAAGGGAGAATTATTAATCTGTACAGAAAACTGAAAAAATGGTTCCCCTTCCAAAAATATAAGATACACGGAACATAGTCCCTACACGTAAAGAAGAAAATATGGGATAGTCAAAACTTACACATAAATAGCAAAATATGAAATAGACGGAACATACACATAAAGAGGAAAATATGAGATATACCTCTATCCGGAAAACTCCTGATGACGTTAGAATTATAAGGCCCGCTGGCCCTGGTGAGGCCGCCAGTGTCGGTGAGGGATGCATATAAGTCTTGCATGTACTGAGGAGGTGACCGGTGAAAACTCAAACGTGGTATACGAGAAATCCCGAAAACTTTGGATAGTTTAGCAAGAGCATCTGGCTTCGATGGTGTCTCATTCACTTCATTTGAAGCAGTTTCTAACTTCAACGAATTTGTATGTAGTGGTGACGCTGTTAACTGAGGTATAGGCCGTGATGATCTTCCTGGAGCAGTTCCTACATGATTTAGGTGTAATGTCGTTGAGACGATGGTCAGTATGAGCAGTGAAGAGAGGTACGTCCATAATGATCCCAAGCACAGCATTGGGTCAACCGCAATATTAGGAGGTATTTTCATACTGACATCAATGAGACGTACAACTTTCGTCTCCAGAAGAAATAATCCTCGTGCACAATTGATTCTTTTTAAAATAAACAATCTTCGTGCACAATTGATTGTTTTGTAAAATAAACAATCTTCGTCTACACTTGATTCTTTAAACAAAATCGCGGTAAATTAATAGAAATAAGCCCATATCGTAATCAAAATGAAAACACTCCTGAACATTAAGAAAACACTTATCCTACCCAAGCTGACACTGTCAGATTGTTACCTCGCCCGCTGATGAAAGATTCGTACTCGAAAACCTCTACAAATGTTGTTTTGCATTCCAGCGTGACTCATTGATTTATGTGAACCCATTCTGATAATATGTTCAGAGAGCCGAAAATATGTTTATTCATTTCTGATATCTCACAATCCATTAACTGAGAATAGTTAATTTCTGATTTCTCACAATCCACTCACTGAGAATAGTTAATTTCTGATCTCTCACAATCCACTCACTGAGAATAGTTAATTTCTGATCTCTCACAATCCACTCACTGAGAATAGTTAATTTCTGATCTCTCACAATCCACTCACTGAGAATAGTTAATTTCTGATCTCTCATAATCTACTCACTGAGAATAGTTAATTTCACATATCAATTTCAGATAATGCATATATTCTACTTTCACAAATCACTCGCTGCAAGATACTGTTTGTGTCTGTGTTAGTCAGATATATAAAATGATATCGGTAATAAAGTCAGATACATAAAGTGATCCTGGTATATGTAACACAGTCAGAATCTATAAAATTGTAGTTATATAAAGTGATGCTTATATACGTAACAAGTCTATATAGGGCATATGTAACAAAATCTACAAGTTTGTAGTTATAAAAATTATACTTACATACGTAACACAGAGTCTACAAGTTTATAGTTATATAAAATAATACTTATATATGTAACAAAGTCTACAAGTTTATAGTTATATAAAATTATACTTATATACGTAATACAGAGTCTACAAGTCTATAGTTATATAAAATTATACTTATATACGTAACACAGAGTCTACAAGTCTATAGTTATATAAAATTATACTTATATACGTAACACAGTCAACAAGTTTGTAGATGTATACAGTGATCTTTTCACGTGTAATAAAATCAGTGTCAACACGTTTTAGATAGACCCTTATATAAAGTCATCCATATATATATATATATAGACTCACAACAGCGTGTAATCTAGGAAACGCTACTTAAAATTGTAATATGCTTGAAGTTATTATCAAGATGAAAGAACTATTCTATAAAATGAATATCTTCAAATATATATCCACTTTTAGCATTGGAGAAGAGAATCTGCGTAGTTCTCACAGGGAGATCTGGATTTAACTCACAAATAATTGTGTAAGCTGCTGCTAATTTGTCAGTAGATGTCAGCTCACCTGGAAGTAAGATGTCTCACTCGAGAGAAACCAACCAAATTCTTTACGTGATCAATGAACAAGCACAAACGAATATTTGACTGAATTATCTCCCTTCTATCAAACGCAGACAGCACCAGCAGTCACGAATTACAGGTAGAAACAAATTGTAACAATGCCAGTTGTACCAGCAACAAGCAGACAGGATTAATACTAGTTTAGCTATACACCTCGAACATTAACTGGCAAACATGCAGGTGTGAGCTAAAAAAAAATGATTTTATAGTTGACAAATTTCGAAATTGGATGTTTCGCATTTTTTATTTGCAATGAATCAAATGTGGAAAATTATACGGCATACATAAACGTTCGACTTTCAAAGAATCCAACTTTCAGACGCATAAAGAATACAACGATAGTTACAAGTGACTGTAAGCCATCGGCTTAAAAATTGAGTGTGAGAAAGTTCAGGGTGAACACTACGCCCTGAGGTAAATGTTAAATTCTCCGAACGGTAAGGGGTATCTGGGGATAAAAGTGTGCTCCGAACAAAAGGTGTGAACACCTGTTTCTGCCGTTCTCTACGGGTTCCACGTGGCGTATACTTCCTGTCAAAGCTGGCAATCGCTGAGATGTCATGGCCAGTTGTCAGACATGTCTTAATGTTGAATTTTGACAAAGGTGGTAGTGTTTGTTCCTGGGTAGTAGTACACGTCTACACGACTCGGTGATAAAACACCTGGGATTTCAAAGGACCGCTACGTAATAAGAAGGTGGGGAATTTCAAACCGGGGTTAGCTGATAAATGAAATTGTTTATGGCCAACTTTCAAGTAAAAAAAGGTGTCACAACTCACTAAATGTACATATAAACTTAAGCTGCTAACATATCATATTCGGGACGGAGTGATAAACTCAGCCTGTTGGCCTGTCAATATATTCTCGCCTTTAATTAATTATACAATCATTCCGTCTTGGGAACCATCCTTCTAAAGTGACGCATTTAACTTTTCCCGTGTTTTTATTGGTCACTTTGTGTATACAATATGTCAACAACCAATGAAAGTCATGGAAAAAGTCAAATGCGTCAATTTAGAAGGACGTTCCCCAATTTAGTACACGTCTGATAATTGCGATGGTTACGAATTTTCTAGGCAATATAACTACGATCCATAAGTTGCCTTGCCATGTCCGGAAGGATGGTGTGTGTCAGTCGTCCAGCTTGTACACGCAGATAGGAAAGTGTATGTCCGTTGGGATGGTGTTTGTCCGTCGTCCAGCTTGTACACGATAATTATATTATATTTGTTCATCGACCATCTTAAACACACTGATATAACGTTTGTCCATCGACCAGTTGTGCACACTGATTGAACGGTTCTCGATCTGTAACAGGAAAGACTGTTGGTAATTGCTGTTTCAGTATAATATTTGTGCAAATTACCACAGTTCCAGTATCATGCCGGTCTTACTCTCGGCTACTGACTGACTTGAAGGCACAACTACTCACATAATAATGTTTATTTTCATTGTCTATCACCAGATGGATGAAGGTCAGAATATCATGGAGAAAGTCAAATGCGTCAATTTAGAAGGACGTTCCCTATACTTGCTGTTAAGCATAGAAATGGTGACTATGAGATTTAGTTGTCTATACAAGGCTAGATGTGTCGCATTTTCTTGTTGAATCCGTATTTGTTCAGTATTGTCTTGGTGTTTGATATTCATTTTGTTCTAGATCTTCCCCTGGCCCTGTATCCGGATTCTTTTTCTTCTTTCGTTCACTTGAAACATTTCCATATATGTAATTCTATCTCCTGAATATATCTCAGTCTTTTTGTAGTTGAACAGTTTCCCATTGAGCTTTGACTCCAGTGGTCAATATGTCAGCCTGGTCAATATGTCTGGTCACTGGTCAATATGTCTGCTGTAGCGTTTTATACTCAGAACACACTTGAAGTATGTTTGGCACTATGTGCTGCCTGTCCACATGCACACATGACCGGGTTGCCAATCTTGAATTTTGTGTACATGTGAGTGCAGCGTCCCGTTCTGAGGCGTAGAATTACAACTTGTCAATTAAGTATGTGATTAGTACATACCATCAGAACCACCAGATGATATCTGGTTCGTCTTCGACAACACCTTCCTTAGGCAATTCTCTTCTTTTTCATTTCCTCGTATTCCACTTGAGAATATATACAGTGCATGGTTACCCTATACTGGTAAGACAGTTCATTAAGTAGTTTTTGTAAGTGTTAGTTTACCATACTGGAGAGCTTGAAGCACTAACCTTGTATCTGTCAGAAATACCACGGGCTGTGAGCCAGGGTTGGAGTTCAGCAGTTTAATTATTGCAGAATTTCCCTGTTGGTGCTCCAATCGTATCTCTAGACTTGTGTGTGGATATTCGATATATACACCTGCACCCCCTTTCCTCACTGCATTCTGTGCTAACCCATCTGTGTATACTCTGGCCCATATGTCTTGTGGATATTCATTGTCCAGGAAGTTGCGAGTGACTGTCCTTCACTGCACACTTCCTTTCACGTTGGTCTGAATAAATATTGGTATTCTATACCTTTCACTCCAATGAGTTTATTCTGGTACAGACCTTGGTGCTGTCAACTTCAGGTAGGTCTGTAAGTTGTCTAAGGAGTCCTGTTTTCGGATGTTATGTTATGTGTTCCTGTTGGTAGCTGGTTATGTGTAATTCTCATAAGCTGTCCAAACCATGCTGTTTGTTTCTCGATGTATTGTGTGCATGGTCTTACACCGATTATTCTCCTGATTTTATCATTTTGTCTAGTTTGGACACTCTTGCGGCTTTTCTCAGGTATTTCATCTCACATGTTGTAAGTTTTCTCTGCTGGGCAGCTGTCTGGCATTGATGGTAGAGTGTTGGCATAAACAATACCCTTTTTTATCTGACCTTTGACTTCCATTTTGATCTTTGGGTTGGGGTGCTAAGGGTCTCGCATTGTTCTCGTGCGGATTCATGGTTAGGAGATAACCAAGATTCTAACAGTACCTCCTCGTGGTGCACCCTGGAAATAAAAGTACAGTTGCTCTTGCTGTATTCCTGGCAAAAACTTTTGGACTTGTGTCTTGAGTGAGGAGGCTGCAGACTTGGCTGCAATGAAATTTGACTGGAAAAGGGACAGTCAACATCGCCGATACCACTGCGCCAACACATTCAGTGGCACTGTCGAAACACAGTGATGCTAATCAGTCCGGTCCGAGCACTGGAGAGAGGCCAATACAATTGACACAGAAAAGGTACATGCATGGCGAGAGACAAAAAGACAACATACTGAGTACAATGAGAGGACAAATGTGCAAATAGAAAGGGAAAACATTCCAAGGAAATCAGAACAATTTATGTCAGCTCCAGACAAGCTTCTAACTACCGGTGCTCCTTAGGGGCAGAGACACAATCGTGGGAGCCCGGCATAGAAAGAAGCCCTGGTCCAACTCTTGTCAAGCTTTCCTACACCGGAAACATGCTCGCGGAGAAACAGGGTTCCGTACCCGATGGGCTCTGGCACACAAACGCGACAACGAAGGCAGCCCTGACCCAGCTCTACTGTCGAGCTTCCATATACTGGAAACATGCTCGCGGAGGGAAAGGGTTCAGTACCCGATGAACGCAGACAAAAAACGTCTAATTACACGAGGCATTTTCACTGGCTGCAGAACTCCTCATGCGAGATAGACGTGAGCACCAATTGTCTCGGCGAAGAGTCATTACACACTAGCCGCCTGTCGACGGGTAGGTTGTCACATTCTAGGGAAGCCCATAACCCGAATTAAAGGCATGACGAAAACGGACGTGCTGGGCCTCGGATGCCCGGGCCACAGAATGAGCCAACTGAGGTGCAAATAACATAGTTCAACTGTGGAACTAGCAGTACAACGTGCTTCACGCTCCCCGGTGGAAATCACACGATTTATTCATTGGGGTTATAGGAGAGTGAACGCAGATCTTTTGGTTCAGCAGTAATGGTGATAAATGCTATGCCACTATATTAGTTTTCTGGCATTTTGTCAACTTACAACATTTATCAATTTGCTGTCAAAATACATCTATAAAATCATCCACAAGTCATGAATATATGTCCACGATGTCCCTTTCAATTTCCACTATGTAATTGCTGTTCCTACGTTATTGCTATAGGCATCCGTCGATCTGCGCAAGCTTTTGGGATATACTTCCCAGATTGGTATTCAGCTTGAATTATTCCCAGGTTATAATTCTACAGCTAGTAAATGGGTAATGAAGTTTTGCTGATAACTGGAAATACACATAATAATACACACAAATCGACGTTTCGGCCAAAAAGGCTTTATCAAGATTACATATACATTTTAAAAAAACGACGAGCAGAAAAGACACAACTGAAATTCACATGGCTTGTTATCAAAATGTGGAAATGACCGGGTCGTTTGAAACTGGGTCACATGTGACACAAACAGTAAACATACAAAGAACGCACTCAAATACATGTGAAAACGAGAGAAGCAAAGAAATGACGAAACATATCATACGCACGACTGCGCCATTTGATCCAACGGTTAATTGATGTAACTATAACGGCTCGTCTGAACTTCTCGGCAGTACTGTAATCGTACGAACCTTCTCTAACTGAGAGAGAGAGAGAGAGATAGAGATCACGAATCTGGATAATCCTGTTCTCAATCCGCCTAGAACTGTCGTGGTAATCCATAAATCTGGTCTTTCAGCCATGACTAATTTCTATCAGAAACTCTTAATTCCCTAGCCACCAATATCCTGCAGTAGGTAGCTCCGTCTCTCATTGAGACACTTAACTAAAGACCTAACTGATAAATATACTTCTCTTTCTCTCTCAACTTTAACTTCTAAATTGTGTAAACTTGTCCTACCGGCAGTGGCACGTAGCGTGGGTCAATGGCGTCCGGGGCGGAATCATAATTTTCCGCCCTTGTGACATTAAAAAGACATGTCAGTGATTGTGAAAGACTGGACGAAAATAAATTTGCCGCCCTCCCGATGATGCCGCCCGGGGCGATCCGCACCCCCGCCCTCCCTCGCTACGCCACTGCCTACCGGACTAACGATAATATGTACCTACTGCGAAAACTGAAATCCAACAGGTTATACAAAAAGTTCAGCCGAAGACGGATGTGTCTGGCCATTGGCACAAATAAAAAGGCGACATAATGCATTTCCATTCTCTGGACTACATCCTGCTGGAAATCTACTAGTATCATATTCCTGCTACATTGAGAATACAGCGGGTTTGAGAATAAACGCTGAAGAAGAAAAATACACAAAGTGTATAACTTCATTACCCATTTACTAGCGGTAGAATTATAACCTGGGAATAATTCAAGCTGAATACCAATCCGGAAGTATATCCCAATATTACCCTATTCCTGGATCCACCGGACTAAAGCTTCTTCGTCCCCAACCAGCCGACTAGATCCTCTGACTACTGAAAACTAACTGACTGTTCACCAAACATGAACTACACTCTCGAACCTACTGTGGGAACTAACCCTTCAAGGTCGTCGAGTGAGTAGTCGCTAACAATCGCCTTAATCAATGGAAACCCATGTATCAAGTCTTAATCTGTCATAGGACTAAGTCCCGCCTTTTCCATTATTACTCTAATGTCCTCAACAGGCCACTTCAATGCTTAGTTGACGCAGGAACGGCCACTTCAGTAGAAAAACAATCTGTGAGTTCCTTTAACTGGACTAACATATCCATTCTCTTGAAAGGGTTATGGAATGCAATCAGCACTTATTTCTGAGTCTTCCCCCACCCCCCCCCCCTCCGGTAAATGGCCTGTTATGCCATTACTTCCCTTATTCTAATATATGAAGCACAGATAGGAATGGAACTATTAGTTGCTGCGCGTAGTACAGAAAGAGTTCTTCATTCCAGAAAGCAGGTTGCTGCCATGGGACCTACCTTTACCTGTACACAAAAATTGGATGATGTTTTATCTATCATGAAATTGGATGAGTAAATTTCAATTTGTTATCAACTCCTTCTTCTGGGATAAAACTGCATGCTGAGTCATTCATCTGGGCTGAATAGACTGTTCATTGGTCACTCTGTATATCTTGTCAACAGCTAATGAAAAACAGGCCGTCAAAGTCGGGCTTCCATTTAATTCAGAATGTTGAGTCATTAATCTGGGCCGACATTTCTTTGGTTACTTTGTGTCCACAGCCCATGAAAGAATTGTAGAAGTCGGATGTGTAGGACAATTGGCAAGAATAAAACGGGGACATAACCCATTTCCGTACTCTGGATTACGTTCTATTGGAAATCAAGTTGGCACATTTTCCTGTCACAAGAGAGATCCGGTGGAAGTTTGAGAACGAATTTTAAAAAAAATATGAAAATCAAGAAAATTTCAACATGCTACCAATCTTAGCTCATCCAAGATAGGTGAATAGGTTTTATGTCTGGATTGTCAAGATTGTACCCAGTGAATAGGTTTTATGTCTGGATTGTCAAGACTACCCAGGGAATAGGTTTTATGTCTGGATTGTCAAGATTGTACCCAGTGAATAGGTTTTATGTCTGGATTGTCAAGACTACCCAGGGAATAGGTTTTATGTCTGGATTGTCAAGATTGTACCCAGTGAATAGGTTTTATGTCTGGATTGTCAAGATTGTACCCAGTGAATAGGTTTTATGTCTGGATTGTCAAGACTACCCAGGGAATAGGTTTTATGTCTGGATTGTCAAGATTGTACCCAGTGAATAGGTTTTATATCTGGATTGTCAAGATTGCACCCAGCAAATAGGTTTTATGTCTGGATTGTCAAGACTACCCAGGGAATAGGTTTTATGTCTGGATTGTCAAGATTGCACCCAGCAAATAGGTTTTATGTCTGGATTGTCAAGACTACCCAGGGAATAGGTTTTATGTCTGGATTGTCAAGATTGCACCCAGTGAATAGGTTTTATATCTGGATTGTCAAGATTGCACCCAGCAAATAGGTTTTATGTCTGGATTGTCAAGACTACCCAGGGAATAGGTTTTATGTCTGGATTGTCAAGATTGTACCCAGTGAATAGGTTTTATATCTGGATTGTCAAGATTGCACCCAGCAAATAGGTTTTATGTCTGGATTGTCAAGACTACCCAGGGAATAGGTTTTATGTCTGGATTGTCAAGATTGCACCCAGCAAATAGGTTTTATGTCTGGATTGTCAAGACTACCCAGGGAATAGGTTTTATGTCTGGATTGTCAAGATTGCACCCAGCAAATAGGTTTTATATGTGTGGAATGTCAAGATATCTTCTCAATATATGGATAAATTACAGCCCGACAAGCCATTTCTTACCGGCCGATAGGCTGATTAATTTTACAGGGAACTGATCGCTGAGTCCAGTCCCTCGTAAAATAAACAGTCATGTGAACTCATCGATGTATCATCCTTAAAAAAAATAAATTATGCTACTTGATTTCCCGTGATTTTAATTGGCTGTCGAAAAAAAGGATCCACAGTGACCAACGTTAAAGTCAAATAGCGTCACTTGTGAACGATGAACCGATGAGTCAACAGGACTGTATAATAGACGTGGGATTCAGCTGAATTCGCTTACGGGACGTGTGAACAACTACTCTGAAGTCCTTTGAATACGAAAATGACAAAATGAACATATAAACGTTGCTGGCCGTATACCACATACAAATGTTCCACCTGGCACGCCGATCCAAACAAGACTGCCCACCTCTGTTCTAAAACCAATAATAATAATAAATGATTCTTACAATAAAACGATATAACAATCGTACTTACACAAAACACAAGAGTTTGACATTGAACAAACTGACTTATAGTACCGAACAATGATATATTTTCTCGTACTGGTTAATTTGTTCACGATCACACTGAACTACCTTTCTTTTCCTGTAAGTATAATTTTAAAGTATATGCCAACAGCCAGTATAATATATAAGACCTACTGACTAATGGGAAATCAAGTGCTTTTAATCACTCATGTGACTATTCCCGTGACTTCCACTGGTCAATATAATTATACTGTGTGCGATAGTCAATGAAAAACAAGGAAATAGTTTAATGAGACATTTGAGAAGGCTTTATTTACATAAGATAATAGGCCTTTCATATCGAGGGTCACGGTACTGTATAACTTAGAAACAACAACACAACAACGAAATGAACAATACTAGATTTATTCACTTCTATTCACTTTTATTCACTTCAAAACACAGAATTCGCGACTCACATGAGAACCAATATAACACAAAACTTATAAAAACACACCTCATATATTTACTCATAGAACAATCATAAATGATATATCTCCTTTTCTCTACAGACATCAAATGTACGTCTCTGGGGAAAAAAAATTTATAAAGATTAAAAATATAGTATAGGTCTCCAAATCAATTCATCAAAAACGAAAATTATGGACTTCACCCATTCACCTAACGAAATTACTTTAACTGGACAACAACATGAAAAAGTACACAAATTCTCCTATCTAGGAAGCAAATTAACACTCGACGGTGATGTAATGACAGAACTTACAACTCGCATTACCCTAGCATCAAGTGCATTTAACAGACTGTCTAATATCTGGAAGTCAAAGTCGAGAACAAATGTCTTCGTAGGATAACTAACACCCATTGGAGTGAATTCAAATCGAATGATAACATCAGAGAAGAGACACATCAAAATTCCATCACAGCTGTTATCAGAAAACGCCGTTGGTCCTACATCGGGCATGTACTACGCGCAGACACCAACAGAATACACCACCAATCTCTTGAATGGGTACCTACAGGCAAAAGAGCAAGGGGTAGACCAAAAGAAACACTCAGAAGAACAATACTTAGAGAAAGTAAAACAACCAATATTCATAATATTCAAGAACTGCACAGAATAGCTTTGAACAGATAGAACTGGAGAGATCTGACCTCTGCCCTATGCGCTAACTTCAGCGCAAATGGAAAATGAATGAATAAAAACCTCTGCAATGAACAAAAATAATGTATTTTGCGGTAAGGAGGAGTCAGCTATGTACTTCGAAGTACTAGGGTCAGTGATACTAGTATATTGCTCTCCTATGGATGAGGCTCATCGTAAAGGCACAGTGACAGGCCTTTTGCCTTGAACATTCAGTTACATATCTGGAGCCACAGAGAAGTTTTCGGCATAACCAGTAGGTGTTGGCTGGGAATGATCACAGTGAACCTTATCTTGGTTGCAATAGCTCGGAGCAGTGCATAAACTTACCTTCTTGGTGGTGTGACAGTTATTTTCTAGCTCTGGTCCGGGTTGTGTAGAAAATCCACAGACTTCCCAGCACAATAATGCATTTTTATTAAAAATTATTCTCCCCTCAAGAACAGATAAATGGAACAATTCAGATATCCAATCGCCCGTGTGTTGTCGGGGCCCAAAAGGGGAGCAAAGAATAGCAACACTGTTTACCTTCCACGCATGTCGTAAAAGGCGACTAAGGAGGTTATGGGATGGAGTTGGCTGTCCCATCCCATATAGGGTAGGTGACCCAAAGCCATGCTGAAGTCGGATGTGTCAGGCCGAAAGGCGCAGATATCGCAGCAATGCTGTAAACCATGACACAACGCATTCCGTTCTCCGGACTACATCCTGCTAATCTGCAGGAGTTTGAGAACGAACGCAGAAGAAGAAGAAGATATCGAATACGACCATTGCACCCTGAAACAATTAAATCACACAGACAGTTTAGCATTACAGAGTCCATATTTATACTCAGATGAAGATGAATGTTTTCTTTATGGACTCTCTCAATACGATTCTCTCTCAATCGAGTTGACTTGAACTTAACAATTCTGGTCGAGTTGACTTGAACTTAACGATTCTGATCGAGTTGACTTGAACTTAACGATTCTGATCGAGTTGACTTGAACTTAACGATTCTGATCGAGTTGACTTGAACTTAACGATTCTGATCGAGTTGACTTGAACTTAACGATTCTGGTCGAGTTGACTTGAACTTAACGATTCTGGGCCGATCTATCAATTTATTGAATGCCAACAGCCAGTATAATATATAAGACCTACTGACTAATGGGAAATCAAGTGCTTTTAATCACTCATGTGACTATTCCCGTGACTTCTACTGGTCAATATAATTATACTGTGTGCGATAGTCAATGAAAAACAAGGAAACAGGACACAACCAATTTCAACTCTTTATCTCGCCCGCGATACGGCTGCACGTTAGAGGCAGTGGCGTAGCGTGAGTCAATGGCGCCATGGGCTGAATCATAATTTTGCTCACTTGTGACGTTAAAAAATATGTCAGTGATTGTGAAAGACTGGATAAATTTGCCGCCCTCCCGATGATGCCGCCCGGGGCGGTCCGCACCTCCGCCCCCCCCTCGCTACGCCACTGGCTAGAGGATAACAAATAATAACAACTCTGTTACAAACTATGGCACAAAGCATTTAGTTCTCCAAACTGCATCCTGACAGTATGCACAAGTTTGAGAATGAAGCAGAATTCTTTATGCCCATCAAGGTTTCCTCGTCCTATCGTTACACAAATTTGAAGTCACTACATAAATGGATGATTTCTCGGCTTACCATCATTGTATGTGTTGTCGAAGTGGCCGCTTTAGCAGGATTTTTGTTTACGGAGATGAAGAGTTAAAGAGAGGGAATTCGTTTAAGATCATGTGTCGTTTTAGGTCACTGCTGAGTCAAAGATGAGAAATAAGCAGTTAACAGAATCGGTAAAGAGTTTGAGACACTAGAAATGGTGTTTGAACAAAAATTTCATATGTGGTAAGACATGACATAACAAATCGTTTGTTTACACTAATGGGATACCGGGGTAAGACAACTGTTCGTCACTTATTTACACCTGGGATAACGGGGTAAGAAAACTGTTCGTCACTTGTTTACAACTGGGATACCGGGATAAGACAACTGTTTATCACTTGTTTACTACTGGGATACCAAGATAAGATAACTGTTCGCCACTTGTTTACAACTGAAATACCGGGATAACTGTTCGCCACTTTTTACTTACAGCTGGGACACCACGGTAAGACAACTGTTCACCACTTTTGGTTTACAAATGGGACACCAATGTAAGACAACTTTTCGCCACTTGTTTGTGACTCAGCTCAGAACGTGAGTAAAATGCTGGAAACTTGAGAACAGGTACAACTTCCATGGTTACAACAACGTTGCCAACATGAAATGTTCTTGGAGACATAATGTTGTACTTGTCACGAGGAAAAAAGAAAAGTTCGTGTTATGTATTAGTTGCAAATGGTGTTGCTTTCTGAATGTTTCACTTGATTGATGTGTGCGCACGACATCAACCCTGGCAGATTTCTTCGCACCTGGGAAATAGATACCACGTTGTCTTAAGTATCTGCACTCAATTGGGTGAAAGCCTTTCTCTTTCTCTCTCTCTCCTTTAAAAGACTGATATATATTTCAATGAAAGAGCTGGTTTAAATATTTGAAATATTCCATGTGTTGTCTGGTTAAAAAGGGGAGCAAAAAATAGTGGCACTGCCAGCCATGCACGTCATAAAAGACTACTAAGAAGATTTTGGAGGTGGAGTTGGCTGTCCCATCCCATAAAGTATCATTAGTTGGCTCAAAGTGGTCTAGAAGCAATGCTAAATCGGATGTGTCAGACCAAAAGGGGCGGATATCGCAGCAAAGCTGTAAAACACGATACAACGCATTACATTCTCCACTCTAGGTTCTACTGATCTGCAGGAGTTTGAGAACGAAAGCTAAAGAACAACATCATCATCTGAAACTGAGCATGATCTGAAATTACCAGGCAAAATGTAATTGTGATCACAAGAAGCAATGTGCTGTCCAATACGAACATAGTTCTATGTTTACCCACTAGCTGCTTACTGATTAGGGCAGGGGAAAACACTAGAAAAATCAGTGCCACTGGAGCATAAGACAAAAGGATATTCAGTAAAACATTATTCTCACCCATAGGTGTGCTGTAGAGACCCAAAATGGTAACAAAATGGCAAAAAAGATTAGTAACACCGTGATGTACCGCGCATGACACTACAAAACGATTCGGGAGGGTTGAATGGGATTTCGCCCGTGTGTTGCCGGGGCCCGAAAGGGAGCAAAGAATAGCAACGCTGTTTACCTTCCACGCATGTCGTAAAAGGCGACTAAGGAGGTTATGGGATGGAGTTGGCTGTCCCACCCCATATAGGGTCGGTGACCCAAAGCCATGCTGAAGTCGGATGTGTCAGACCGAAAGGCGCAGATATCGCAGCACTGCTGTAAACCATGACACAACGCATACCGTTCTCCGGACTACATCCTGCTAATCTGCAGGAGTTTGAGAACGAACGCAGAAGAAAAAGAATGAGAGTTGGCTACCCATTTTGTCGAAGATCAGTGACACAAAAATGGCATGATGAAGTCAGATATCTCACGTCCGAAAGTGCAGGTGTCCGAATCAAACCATGACACAAAATTTGAGAACACCACCGTATTTGGTATCGCAAAAATGTCCATACTATTGTTGATTACTTTACTGAATCGGCGATTACAATATGATTCATACACAATGACTACCGCATGCAGAATGTCTGCGGGTCTCACCAAATGGCCAACTAGATAAGCCACACATGCAACAGTAAACTGTAAGATGATATGCCTGTGTATTACGGCTTTCTGGTTATGGAAGATTCGTAGCACGCCATCTATACAATCATGCTTTTCATAATATTTTTTTTTTACAAATTTGTTGCTTTAACTGTGTTTTGCGGTTTGTTATTTGTATATATGCATGTACCCTCTGTGGTTGGGAGAGAGTCAGAGATGTGCTGCGCAGCCCTGGGGAGGGAGAGACTGACTACACTGTTTTCCAATGGCTGATATGAGGCCGATCATAAAGGCACAGGAAATTGGAATGGGACAAACCCTTTGCCGTGAACATTTAGTTGCATGACTGGAGCGATAGAGAAGTTCGGCATACTCAGTAAGCAATTGGTGGTGTGGAATGAGTAGAGTTAAACTTATCCTGGCTGCAGTGACTCGGATCATAGTTAGAAACCTACCTTCCTGGTGGTGTGATAATTATGTCGTGGATCTGGCACGCGGTGGGTACAAAATCCACAGACTCCTATAATGCTATCCATATATCACACACTGGCATTGGGTCAAAGGGACCCCTGAACCCCTGAATTTAAAAAAAGGGTTCAATAGTCGTAGAGGATTGACTTCACTGTACTCGGTTTCCCATATGTACACCGTCACTCTCAACACACAGCACACCGGCCTGCCGAGAGTACCACTCATAGCACGTAACTCCGTAACCTCAAGTGATAATCCACAGTGATAATCTCCGACAAAATTCACCTTATAAACAAGACGATACGAGCCAGATTCGAACTCATGACCTCTTGAACACAATGCGAACAGATTAACCACTACGCTATGGAGGTCCTGGATCAGCAACCAACCAACGACCAAAAATACACAATGAGATATACAGAAATTACGGACTGAATAGTACTAAATATGCCCCTAAATATTTGAGATAAAGTGTGTACGTCATTCGCGACAAAGGGATGGATCTACAAGGAAAACAGCAGAGACAGATATAGAGTTAATCTTTTAACAAAATCACCCTAAACACAATTTAGAACGATTCTACAGAAAGGTGTCGCATTAAAAATACACGAGCCACGAATTCTTCTTCTGCATTCATTCTTGAACTCCTGCAGGTTAGCAGGATGTGGTCAGAAATAAGGGATAAGGTTGTGTGATGGTTTCCAACCTGGCTGCGATATATGTCCGACACATCGGATAGGAGCGTGACTTCTGAATCTGTTTGATCCAAGTGGCAGAGGTCGGCAACCTGGAAGCATTGGTGATCCACTTTTAAGTTCTCACATTGTGAAGCGATCTACCCCGTGTTGAAATAGCCACGTTTGTGATCTACTTTTTAAGTTCTCACATTGTCAAGCGATCTACCCCTAGTTGAAATTACTACAATAGGGACATATATTTCAGCATGCCTGTATATATGACCTCAGTATGTCGGTGTTTTTTTAAATCTAAAAAAAAGTCATACGCACATTTTCGTGTGTAATTTCGTTTTTCTCAGCCGTCTGTGGAGGATGGGGGGTGAACACACAAACTTCTAAGTTCAGGGTGCATAGAATAAGGTCACTGCCTTTTTTTCAGGCATGTCGCACATCCCCTGAGAAACAATCCCCATGGATAATATCGAGATGCAGATTAGTGGATATTGAACCATTATCCCTTTTTGGCAGACTCCTAGGTAACGGGGAATTATAAAATGGCACATCGCTGCGGATGAGTCAGCAAATCTGACAGAAGAATGATGATATAATTGGTACATAAGTTTGCACTGCACTCCTGGCAGGACGAGTCCTGGGATACAGGCGCACTGGAACACCGCTCTCCGGGGACTAAATGTACATCTATACATCTCCCTTGCGTAACCGTGCCTTAAGACACCCGTATATGATGAATACGAAATGTCGTCTCAGTTACACAAGTGAGAAGAACATGGGCTTTTGTCATAATGACTATGATCTCTCAAGAGCTGCCTGCTCACAGCTAATGGGATTATTTCATCATAATCATGTGTCTAGAGCTACCAGCTCACGGGATTATTTCATCACCATCATCATGTGTCTAGAGCTACCAGCTCACGGGATTATTTCATCACCATCATCATGTGTCTAGAGCTACCAGCTCATGGGACTATTTCATCTGCATTCCTCTTTTTCTTAACACAGTTGATAATCTTCCCACAGAAAATCGCCAGAAGGTGGTAGGTGTGAAGGAGTAAGTACAGAGAAATTTTCTACGTTTGTTGGCTAAAATCGCAGCACTAAAAGTCATGTTCTGATTTCCTACGTTGGTGGAGATTAACATCTAACCTCCTTCCCCTATATATGACCTGGTATTTAAAGCAATAAATCTACCCAACTCCCACATTCACTAACATCAACTAACTCCCACATTCACTAACATCAACTAACTCCCACATTCACTAACATCAACTAACTCCCACATTCACTAACATCAACTAACTCCAACATTCACTAATGTCAACTAACTCCCACATTCACTGACATCAACTACCTTCAACATTCACTAACATCAATTAACTTCAACATTCACTAACGTCAACTAACATCAACATTCACTAACATCAACTAACTTCCACATTCCCTAACATCAACTACCTTCAACATTCACTATCATCAATTAACTCCCACATTCATTAACATCAACTAACTCTCACTAACATCAACTAACTCCCACATTCATTAACATCAACTAACTCCCACATTCATTAACATCAACTAACTTCAACATTCACTAACATCAACTAACTTCAACATTCACTAACATGAACTAACTTCAACATTCACTAACATCAACTAACTTCCGCATTCACTAACATCAACTAACTCTCACTAACATCAACTAACTCCCACATTCATTAACATCAACTAACTTCAACATTCACTAACATCAACTAACTTCAACATTCACTAACATCAACTAACTTCAACATCAACTAACTTCAACATTCACTAACATGAACTAACTTCAACATTCACTAACATCAACTAACTCCCACATTCATTAACGTCATCTAACTCCAACATTCACTAATGTCAACTAACTCCCACATTCACTAACATCAACTAACTTCAACATTCCTTAACATCAACTAACTTCAACATTCACTAACATCAACTAACTTCCACATTCACTGACATCAGCTAACTCCCACATTCACTAACATCAACTATCTTCAACATTCACTAACATAAACGAACTCCCACATTCACTAACATCAACTAACTCCCACATTCATTAACATCAACTAACTTCAACATTCACTAACATCAACTAACTCTCACATTCACTGACATCAACTAACTTCAACATTCACTAACATCAACTAACTCCCACATTCACTACCATAAACTAACTCCCACATTCACTGACATCAGCTAACTCCCACATTCACTACCATCAACTAACTTCAACATTCACTAACAAAAACCAACTCCCACATTCACTAACATCAACTAACTTCAACATTCACTAACATAAACGAACTCCCACATTCACTAACATCAACTAACTCCCACATTCATTAACATCAACTAACTTCAACATTCACTAACATCAACTAACTCCCACATTCATTAACATCAACTAACTTCAACATTCACTAACATCAACTAACTCCCACATTCATTAACATCAACTAACTTCAACATTCACTAACATCAACTAACTTCCACATTCTCTCTCACTTTCGCTGAGCTAATTAACACAATTATTCATCTCTCTCTCATTCTGAACACATTAACACAATTATTCATTTCTCTCTCTGAACTCATTAGCACAATCATTAATCTCTCTCTCTCATTCTGAACTCATTAACACAATCACTAATCTCTCACTCTCATTTTGAACTCATTAACACAATCATTCATCTCTCTCTCTGAACTCATTAACACAATCATTCATCTCTCACTCTCTCATTCTGAACTCATTAACACAATCACTAATCTCTCTCATTCTGAACTCATTAACACAATCATTCATCTCTCTCTGAACTCATTAGCACAATCATTCATCTCTCTCTCATTCTGAACTCATTAACACAATCATTCATCACTCTCTCTCATTCTGAAATCATTAGCACAATCATTCATCACTCTCATTCTGAACTCATTAGCACAATCATTCATCACTATCTCTCTCATTCTGAACTCATTAGCACAATCATTCATCACTCTCTCTCATTCTGAACTCATTAGCACAATCATTCATCTCTCTCATTCTGAACTCATTAGCACAATCATTCATCTCTCCCTCATTCTGAACTCATTGACACAATCATTCATCACTCTCTCTCTCTCATTCTGAACTCTTTAACACAATCATGCATCTCTCTCATTCTGAACTCATTAGAACAATCATTCATCTCTCTCTCTCTCTCATTCTGAACTCACTGACACAATCATTCATCACTCTCTCTCTCTCTCTCTCATTCTGAACTCTTTAGCACAATCATTCATCTCTCTCTCTCTCTCATTCTGAACTCATTAACACAATCACTCATCTCTCTCTCTCATTCTGAAGTCATTAACACAATCACTCTCTCTCTCTCTCATTCTGAACTCTTTAACACAATGACTCATCTCTCTCATTCTGAACTCATTAACACAATCACTCATCTCTCTCTCATTCTGAACTCATTAACACAATCACTCATCCTTATATTGATTCCAGGTTTCACAAACTTACCATTAAACATTTGAGAATCACTTGAGATTTGTCTCGGGTTGGGGATAGCGTGCCAGCATCTCATTCACTTTCTTGCATGGTATCATTTTAGACCCTTTGACAGGAAGACCTTCTGCTAATCTCTGCATGGAATCTTTATGTGCTGCCTGTAAAAATATATAAATTATATGAATGGCTGTGTGTCTTTGCAGATGTTCTTCAAGTATGTAGATGGGGTGTAAAGTGTCTCGCATTGCTGGCGTATACTCGTGGTGCACCCTGGAAACAGAAATACTGCTACTCTTGCTGTATCTCTGGCTAACACATTTCGGCTCGTGTCTGTGGATGTGGTAGATGGAATGAGAATTGTCAGCAGAGAGACAGGAAATATCTCATAAACATCTACGCTATTACATTCAACACATGCAAGATATCTGTGCATTCCGTCTTAGAAAGCAGAAATGTTGGAGTGGCGACTAATGTCAATGTCCCTAATATACGGTGATGTTACGAGTACACCGAATCTGGAAAAATTAATACACGCTAGAGGGAAGCGTAGTGTACGTGATTCGATTCAGTGGCAACGGAGCTACAATGGTCCAGCACGAGACCGACTGGTGTAAGTGCTGTTCGTGCTCGAGAACACACAGAAGCCGACATGTCTCATCCCAATTGATCCCATTCAAAGTAGGAGTCACGACTCAGGTATTGGATACGCCAATTATTCAAATGTCTGACCGAAGCAGTGTTGAGACTCGGAATCTGGACGCAACATAGTTGGGGTCTCCATGGGGGTCTCTAACGACACTGCAAACCTAGCCCAACTCGTGGGGGTCTCTAACGACACTGCAAACCTAGCCCAACTCGACTATCGGCCGTTGCCCTACACGGCTCATACAGAGAGAATTGGGTTCAGTGCCCAAGGGCCCACTGTAAAGCTCCTCGTCCGAGATTCGTATTTTACCTTGCTCTTTGGGTAATAAACGCAATGGCAAAGAGTCAAAATACACAGAATGCGCCTGGTGATGGATTGAAATGCCATCTCAATTATAGTGAGTTCCTTTACAGTACTATCAGTTTTGCTATAAGTTTTTAGTCATACAAATGAATACTTATTAAACTAGTTATAATGCCCAGGAGACAGTTTCACCAAAATAGCTAAAAAAAATGTGTATACTGTAAGAGAACTCCCAGCAATGTTTGTGTTCACAACCAATCTTTGCCATGACGTGGCAAATCTCGTAGCGTAACCTTGTATCTAGAGATCCGTGTGTCAGTTCAAACTGAGTCCATAGTCAATTATACAATTCTGTGGACTCTAATTGTATTTCATCAAACTTAAGTAAAACTATTTGGCTTTCCCGTTATTTTCGTTGGTCATTTTGTGTATGATTTGTCCCAACAGCCAATTAAAATCACAGGAAAATTCAAATAGCATCATTTTTTAATGATGATCTCGGCGAGACTACATAATCGACGAAATACACTATTCAAACTCAGACAGCAATCTAACACGATGTAAATGAATACATAACATAATTATATCAATAGGAAGCATCAAGGAGCTATACAATAAAAACAAGAAGGCAGCAGATTGATATTTGAACTAGATCCGTTCAGTTGGCACATATTTGCTACGCAATTTGAGTCAACACGTTTTCCATATTCCACCAATACGCAACCTAGAAAAATGTGTGTTTTTTCAAGACTTTCAACATATATATTCTCAAATTACTTTGAATATAAAGCCGTCGATTGACACATAGCCAACAACAGCACACAAACGGCACATGTATGTAATTAATATAATTAAGAAGCAACGAGTTGTAAGGGATGTATATACTCATACTGAAATAATAATGAGATCAATACAAGATATGCAAGGAATATCTGTGGAAGGCATATTATAAGCAACATGCGATATGCTGATGGTACAGTTTTGAAAGCCGAACATGAAACACGGTTAGAAAAAATGAGGAATATCATTGAAGAAGAAAAGCAACGAGCTTAGTCTCAATAACAGAAAAAAAGAGAAATAATAGTATTATCAAAGAATAAATGTCCTCCAAAATGCAACATCAAAGCAGATGAGAACAGTCTGCAGCAAGTCAACATATTCAAATATTAGGGTACATTAATAACATCAGATGGAAAATTAAGGAAGTCAAATGTAGAATTGCCCAGGCATAGGCAATATTTCACACGATGAAGAACATCATAGGTAATATATATTTGTCAATTGAAGTGAGAGTTCTTAGAAGAAGTTATGTTGAATCAATTCTGATGTATAGAAGTAAATCTTGGACAATCAGCAGAATAGTGAAAAAAATATATTGAGGCAGCAGAGATGTGGATTTATAGAAGAATGTTAAGAACACCACGGACAGATAAAAAGCGCAATGATGATATCTTGAAAAAAAGTTAATTCATAAAGAGCTGCTTATCCAAATCAGAGAGAGAGAGAGAGAGTCCACAGTTATGGATATTTCATGAGAAGAGGAGAGACAGAAAACATTGTAACAACAGGCAAGATGATGAGCAAGAGGAGCGTGTGAAGACTAAGAGAGAGTGTGCTTGACAACCTAGCTGTAGGACATGGAAGAGCATCGGTATCGGACATGATTGACAGCACATGAAATATAAGGCTATGGTAAGACATGATAACTAACATCACGTGGCATGAACCAGAAGAAAAAGAAGAGGATATATTCATAGTAACTTAAGAACATCACGTGGCATGGACCAGAAGAAGAAGATATATTAATAGAAACTTGAGAACATCACGTGACATGGACCAGAAGAAGAGGAGGATATATTCATAGTAACTTTGAGAACATATACGTTGGAAGTCTTGATTAAAATCTCATCTTTTTTTGGGATGCTGATTGGTCGAATATGCAAAATGTGTTGACTCACGTTGCGAGGCGAATAGGTGTCAGTTAGATCGGACCTAGTTCAAATTCTACCTGCTGCCTTCTGTTTTTTAACTAGACATACTGACGTTTAATATGTAATACCCTCGCCGGTTACAATGCGTGCGTTATTCTCCACACCGGGTGTCCCGAACACTGAAATTGTCGTCAATTGGACATACCAGTACAGCATGTGACAAATTATTTCTATAGAATGCAATCATTCAAACACAATATACCGGTATTCAGTATTTGAAATGTTGACATTCAGAGCATTCAAGATAAGATCGCATAATGTTTTACATTTTTTAAACAGCGTCCACTTCATTGCACCCAGGATAGACAAGAAGAATTTCTATTTCAGACCATTGCAAGAAATGGGTGTGTTACGTTTCTCGTAGTTAACTGATTAGAATAATGTATTATCCTTGCTCTCGTACTATAACACAAATATACTTATCCTAGATTCCTAGAAATAAGTCAACTACGAGTTGTTACCACATGCTCACATTTGGAGCGATGTGTAGAAGGACGCGGTTTCATACCGCTTACTGTACTCAATATGTGCAACTTAACTCTCTTCGAAACATCTGATTCACATCGGTCACTGTGCATCTTACTCTCTTGGTAACTTCTGATTCGCACCTGTTGTTTGTTATGCAACTGTCTATCTCCGTTATCTTCCTGATTCACATCTGTTATGCAACTGTCTTTCCCCTTAACTTCTGATTCGCATCTGTTATGCAACATTCACATCTGTTATGCAACTGTCTTTCCCCTTAACTTCTGATTAACATGAGAGATGTATGAAGCATATTGATGCATATATTCATTCATGAAGGAACCAAATACAACTGTGACTGACAGCTCCAGACTGAGTGCAGTTACATACCTTACATTCTACATACAATCGACCAAGTTGGTCTACTGTCTGCCCACATACACATCTAAGTGCAATCGATCATGCTGGTAAACTGTCTCCACACCAGGTTCCTTACCGATCTTACATAACAGATAGTGACTACCGTGTACAATAGTAGTGTGCTGCATATAGAAACGATGAACCTGGTTTATATAAGACGTTAACCATCTACAATATTTTCGCCTTTCAACTCCTGCGGAATACAGATCTTCAACAAACCTCTTCCATCTATTTCTGTTATTAACTAGACATCCCAGTTAAGCTGTAAACCATAACAGTGTATTTGGGACTACGTCCTGCTAATCTGCAGGTGCTAAGAACTAGCTGAGAAGATTCCAGTCTATTCTCTAGATATGCGTCTGTTGGGCGAGGACATCATGAGGACTGTTATGAAAACATTGAAGGTATTTGAAATTGATGTGTGAAATGGTAGAGGAAATCATTGAGGGCTAGGATTAAGGGAGTATACAATCAACGGACTACATCGTGCTAATATGCAGGTGCTTAAGAACAAGCGCAGACAATTTCATTATCCTTTCCATATAATATTCCCTATAATAATAATACCCATAACCCGTTGGGGTACCACATTGCATAGTTTAGTTAGTTTGTTCCTTCCGTGCCACAAGCGGCATATAGGTTTTGATTCTCCATGGGTTGAGGTCCGCTGCTAACAATTTCAGTTCTAGGATTGACTTGAAGCATATTGTTTCCCCTTCTTGTATGGTGTATGTGGGAGCCGCGCAGCGCAGTGGTTAGTGCACTGGCTTCGCTTATGAGTGGCCCTGGGTTCATTCCCCAGTTGAGGCGGAAATGTTTCTCAGATCGCAACGGCTCCCAGGTCGACCCAGCCTTAATTAGGTACCGAATTAATCCGGGAAGAAAAGACTGCGAGGGAGAGGAGATGGCTACCGCTCTCATTTGCAGAGCCTCTGAAATATGAGATCGCTAACATCTCACACACCTACGCATTAATAAATTGTATGGATTATTTTACTTTACTTATGGTGTTTGTATAGTAGTTTTAGGTTTTCATCCTTTTTACTTCAGATGTTCACATGACTTCTTGTTGGTTCAATCTATTTTCATCTAGTCTTAGGACGTGTCCCAGGTAGTACCATCTACGTTTTCTTATGACATTTGATATGTACCCTTTGTATTTTATCTCTTAGATCACTATTTGAGAAGAAGTCTTTCCATTTTATGTTCGACAGTTTTCGGGAGACATTTGTTTTCGAAGATGTTTATTTTTTAAAATATATTGCTTGGGTTGATTTCCAGCTTTCACATCTATAGGTCGGGATACAAAGGGAACGCATTGCTCTTGGCGGACCCAGGGTTAACAGATAACCAAGATCCCAAAAGTGCCTCCTCGTGGCGCACCCTGGTAACAGAAATGCAGCGGCTCGTGCTGATTCTGGCCAAACCTTTTGGGGGTTTGCAACGTTCTGCAAAGGAAACAAAACACAGAGAGAGACCATTCCTCGATGTTATCAATCCATTATTTTCTCTATCAGCCTGTCCTTCTACCCTCGACCGTTTCTTGCAAAATAATTCCCTATATAGTAGTAATTTCACGCAGTTACCTTGTATTTATTGTTATAAAGTAGGAGCAATCATAAAGAGAAAAAATAGACAATAAATCGGACAGCCCAAGAAAAATCATTCAAACAACAAATGAAAGATTACCAATGAGAACAGTCAAGAACACACACTTAGGTGGATGGATGGGTAGATAGAATAAATATATGTTGTATCCATCCCCAATAATTACGAGCGATTAGCTCTTATTTCCTATATGCAGTGGGGTGGTTTCTCCAGAGCTTTATTATTTTATACGCAGAAGACTAACTCCCAACGGTACACACTGATTTGAGAAGAAATCTCATACTCAGGGGGGGGGGGGGGGGGGGGGGTTTAAGTTCTAGGGAGTTTTGTAGACTCTACTTACACAGTAGAAACTTACAAACTTCAACGTACAAACTTCGACTTACTTACAAAGTCAAAACTTACAAACTTCGACTTACAAAGTGGGTTGTTTTTTTTCGGTCTAGTAAGTATTGTCAATGTGATCAGCTGTTTAAAAGGATAACAAGATACGGGTCACGTGATCCACATATGGCACACACCTGGGTGTTATTAGCAGATGACTGGTACGAGAGCAGAACTCCTGATTACGGTAATCCGTCTACAGTACCGACATTTTAACACCTGTAGGTTTTAGTTTAGCCGTACGAAACAAGCAGGTGTGACTGTACTAATAGGGAATAGGGCGGCCAGGTAAATATAGGATATATCTGACAGTTCGTCATCTTAACAGATAGGAAAGTCAATCATGAAATCTAACGCAGATGTAACAACTAGAAAAACCATTGGACATATGTCGCTTATATATATATATGTATGTATATATTATATATATACATACGAACTCGAAGACGGAAATAGCCACATATACCGGTACATACACTCTAATACAGATATATATTATAGCTGCATATACATATAGACCAGGGCCGTATAGACGTTTTTCTTGGGTGTAGGGTTACTTCTTCTTCTTCTTCTTTCGTTCACTTGAAACATGTCTATATCTGTAATTCTGTATCCTTAATAAAACCCACTGTCTTTTGTAGTTCATACAGTGTCCCATAGAGTTTTGATTCCAGTGTTGTTTCCTCTGGCCAATATGTCTGCCTCAGCGTTTCATGCTCAGAACACTCTTGAAGTATATGTTTGGCACTCTGTGCTGCCTGTCCACATGTACACATGGCTGTGTTGCCAATCTTGAACTTTGTATACATGTGACTGCGGAGTCGGTTGTGTCCTGTTCTGAGACGTAGAATTATAACGTGTTCTGGTCTGTTCATAATATGATAGTCATCTTGTGTTGGTGTTTGTGGCTTTCTTATTGACTTGATCATCTGTTTTTTCTGATGGTAGGTGATTGGTATATCTGGTTGGTCTTCGGCAGCACCTTCCTTAGTCAGTTGGTCTGCTTTTTCATTTCCTGGTATTCCACAGTGAGAGGGTATCCACTGCATGGTTACCCTATACTGGTAAGACAATTCGCTAAGTAGTTTTTTCAAGTCTGTTAGTTTTTCAGACTGGAGAGCTTGAAGCACTGACCTTGCATCTGTCAGGAATACCACAGGCTGTAGGTCAGAGTTGGAGTTCAGCAGTTTTTTAGCTGCCACACTAATTGCCTGGATTTCTGCATCATAATTATTGCATAATTTTCCTGTCGGTGTTCTGATTGTATCTCTAGGCTTGTGTGGATATTCTATATATACACCTGCACCTCCATTCCTCACAGCATTCTGTGCTGACCCATCTGTATACACTCTGACCCATATATCTTGTGGATATTCCTCATCCAGGAAACTGAGGGTGACTGTCCTTCGCTGCACACTGTTCTGTTCGTCCATGCTTAGTATTCCTTTCACATGGGTCTGAATGTATATTGGCATTCCATGTCTTTCACTCCACGGGGTTTGTTCTGGTACAGGCCTTAAGGGGCTGTCAACTTCTGGTAGGTCTGTAAGTTGTCTGCGGAGTCGTTTAGCTTGATGGATAAAACTGCTTCTTTTCAGTCGTCCCATTGCTAGATTTTGGAATCTTTCCTTCATTGGATGACTTGGCATACACTGAAACTTTTCTGCCTGAATTAGTACTTTTGTGTCTCTGCGTTCACCAAGTGTTTGCATTCTTCCCATTTTCTGCATCTCTGCTATGGGTGTTGATTTCATTGCTCCCAACATTATTCTAAGTGCCTGGTTTTGCACTTTATCTAGATCTTGTAATGTGGTGTTTGATGCAGGACACCACGCAGCTGAACCATATTCCAGGTGTGGTCTTATGCCTTGCTGGTAAACTTTACTGAGTATATTCCCACTGGCTCCCCATGTGGTTCCACTTAGTTTTCTCAGGATAGCTAACTTCCTCCTGGCTTTTGTTGTTGCTTTGTTTATGTGCTGCTTCCATGTCAGTTTATCATCAAAAGTAACTCCGAGGTATGTGGGTTGTTTGTCTTCTTTCAAGAGCTCTCCATCTATTTTGATATGACCGGCTTTTTGTTTTGGTGAGAGGGTAAAAAGTGTAGTGCTGCACTTATCTGTGTTAATGCTGACGCACCATCTATTAGCCCATAAGGTTAGGGCATCGATAGCTCTTTGTATTTGTTTAGTGGCCACTGTCGCATGTTCTTCTGTGCACCAGATCACCAGGTCATCAGCATACATTGCCACTTTGATCCCGTGTGGTAGTTCAGCAACTAGGTCATTGATGTAAACCAAGAAAAGTGTGGGCGACAGGACTCCTCCTTGGGGGACTCCATGACGCAGTAGAACTTTCTTGCTCTTGCGACCATCTAATTGTACCCTGGCTCTTCTATTATGCAGGTATGCTTTTACCCATTTGTACATTCTTGAGCTAACCCTGCAATTTCGCAATTTCTTTAGGAGCCCTTCTTTCCAGACCTTATCAAATGCTTTTCTGAGGTCTATCCATGCTGCTAGTACCAGTTTCTTATCTTGGAAGGCATCCTCAATCTCTTGGGAGAGGTAGGTTGCCTGATCTTCAGTAGAGTAGCACTGTCTGAAACCTGCTTGCTGTGATACCAGAAGGTTTTCACTTTCAAGGTACCACTGCATCCTAAGATTGATAATGCGTTCCATCGTTTTGCATAGACAGCTTGTGAGGCTGATGGGCCTGTAGTTGGAGACTGTGTTGCCATCTTTTCCTGATTTGAGGAGAGGTATCATTATTGCTTCTCTCCACGCCTGTGGTACATTACCCGTGGACCAGCTTGTGTTAAAGATCTGCAGTAGCTTTGCTCTTGCTGCAATTCCCAGGTTTCTAATCATTTCATTGGACACTCCATCAGCTCCAGGGGACTTTTTCATTTTCAATTTGGATATTGCATGCTCCAGTTCTCTCATTGTGATTGGTGCCTCCATGACTTCAGGTATAGGTTCGCCTTGTCCAATGTTTTGCTGGTTCTCTCGAACCTCCTGTTGTTTGTCTGGGCTGACTTTGATGTTATTGTCTTCTGCAAAGGAATCTGCAAAGTAATCAGCTGCATGTTTACCTGTTAAAATGTTTCTATCTTTATAAAGTGTGATCCTGGTATTTCTCCCTGTACCTTCATCATTTAGTAGTTTTACAAGTTTCCATAATTTCCTAGTATCTCTTTCTAGGTTCAGCGACTGTTTTTTCTTTCCAGCTACTCCGTCTGGCTTGTAACTTGGCTCTTTGAAATTTAGCCTTTGTTTGCTGATATTTGTTGTGATGTTCTTGGCTAGGTCTGTTCTCAGCCTGCTGTCTAGATGTTTCCATCTCATTTTGCAGCTTTTCCAGTTCATCATTCCAGTAGGGTTTGTAGTTTTTGCGTGCCCCCCTGGGTATGGTTTTACTAGCAGCATGTAGTATACATCTATTAAATTCACTCACTGCTTTATTGATGTCTTTGTCCAAGTTCATGTCCTTAGCTAGAACACTGGTTAAATGCTGGTACATTTTCCAGTCTGCCCTCTTATAGTTCCACCTAGTGAGCGTGCTGCTGTCCTTGGTAAATTCATTGTGGATTTCCAGAAATACTGGTCTGTGGTCACTACCCCCAAGCTGCTTTCCAACGACACGTGTGATGTTCCATTCCAGACCTGGTGAGTGGAATGCCAGATCTGGTGTAGAGGTGGTGTGCCATGCTCTCGAGTAGAAGGTTGGTGAGTCTGCTGGCTGGTTAATAAGGATGAGATTATTTTCATCCTGCCAGCTCTCAAGTTCCTCACCTCTCTTGTCGATATGATCGTAGCCCCAGCTCTGAGAGTGGCTGTTGAAGTCACCACACACCATAAGTCTCTCTTTATCTGGAATTGTGTCTAGTGCCAATGGTTTATCATTTGGGCAGTAGTAGTTCAGGAGATGGAATTCTGCACTGTCTGTTTTTAGGTGGAGTATCTGGTATTCTGCCCCTTCCATATATACTTCCAGCTGACATGCGCTGATATTGTTTTTAACAAGTGTCAGAATTCCACCCTTTCGCCTGTCCTTTCGGGTAGATCGGTAGCACTGGTAGCCTCTGATTTTGAAGGCTATGTCGCTGCTGAGGTGTGTTTCTTGGATACAGCATATATTAACTTGTTCTTCACTGAGGACATTTTCAAGTTCCAATTTTTTGCTGTATCCATCTCTTTTACTGTTGACACCCTCAGCATTCCAGTGCATTATTTTTATTGGTCGTTTAAAGTTTGTTTGGCCAGTAGCTCTATTCCCTTGCCTCCTGGCTCCTCGAGGCAATTGAGAAGGACTTCCAGTAACTGAGGTTGGGCCCTTTCGAGGTATAGGGCCCGGCACCGTCCCTGCCTGAACGTCCGCCACAGGGCAGGCACCATAACGTTTTATAGATACAGACATGTTTCCATTGTGTTTTGTGCGTGGCATCCTGATTATCTGTGCGCCTTTTGGCTGGATGCCTCCGTCTTCAGCACTCTGCTTACTTGGGCAGGACTATGGTCCTGCTCGAATGGGACTGCCTGACCAGTCTTAGTTTTCAGCCCCTGATGGCTGAACTAAGCCCCATCACCACTGCAAGGTGCTGGCCTTGATGGGGTAGGGTTACTTAAAAAGTATGTCAGTGGTGCATTTTTGCATGTCAGATTCCTACATGCCAGGTTCCAAGTACTGAAATTCATGTTTCGATTTCCTAGGGATTGTGGCTCACCCCCCCCCCCCTTAATTTACGGGTCTTATATGTATATTGATATGCCGGTAATTCTACACAGATGCGAGTAATACAGATAAATTAGGGATAAACCAACACGCTGAGAATGTAGGGGATTAGGGAACACAGGGTAAATGCGAGTATTAGCGGAAATAAATCGATAAATTCGGATCCGTAGGCCCATTGTCGTAAATAAAAAGGCGACACAATGCAACTTTCTCTGTACTATTATAACTGTGCTGTAAATCTGGCAGATGCCATGTTACAAGAGAGATCCAGCGGCAGCTTGAGAACGAAAGATAAAACTTGGGAATAGGTAAAGTCTTACCCATAGTAAAAGGGACATACTATCAAAAACAATTTGACTAAAAAGTCTTTATCAGGGCGAAAAAAACAATAGAAGAACAAACGACACACTGACATGGGAACACGCATTTACCATTGATTCAGGATTTGCCTATTGTTCACCTCCTACCACATGTCAAACAATATGCTCTAATATCTAGCCATTACTCTCCTCCTCACTATTGCCTCTCCTAATTCCTCTCCATCTCTAACGGTTTATTACTCTCCGTAATATCTGTATATGTGTGTTCTCGTGTAAGTGGGGATCTTCCTAACGTAGTGGTTAAACCGTTCACTTTGTGCTCAAGAAGTTGTTGGTTCGAATCCCAAATGTGACATTTACAAATATGATAATGGATGTTTTCTGACATCCTGGTAAGTCTTGGGCTTAATCCTAAAGATCAGCTTTACTCGGTTGACTTAAACCCGTCTTAAAATTGCCTTGGAAAACATGACATTGACAGAATAAATAAAACTGGTCAGAGGTTAAGAAGTTTATCACAATTTTAGGAAGTGCAAAATATTTGTGCATCACAATCCCTCTTTATAATATTAAAAAACCATCACAGTGTATTCTGGCGTCATCTGGTCACTGGCATCAAAATGACTGCTTTATGTCGTAAATATAATTTAAACACAGTAAGAAACACGCACATCACAGTGCCGATTTTGACACTTCTTCTTCTGCGTTCAGCAACTGTGGTCATGCTATATTGTCATGCCCGTCATCAAGACGACGTCCACTGTCTTCTCCAGGTCAGAGCGGCTGCCACATAGTTTTTGCCTCAAGTCAGTATCCTCTGGCCAGGTCTGCTGTCTCTGATCTTTGTATGTTGAGCCGTCCTGAAGTATGTGTTCCGGATCCACATGGACATTCATCTGTGTATGATATGCTCAATCGGTAAAGGTGACCCAACAGTCTGCAGTGGCCTGTTCTAAGGCGAACTATTGTGGTCTCTTGATATCTTTGGAGATGTATTGCATCATGTTTGTATTCCCCTTCCATTTGTTTCTTCCACTTTGTTGTGTATGTGTTGTGGATTATTGTTTTTGCCTCTCTGTAAGACAGTGGGTGTTGCTCCATTTCGCTTCCTGCACTTTTAATCACCAAGGTAAAAGTTTTAGTCCAGAAACTACCAAAATAAAGAAGCCACGGATCAACTTAGCAAAAACTTATAGTTATAGGACAATAAAAAATATCTTTCCAATCAAACTTCAAAAACTTATGGAATGAAGTCAGGGGTAATATTCATATCATAAGAAACAATTTAAAATCAAATACTTATGACATTGCTATAATTGCTTTCCGAGGAAAGGAAAAGGTCTGCAATGATTTGGTTACGGCAAACCCAATATTAGCTAATGCCGCTAATAGAGTAACAATAACAAAATATATCTCATAAAATATATACATATACACACATTCCGTTCTCTGGACTACATCCTGCTAATCTGCAGGAGTTTTAGAACGAATGCTGAAGTCAGTCTCGGATGACTATTTTACTCAATGCGATTGTAGAGTGAACTTGTTTCCCAATACAGAGACGACTTCCTTTACCGATTGAGGATCTCATACATAGATGAATGTCCATGTAGATCCGGAACCTAGATGCCGGAACACATACTTCAGGACTGCCCAACATACAAAGAGCAGAGACAGCAGACCTGGCCAGAGGATACAGACTTGAGGCAAAAGCTATGGGGCTGCCGCTCTGACCTGGAGAAGACAGTGGACTTCGTCTTGACGACAGGCCTGACGGTATAGCATGACCACAGATGCTGAACGCAGAAGAAGAAGAAAAGACTTCACTGTGACATTCTTGTGACTTCGTGGCATTTTATTATATATCATGGAAGTATATCCTTTTTCTTCTGCGTTAATTCTCAAACTCCTGCAGATTAGCAAGATGTAGTTCAAAGGATTAAATGTTTAGTGACATGTTTTACAGCTGTACGGCGATATCTGAGCCTTTCGAACGGACACATCTGACCAGCATAGCTTCTGGATCACTGATCGCTATGTAGGATTGGACAGCTAACTCCTGCATATAACTTATTTAGTTGCCTCTCACAACATGCATGAATGTAAACAGTGATGCTATTTTTACTCCTCTTTCAGGCCCCAGCAACACTTGGGTGAAGTATACCCTGTGTAAGACATAGTTATCATTCCTCTTGCCAAATTGTGTTCATTTCACAGGATAAATTCATTTAATCGTGTTATATTTGTCTGATTTATTCATAGGATAATGTCATCCACTGGTGTAATATTTGATTTATTCACAGGATATTGTCATCCACTTGTGTAATATTTGTCTGATTTATTCACAGGATAATGTCACCCACTGGTGTAATATGTCTGATTTATTCACAGGATAATGTCATCCATTGGTGTAATATTTGTCTGATTTATTCACAGGATAATGTCGTCCATTGGTGTAATATTTGTCTGATTTATTCACAAGATAATGTCACCCAGTGGTGTAATATTTGTCTGATTTATTCACAGAATCCTCACAGTGAGAGACTTTCTCCTCGGAGATAGGACTGGATCCTATTTGGTTCTCCCACTCTTATCCAGCTCACGTAGGTCTATGGCCCCTTGTGTCTGCACGTGTACGTCAGCGCCCCCCCCCCCCCCCCACGAGCACGTCTTGACTGGCTGGCTAAACTATGTTGAGTTTCTCTTAAGGAGGATGTTTCCCTCCTTCACAGGAGGGTTGTAGGTAGAGAAGGCGGAGGATCGAATTGTTCAACAGCGGCTTCAAAGACGAGGACCAGAAAGGCACGGTATCGGGACACAGGCACACCATGGACAAGTTGGTAAGCGACCAGAACCACTCAGAAAGCAATGGAAAACTACTGAATGTAACTGCCAAGAAATCATGACAACCTACATTGAAGAAACTCAAAGAGCTGATGGTGAGGCCCCAGGCCAGGCAGATCAAACACGCGAACTGGGGGAGAGGAGGACGGCACAACCAGTACGAGTATTTAAATTCAGTACGAGACTTGAGAAAAGAATTAGAATTGCTACATGAAACTTCGATATCATGTACCAGGTAAAACAGTATACATTAGAAAACGATATGAGACATTTAGACATGGACATTCTAGGGATATGTGAACATAGATGGGCTGACCAAGAACACTTCACAACCATAACTGGTGGAATGTTCATATATTCAGGCAAAGAGAAAAGTGAACTTAGCCGAGGCGGTATATTAATGTCAAAAGATATTGCCAGAACACTTTTAGGATACAACACCATCAACGATCACATAATGACAGTAAGACTAAACAGAAGATTCAAAAACATCACCATCATCCAAACATGCACCAACATCAGCAGCAGAAAACGAAGAAATAGACACATTTTATGACAATCTACAAGAGATAATAGATAAAATACCAAAACAAGAAAATTAAAATAGTAATGGGGGATTTAAATGCAAAGGTTGTACCAAGAAGAGCATGAGAGGAAAGACATGCAGTAGGGCCTTATTGATCAAATGTAATGAGAACGACTAGTAGATTTTTGCATAGACAACAACATGACAATCACGAATGCTCTATCCCAACATCCTAGACAACTGTTCACATGAACATCACCAGATGGCAAGACAAAAAATCAAATAGATTACATCTTAATTCATCACAGATGAAGATCAAGTATTCTATGTGCCAAAACCCTTAAGAGTGCAGACTGTGACACAGACCACGAACTTCTCATGGCGGATGTAAAAATAAAGCTTAAAAGTGTTATTAAAGGTACTAGACCCATCCACTTTTTGACACCAGCAACATATCAGTAAAGTATAGTATCAAAGTTCACAACAAATTTGAAATACTTCTGGCTGTACAAGAAGAATTATCACCCGATGAGCTCGACAACATTGCAAGAGATATTCTTGTTTCTACAGCAGCACAAAATTGTATACCCAGAAAAGTTACCAAGAAAAAAGGCTCCATCTCAGATGAAATTCTCAAACTAACTGAAGTAAGAAGACAAATGAAAATAATGAATTACACTGCAAATACAAAGAAATCACCAAGAAAATAAGGAAGAATACAAGATGGACAAACAAATACATACTGGAGATTTGCAGCAAGATAGAGATGAACAAACAAGGAAGAAGTGATAATAAGTTTAGAGGGATGAGAACTGTAAAAAAAATGTGACTTCAATCCAGCACTAAACATCATTAAAGACAAACATGGTAACAAATTGACAGAAGACAAAGATATCCCGAAAAGTTGGAAATAATACTGTAAGGAATTGTATGAGGAAAGCCACAGATACAGGGATAATAATACCCACAATAGCAGTGAAATAGAACCAGAATTTTAGAAAGTTCTTGATGATGTGAGATGGACTATTAAAAACTAGAAGAGAGTGAAATCAACAACTTCTCAAACTTGTTGCAACTACCGCCAGACTATCTCAACATTAACCAGGAAACAGTCTTTTATAAACACCACGTCAATCCCTACTTAGGCCGTCACATGACAGGGGGAATGAAGATCATCATCATACTAAATTCCTTATGCATCACAGCATCATGGTCAAGCCCATAACCCTTCAGTGTTGTAGGGGTGCTTCTATGGAAACTTCAACACAAAATTTACTCATGCTTCCCTGTTCTCAGTTTCTTAAGTCTGGAGAATCTTAAACCTGTCCAGTTTTTAATATTATCAATCCATACTTTCTTTTGTCCTCCTCTTCTACTTCCACCCTCAAATGTTCCCTATAGGATGGTTTTGGAAAGGGAATAGTGGTTTATCATTGCCATGAGATGTTCTTGTTAACCTGCAAGAGTGTTTATTTAATTTCTCAAGTATATGTTGGCTTTATATTCTGTATAAAGGATGCTCAATATTCATCTATAATATTTGTTTTCAGAAGCCTATATTCTCCTCTACGTTTCCACTGTAACTGTACAACTTTCACATACGTACAAAGGAATAGGGTATTATTACAGATTTTTATTTGGTTTATTTTCATTGCTGTACTTATTCTGCTCTTCTATCTATTTATGTTCCTTCAGTGCTGAATATAGCTGATGGGGCAGAAGCCAAAGCTCTCCAGTATCTATGTTCCTTCAGTGCTGAATATAGCTGATGGGGCAGAAGCCAAAGCTCTCCAGTTTAAGCGATGTGATGCTACCGTGTGTAATTCTTACATGTTGTTGAGAGACTCTCTTGGTCTTCCTCTTTTGCTATCTGGTACCCATTTTGATGCTTGTAATGGTACCTTTTCATTCATTCTAAGTACACATCCGATATATCTTTTTTTCCCTGTTGTAGACATATATTGCAGTTTGGTGTCTTCTCTTACTTGCTTGATTGACTTGAATTCTTCACAACCAATATTTAAAAGTTTTCTACAACATTTATTTTCAAATGAATTTAATTTCTTCTCCAGTGCTTTTGTTATCTTCCAACTGTACGTTAATCTTTAGGGCCCCATGGGAGATTGAAAACACCATGAATACACAGAGGGCTTGGTAGCGTCCCGAAACATCCATAGCTATGGCCCAATTCATCAGTACAGAACTACACAAATTAGGCTCACATGACGAATGACTTGCTTAATTCGAAGTTAGGAATATATCACATCCCCAACATACATTCTTTTAAAGGATGCATTGTAAAATGGAGAAGTTATGCTTAATATTTGATTGCCGGTTCGCTACAAATTATGTTGAATTTCAATGCCATATTCCATGTGGGACTGATCGGCATGGTAGGTAAGTGACATCATATTTTATAATTTATTTTTTGTTTTTGTTTTTTATTTGTTGGAATATTCATTTATTTTTGGAATAACAATGGACAATATTTAGCAGGGGTGCCACACGTCAGCATTTAATAAAATTTCGGTTATGTCGGCCTAGGTATAGTTTTGAATGGACCTAGAACAGATGTAGATGTCATTGTATGTGACATCTACATATTTTATTTCTTTGTTCAGTCGATATTATGTTAGTTTGTTTATGAAACTACATATATACAACAGGCATAGGTATTTAGAAGGATTTTATAAGTGTTGCATCAAGAAATTATATTTTGATATTTTATTCAATTTTCAATGTTTTTTCCCCTGAATTTCCAACTTTCCCACAGCTATCATATCACACATACAACAATAACAAAAACAATTGTATGCATTATTCACTGCTTTATTTACATATACACAAATTATTTTAAAATCTATTTTTTTAAAAGTTATTCCATTTTCCAAACACTCACCAAAAATAATGCACATTGTCACACAAAAAGAACCCAGAGAGGAAATTGTGTCATTTTGATTCGGGGTTCTAAAGTCTAATATGGATATTATATTGGAGTTGAACAGTCATAGTTTGGTATATTTATTTATTATTTTTTTTATTTCCAGATTGTTATGTGGTTGAATGCACTAGATGCCAATGCAATTCTAGTAGAAATCTCTTTTGTTGTATCTCCATCTTGTATCATTTTACTCCTTAAATAGGAAAAGTTTATAAACTGTTTGAATTGTTTCTCTGTTGAGGGTGATTTTAAAATTACAGTTGGTAAAATTCATGATCTTAGCCTTGGAAGTTTTGAATTCTTCTTCTTCTTCAGCGTTCATTCTCAAACTCCTGCTGGATTTCTCCTGTAGCAGTACTACTAGATCTCCAGCAGGATGCAGTCCAGAGAATGGAAATGCGTTGTGTCACCGTTTTATTTGCGCCAAAGGCCCGACACATCCGCCTTTGGCGGAGGAAGTTTTGATTTTAAGGCCAATTTGTTCTGAAAGATGACAAAGTTGATTTAACATACTGGTATCTTGTACTGTAGCAGAGCTGGACTTAATAATGCCCAGTCATCTGCACAATCAAGATCACTAAGAGTTCTATCGCTTGTCCATTTTATACCAAAATGTACTGTTTTGGGTGTCAATTTCCATAACCCAGTCAATAGCAATGGTAACATAATGCAGCCTTGTTTTATTTCTGTTTGCTGAGACTGTTTCTGCAACACCAGTTGTTTGCGATAACAGCTTAATAGGCCTTTGATCAACCCTGACGTCCAATTGGTTTTTTTAAAGGGTTATTGGGACTGATTACTGGAATGTTGTTTACGTTATAAGTAATTAAATCACATAAAAAATTGTATTAACGTCTTTGCTACCAGGGTTGTCACATAAGTCACATCTTTACTGCAGTTTGGGGAAATTTTAAGGGTTCTGGAATTTTTGTTCCCTAACCAATTTGCCCACCGCAAATTTGAGTGTATTATTACTGTATACTCTAATTTATGAATTTAAAAGCATAACGCTTCTTTTTATTATGGAGAAAATGTAAATACTTTTATATACATTCATCTCACAAAAGAAACATTATTTCAAACAAATAATCATAATAATTTGTTTTATTCTGGGTGCAAAGTTTTTCCTATCAGTGATATGCTTGTCTGCATATTTATTTGCCTCATCATAAATATATTGTATAGTACCATAATTTGATACAAATTCAAAAATTCTTTAAAATATCCGCACGATCAATGTTTTAAATTATTACACCATTACTGCCTGAAAACTAAAATGGGGACCGTACATGTCTGACCAGGAATTTAAAACATGCGCTGCAGATATCCTCTAAATCTAAATCCTCCGAATCACTACTAGTATCACAATGCAAATTAATACTTTCTAAATCTCTTCCTGCATGCTAGGCCTACAAGGCACAAAACGGTGGCACAACGTAATCACGCTCCCGGCGGAAATCTTACGGATATCCGTGCTGGTTACAGTGGAGCGAATGCAAAACAAACAAACAAACTTCCCGCATAGGATAAAAAATGCTAGAATTATCACAAAAAACTTTCTTCCAAAAGTTTATGAATTTCAGATACATTGAGTCTATGCTGCGCCATATTTGTAGGTCTAAGTAAGATGGGGTTACACAAAAAACATACAGCTGTGTTGGCAGAGAAGAGTTGAAATGACACTAACAAGCATGTCCAATTACAAAATCTCTATTTGAAGATGACCTTTAGACAGCTTGAGGTAGCCAATCAGAGTATCCGATAACATTGAGGTGCTTTCATTAAGAAATTATATGAATACTAGACCCATCACTCCTTACAGATATGTCCTGCAAAATGGAGGTAACTTTTCCTTGTATCCTTAAGGATGCCTCCACAGCCAAGGGGTTAGGTCACTTGATATGATGTTATCATCACAAAATTCTTGAGGAAAACTGCATATTTTAAATATTTCCTTCAAAGTTTCCACTGTAAACAAAACAGGACCTCCATCTTCAAAGAGACATAACTCTTTTTGTCAAGATTTTGGTGTGGTACAGAACATGTGACAGCAAATGTACTGGGTTTGAATCCAGCCACAAGCAATTGTGAACTTGACCGTTCAGAAAGCAATGGCAAAATACTGAAAATATTTCTATTGCCTAGAAAATCACTACAGCCAAAAATGTAAGATTGATGGCTATGTCCTGAATAGGATATACTACAAATAATATGGTATTTAATCTCGACATTGCAGCAGAGGCTATTACAAGGCTAATCTTTATATCTTAATTAGTACATCTGGACCATTCAGAGAGCAATGGCAAACTACTGCACATATTTTTAATGCTTAGAAAATCACTACAGTAAAAAAAATGCTTGGATAATGGCTACGTCCTGAATATGATATGCTACTAATTAAATTATGTAGTTTTTTAATCTAGACATTGCAGCCAAGGCTATTACAAGTCTAATCATTATTTCTTAATTAGTACTTCCATGGGTTTTAGAAGAAACAGAGGATGTACAGATGCAATATTTATTCTTAAACAGTTGGCAGATAAGTCAATAGAATACAACCAAAGTTTATACATATCCTTCATAGATCAAGAGAAAGCATTTGACCGAGTAAACAGAGAAAAACTATAGGAAACATAAAAAATTTATGGAGTATGCCAACATTTAATTAACGTTTGTAGAAGTCACTATAACAACAGCAGTTGCACTATAAGAACAGCTGCAGGCTACACAGAGGACTTTGTGATTAGCACAGGAGTAAAACAGGGATGTGTATTATCCCCACTACTTTTTATTACATACATGGACCATATAAACAAAACAGCAAATTCTAATGAAGCAAATGAACTGCTTTTTGCAGATGATCAGGTTTTATTCCACAACAGCATTAAAAACATGCAAGACCACCTAAGCATAATAGACACAGCAGGCAAGCAATTTGGAATGAAAATCAACATAGACAAAACAGAAGTAATGAATATTGCAAGAGAAAAGGAGAACATCAACATACAGATAAACAATAAACAACTAAAACAAGTAGATGAATTCAAATATCTGGGCAGCACATTGAGATATGACAACAAACAAGAAGCAGAAATAAACGCAAGATGTAATAAGGCCTGTCAGATCATTGGTCAATTAACACCTTTACTAAGAAACAAAGATATTACACTAGAAACAAAGAAATCGCTTTTCAACACCATTTTCTTACCAACATTGTGTTATCAGTGTCAAACTTGGACATTAGATTCTAGAACAATACATAAGATTAAAACCACTGAAATGAAATGTGTGAGACATATGATTGGAGTTAGTTTGAGAGACAAAATCAGGAATGAAGCACTAAGGAAACAATTAGGGATCAAGTCAGCAATAGAATACATACAGAAACAGCAAGTTAAATGGTACAGCCACATAACCAGACAGAAAGAGCAAAGTATTATCCAAAAAACACTTAACAAACGATACGAAAACAGTCGACTTATTGGACGCCCTCGTAAAAGGTGGATAGATAGTGTATTAGACACTCGGAAATATAACAGCAGAAGAGGCAAATAGAAGGGCAAAAGACCGTACACTCACTCTCCCCTCAACACCGAAAGGTACATTAGGACAGAAAGAAGAAGAAGAAGAAGAGTACTTCCATCGCTGCTCATATAAGATCCTAAGTATTTAAAGATATTAATTTCTTCTAGTTTCTGTCCATTTGCACAGATGTTAACAGGAGTCGTGTTGTCATCTCCATTTGCCCTTATTTTGCTTTTCTCTATGTTTATTTGCATCCATTAAGTTGTGCAAGTTTTCTCAAGTAGCCATAAATAAGATCAATGTCATCTGCAAGCTGCACAGAGGGCAGCCACTGATTAAAATTGTTGTTTGATGGTTCTGCAGTGACTCATACAAAATGTGTTCCTAGAAACAGGATTGGCAAATGTAATTGAGGAGTAGGAAGATTCCTTTTCCATGTCTAGAATAAATAAGTCAGACTTGAAATATGGTACTGTCAGAAGTTAGTGGCACTAGCTGATTAGAACTGTTCGTAAACCAACAGAGCACAGAAACTGTCAGTCGTCATGCAATTGTGGATACCCTCAAGGTGAGATTGGAGCAGCGATGAATGTTTTGTGTGCAATGATAATGATCTGGTGACTAGCTGACACGTCCTATACAAGAAATGCTTAGCAAACAGATCTTACCTGTGCTTTGTGAATACAATTCAAAAACTCTTCAGCTTCCACACCACAGGCAGTGGGGTTGAAATCTGTTCTTTTCCAGCAATCCATCATCAGTGACATCTCATTTACACAATGTGCAGCTGTAAATTTTAAAGACAGGGTATAATTATGAATTTTTAAAAAAGACTGATTTGAAATATATATTGGAAAAAAAACTGCATCAATAAGGTGTGAAAACAGCTACCCTCTTCCTAGTATTCATCAATGATATGGGAGAGAAACTTTCACATCATATTTCAAATGCCCTTCATGTAGATGACTTTGCTGCCTGGATTGCGGCAGGAAACCTATCCACTGCAAAAAACAATGCAGACAGCACTTGACACCTTAAGTGAATGGGCATCTGACTGGGGAGTCCAGATCAACCTCTCCAAAACGGTGACAACCATCTTCTCACTTTCAAACCACCAAGAAAAAGCAAATCTTAAAATAAATGGAAGTGAGCTAGCACATGTGGAGAACCCTACATATCTAAGCGACTCACCTGGAAACCACACCTAATAACCACTGAGCAAAAAGCAACCAGAAGGCTATCCTTGATGAAGAAACTTGCAGGAACAAGCTGGGGAGCAAATTGAAATATTCTCCAAAAAGTCTACATGGGTACAGTCAGACCTGTAGTAGAATATGGAATGACAGCCTGGGTATCAGCATCAAAAACAAATACTGATCACCTATCTAAAGTACAAAATGCAGGACTTCGACTTATCTCTGGAGGGATGAAAACCACTCCAATCCATGCAATGGAAAAACATGTAAACATCCGCCCACTGGATGACAGAAGAGAAGAAAGAGTGCTTGTTCAAAGGGAAAAAATTAAGCGCATGCCAAACCATCCAATGTATGCGAAAATTTCTAGATCAACCACAAGCAGGTTGAAGAAAACCAGCTTCTGTCACATCTCCAAAGATATCCATGAACAACATAAAGAAATCCTCACAAACCTCCCAAATGACATTGAAACACTAACAGACTTTGAAGAGCCAGGCAATAGTCTCCAGAATGTCTCCATAATAACACAGGTTCCTGGAATAATTAATAAGGAATACCAAACTATACCTCAACTAAAAGCATTGACACTGGAGATTATAGAAATAAAATACAATCCCAAGGATTGGACAACAATCCCAAGGATTGGACACATGTCTACACAGATGGATCAGCAGAAGGAGCAGTAAGGAATGGAGGAGGTGGAATTTGTATAACTCAAAGATTGGAAGACAATATCAAAAGCTTTTCCAACCAGGAAATACTCCTCTAATTTTAGAGCAGAAGCAGTTGCACTCCATCAAGCACTGAAAGCCTTCACTGAACCAGGACTGCCAAGACCAAAGAAGTTAGCCATATTCACAGATTGCAGATCCCTACTAGAATCAATCCAGAGCAACAGAAACGAAAGCCTTCTGCACAACATCAGACATGAGCTAAGACAGATCCAAAAATCAACAGCTATTGTCCTTCAGTGGATACCATCACACTGTGGAATCATGGGAAATGAGAAAGCGGATGCTCTGTCAAAGGCAGGAAGTGAAATGGAGCAACACAGTCACCCACTGTCTTACGAAGAAGTATAAATATATATACCGGTATATATATATATAAGTATATGCTTCAAATATACTTTATAATTTTTTTTACTAATGATACACAAATGGGAACAAAGAATTCAGTCAACTTCTACTTTCCCAGATTTGTTCTGGTACTGCCTGAGGCAGTATCAACCTGAGCTCTGGTTGTGGTATACTTCTTCTTCAGCACTCATTCTCAAACGCTTGCTGGATCTCTCTTGTAGCAGGACAATGGTCCTACTAGATTTCCAGCAGGATATAATCCAGAGAATGGAAATGCGTAGTGTCACCATTTTATGTGCGCCAATGGCCTGATACATCCTATTTCGGCGGGAATTGTGGTATACAAATTTCAGCTCATGTGGAAATCATGAAAATGGTTAGAAAGCCAGTGCATTAAGAACTGCAGCTACCACTGTTTTAGTGACACTGGTGCTTCTATATTATTTAATATGTAATAATATAACAACAAGAGAATAAGAATCAGTTTTGGCTCTAGCTAAGGAAAATAAAACTTAGTAAATAAACCAACTTTATCAACTTCAGGAGTTAATGCCATGGGAGACAACCCAAACATAAAATGGTTCTGATTTGGAACCCATGTCTCCCTGTTTATTTTAGGATTAATTAATTAAAATATTATATGAATAATTAATCAATAATTAATTTTAAAATTTTTTTTAGGGTTAAGGTTAGTTGTGTTTTACATAACTAACACTAACCCTAAATAAATTTATATTTAAATTCATAAATGATAAACATAAACTGATTAAAAACAGTCACGGGAAATAATTAAATAGGGGAACATGGGTTCCAAAACAGAACCCATAAAACACAACAAAATGTAAAAAGTGGATTTTCTGCTATTGCACACAAATGGAAACCAATAAGAATACACTCACAAATACAGAGATATTGAAAAGCTAGATATGAACTATCATTATGTTATTTAGATCACAAGTTGTTATCCTGTGCTTCAGAACAGGACACAAATGACCCTACGATACACATATAAACAGAACTAAAAATTTGTAGCACAACCTTGTGTACATGTAGCCTTAGATTATATTCATACCTGAAGGCCATGGTGGATTGGTTACCAGAACTGTGAACTCCACTATTTTTTTTTTATCATTGAAAAGTTCTGATATAACCAAATTGGACTAATGTTCATGGTTAAAAGGAGCATACCTCACCATAAGAGATATGTTTTACTTAACTACAAGACTGGATTACCTGAACTGTGACCACAATTTATTATGGTTAAAACTCTGATATAACCAATGAAAAGTGTGTACTTCACTATAAGAGGTATATTTCACTTAACCAATGTAGCCTCAGATGTAGAGTATATACTTCATTGATGTCCCAAGTATGTAGTATTTTTATTTAAGGATAACATCTCTCTCTAGAGGTTGTGGTGACATGATTACCAGAACCACAACCTCTAATATTTTGTGATGGTTAAAAGCTCTGATACAACCAAATTAGACTATCATATGCAGTTGAAAGCAGTGTACCTCATCATGTTCACAATTTTTATTTAATCAAATATTAAAACAAATAAAATAGCTAAGAGAAATCGCCCGTGTGTTGCCTTCTGCCTGGAGCAAAGAATAACAACACTGTTTACCTTCCACGCATGTCGTAAAAGGCGACTAAGGTGGTTATGGGATGGAGTTGGTTGTCCCATCCCATATAGGGTCAGTGACCCAAAGCCATGCTGAAAACAATGACACAACACATTCCGTTCTCCGGACTACATCCTGCTAAACTGCAGGAGTTTGAGAATGAAAGCAGAAGAAGAAGAAGAAGCTAAGAGAAACAATATTTGAAAATGAGTCATATGGATCTATGCATGAGCTATGAAAGACAGTGAAGTCTCTACAAGAGATATACCGGTAATTGCATTTCAAGCAAATGAAAAGAAGAAAATTATCTGCCAGATCTAGGAAGGATGAAGTTCTTCTTTCTGGGAGTAAAATTCAAGTTGGCATAGCTCTGTGAGTGATTAACTTCAGCTTCCAAACAACAAAGAAAGGCACGATAGAACAGACAAGACAAAGCTATTATTTTATCAGTAGTTTTAATATACTACAGGTTCTATATTTAGATTGTTGAACATACAGTATGAAATTCTGCTGTACAAAAGTATAACGAGCTGAAGGTTGGTAACTCTATTCTTGTGCTTGAAGTATGAACTGTTTTCTTGCAACTCTAAAAATTCTTCAGACCAACGGGAATTGAGCTACTCTGTTCTAATGGGACAGAATCGCCTGGCAACTAGAGTAAACAGGTTTTTTTGTACTTGATTAACCACAATTCCAAAAAAGATGTGATTTTGTCAAGACATTCATTCATTCAAACTGTGTACTCAAGTCACTAAGAACAGACCAATCAAGAAAAGGACTATTATAACAACGAAATGGAGATGCGGCCAGTCAAGTACGGAAAAACCCATTTACTCTAGTTGCCTGGCGATTCGGTGCTGTTAGAATGTACTGGTTCAATTTCAGTTGGTCTCAAGAATTTTTAATTATTCCTCTTGCTTCCTACTTGAATTTACTTATATTTGCAACTCTAATGACATTCCCTAACAGAAATATGAAATGTTTTCCCTTATAATGCTGGTTTTATTGTAACTAATGCCTATGAATCTGTAATCTTGAACAGAATGCATGAACATCATGTTAAGAGAAGGATGGTTAAACATGAGTATTATGTTGGTAACTAGTAAACCAAAATTGCAAATGAAAGAATTAACTATAGTAAAGATGTCAAATTTTTGTTTTTAAATTGTTTAATTTACAAAGAATCAACATTTCGACCACAAGGTCTTTTATCACAATGAGGACAAAAAAAACAACTCAAAGAAAAATTGAACAAACTACATTAGGCAGTATATAAGCATTTATGTTACCATACAGGAGAATTAGACACAAGCAAAAAAAAAAATTTAAGCATCATATATTACATGTTAGGATATATTAGCAGACAAGTTAAATATGCAAATAAGTGTATTAATATTGTTTTGTTTGCATTTCTTCTCAAACCTGTTAGATATCTCTTTTAGAAGACAATGATCCTATTATATTTTCAGCAGGATGTAGTCCAGAGAACAGAGGTTGCACCAACAGATCTTACATCAACTAAGTATCAAAAGTAAAATTAAAGAAAAGAATCAAAATAAAAGCACCTTGGATTGAAAGTACACCACACAAGGCATGCCACCTTGTTAAAATGGTGGGTGGACGAGGAAATAGGCAGAAATAAATTATTTCAACTTTAAAACTAAAATTTCTAGAATTTTTAGATGTGAATTTTTCTATTAGTACATTTATTTCCACATTTATCTTGTTTACTAATTACCCAATATGTAACATGAGATTTGTGTTGTGTTCTACTTCACCTTTGTCTAATTGTCCTGTATGGTAGCATAGATGTCCATACACTGCTTAATGCAGTTTATTCAATAACTGTAATGATCTACTTTGCTTAGGGGATGGAGGGGAGGGGGGTGATAGTTTGAATCCCTTTGACTCCCTAGTATATGTCTTTTTCTTGAAGAAGGACTTGTAGTTAATTTTGCATGTTTCTTATTTGAAAAACTGATTTAAAAAAAAAATGTAATTTGCTGCATTTAGCACCGATAAACCAACACAGAGTGGGTACGGTCAGTCGCTGCTTGCTGAGGGATGTCTTGAGAAGATTCAAACACTTATGAACCAATGTCAGTGAGGATGGTCTGTTGACTAACTAATTGCATTTCCCAATATTTTGCATATCTAACAGAAAATAATTATATACAGAATGCAACAGCAGGGAAGATGCAGCAAACAAAACAAAATAGTAGGTATAAACCCCAAACATAATAAATGAGTCTACCTTCAGTGCTGGGACGTTTATTTCTGACTGCATCTCTCAGTGCTGGAATACGTACCACCTTGTATTTATAGCCCAAATTTTTGTAGTTGGTGAACTTTTTTAAAGGAACTGTTGCAAAAAGAACCTCAGTCGGTTTCATCTTGTCACAACTAGATGAGTAAAGCAAAATATACAAAGAAATGTACAGGTTTTAAATGGGCATAATACTAATTACAAACAAGTTAAAAATGAGAATTATAAAATGCTACATCTACCCGGTATTCCATATTAATGTATGGCTCAGAAACATGGACACTAAATAAACAATTAGAAGACAGAATTGATGCCTTTGAGATGTGGGTATATAGAAGAATAGGGAGAACATCATGGAAAGAGAAGAAAACAAATAAAGAGGTGCTAAAGACACTTAATATGAAGAAAGAACTACTAAGAGAAATAAAGATGAAGCAAATAAAATACTTTGGACACATTAAAAGACATGACACCTTATTGAAGACCTTACTTGAGGGTAAAGTCAAATGGAAGCGAGCAAGAGGTAGGCAGAGATACAAGTGGGAGAGTAACATTACACGATGGACAGGTTACAGTCTAGCAGAGTGCACCACCAAGACAAGAGACAGGAGAATTTGGAGATACGTTGCAGCCAACCTTCGTTGCGGAGACGGCACTTAATGATGATGAATACTAATGCTCACTACAAAAAAACAACCAACTGGGCTCTGAAAATTAATAATCAAAATATTGAGTACTTCTAAGTTAATAAGCGAAATGAAGTCATAAGCTACAAGTTGTTCATCCTTTAAAATCAAAGCAGACCAATTAAGCTAAACTAGAGGTGATGAACATGCTAATGACTACAGTGTGGGTTTTGATTCATTTTCCATGTTCAGAATAATGTAGATGAAAATGGCTTCAAATGTGAAATGGCCAGAAATGAACATCATCATGGACTAAAATAAATATTTGTCAACCAGCTGGGAACTGTCAGTCATCATTTAATTGTGGCTATACTCAGGAAGATCAGAGAATATATGGATATGTTCTGTGTGCAATGATGATTATCTGATGACTAAATATATAACCACACTGGAGATGTGAATGAAATTTCCTTTCATCAAGACAAGCCAAACGATAGCATTACTCTCCAGTACTTTTGTGACAGGGAGATGCAAATTCCCTTTATCAAGCTGAGAATAAGATGGCACATTTCATACTATCTGGTCCCCATCGAGGCCAACTCCTTGAAGTGGAGATGGGGCTTAGTCCAGCCAACTGAGGCTGGAAACTAAGATTGTCGGGCAAACCCAATATCAAGCAGGGTAACAGTCCTGCCCAAGCAAGCACAGGTACTGAAGTCAGAGATACCAGGCCGAGAGGCACACCAGTAACCATGGTATCATGCAACTCGAAAAGTTGACATGTCTGCACGACAAAATTATAAAAATCGCCATGGTGCTCACTATGAGAGGTTTCCCCAGGCAGGAGCAGTGCCGGATTCTGAACCTCAACAGAATCCACCCCCAGCTACTGGAGGTCCCTCTAGTCTACTTTGTAGAGCCAGGAGAGGAATACAACTGGCCAACCAGACAGGACAACAACCCCTCTAAACATTATGCACTGGAATGCAGAGGGAGTTAAAAATAAAAAAATCGAACTAGAAAAAAACTTGCACCAGAAAGAGACTAGTATATGCTGCATACAGGAAACCCATCTAAACAATCTTTAGAGTTGACAGGAAAGATCGGAGGAAAGGCAGCATACTAACGCTGGTCAAGGATAACATCAGCACCATAGAAACAAAAACACAAGAGGAAGGTGCTGAATACCAGATTCAAATAAAAGGCAACTCCCTTGAACTGCACATACTAAACTTCTACTGCCCAAATGACATCCCACTAAACATGAACAGTATTAACATCCCAAACAAACACTGTCTGGCAGTGGGAGACTTTAACAGCCACTCCCAAAGCTGGGGATAAAACAATTTAGACAGAAGGGGAGAAGAGATAGAAAGTTGGCAAGATGATAACAACTTAATCCTCCTGAACAATCCACAGGATGAACCAACTTTCTACTCAAGAAGATGTCATAGCACCTCTTTTACTGGGGCCTTTTGGTTTTTAGTTTTCCTGTGGCACCATTTAGTTCTGCGATGGTGAAGGGTGTCTTCCTACAAGGCTCTGGATTTTGATTCTTTAGTTTTCTTTTAATTTCTTTTTTGACAACTTTGATATGTGTATGAGAGAGTGTTGTTGTGCTTTCTTCCTTGTAGATGTCAGCTAAAATGTTTGCTGCCATTTTTCCTGTGTGGAATTTCCCCGCTTCTTGATGACAGTCTTGTAGTGTGAATTCTTTGTTTCTTCATTTAGAGTTCTTGTAAGGTTCCATAGTTTGTTTGTGTCTTTTGTCATGTTTAGGCTGCTGGTCTTTTCATGCCAGCTCTTTTGAATCTCTGTTCTTTTCTGCTCATTGAAAGTGTGTTAGATGTCATTGTGTTTTCTACTGTAGGGTTTTGCTCCATTGTATATCTTGCATAATGCAGCTTGTTATGCAGTTTTTCTAGAGTATCAATCCAATTAGACTTCTATTCTCTTCCTCTCCCTCTTGGGATTGCCTTCTGTGCGGATTGGAGTATCACTTTATTTGTGAGATGTGGTTTATGTTATTTATGAGGGTGATATTCTGGCAAAGCTGGTCTGTTTGTTCACTGAAGAGGGTTCAATTAGCTTTTTTGAAGTTCCAGCTTGGGGACATGCTATGTTGTCTTGTACATGGTCACTTCCTCCCAGTTGACTTTCTACTGTTCTTGTAATGTGTCTTATGTCATCTGTTACCATGGCAAGATCTGGTGAGCTAGTTTTTTTCCAGGCTCTGGAGTAGAATGTTGGTTATCGTCTGGCTGGTTTATTGGAATTAATTTATTTTCCATCATCCAGTTTTCTATCTCTTCACCCCTTTGATCCATATCCTCATAGCCCCAGCTTGGTGAGTGGCCATTAAAGTCACCCTCTATTAGGTGACTCGATTCCTCTGTCTTTAGTTTACAAAGTTCCATTTTTGTGGCAGGAGCGCTGTAGCAGTTTGTGATTGATATTTCTCCACTAGGCAGCAGCAATTTCACTGTTATATGTTCCAGTTCTCCTTCTGATTTCTTTACTTCTGCTGATGGTATTGATGTTTTTACAAACATCAGTATACCTCCTTTGACTCTTTTGAGTCGATCTTGGCGGAAGGACTCATAATCCCGAATAAAGAATCTCTGTGTGTCCTTTAACCTTCACTGCGCCTATATTAACACCGGTCGGCAAAAAAAAAAGGCGGCGCGCGCCGTGGCGGCACACCCTATCCAATGAGATATCGTGAGATTTACACGTACTACAGCCCACTTGGTTAATGCACATAGCTGGGGACATGCGCAATCGAAGCCGGAACATCTCCACGTTCGCCCTGTCTATTTGAAAAAATTCTGTGTGCCAGCAAGACGTTGCAAACTGTAATTTCGTACCAATATCCAAGCCTTCAATCATGGATGCGATTTATTTTGAGTTTGTAATGGATGAAGATTCTGATGAGGAGGAAACTGTGCCGCTTACCGATGCAGATATAGCTCCATTAGATAATGTGTGGTTAGATAGACAAATATTAGTGACACTGATTCTGTGGGCAGTGTGGAAGAAGACATTTTGGAGGACCAGTTTGTTGAAAACTCAAGTGTCCCTTCGGGGGTATAGCCATGATCGGCTTAGAAATTTCAATGAAATTGTTGGATCTATAGGCCTAGCTGATAACCTTAGTGAGGTAGACGTGTTTCGTCTGTTTTTACAGATAATATTCTTAACATGTTGGTAACTGAAACTAATCGGTACGCTAAACAGGTTAGTGAATCGAAGGGACAGGACACCGGCTATGCATCTTGTATGAAGTTGTGGAAGGAAGTCACAGCTGATGAGATGACAGCCTTTGTTGCTCTGGTGCTTTTGATGGGACTGACCAAACGTTCCTCCTATGAATTGTATTGGTCTAATGATGGTCTCATCGAGATGCCTGGGTTCAGGAATGTCATGAGTAGGAATAGATTTTTAGCTATTCTTTCATTCTTGCACCTTGTAGACAACACAACAGCTGTTGCACGAGGGCAATCCGAACACAGCAAGGCGTTCAAGATACAAGGGTTTGTTGACAAACTTATTCCTCTGTTCCAACAATATTATCGCCTCTCCAAAGAAATCAGTATCGATGAAAGCATGATTGCTTTCAAGGGTAGGACTAGTCTTATGCAGTACATGCCCAACAAACCCTCAAAGTGGGGTATAAAGTCTTGGGCACTGGCTGACTCAAAGACTAGTTATCTCTGGAACTGGAAGCTGTACCTTGGGAAGGAGGAAATCTATGACAAAAAGAAAGGATTGGCTCACTGTGTTGTAATTTGTTGGCCACAATGCACGGTAAGGGCCATATTGTCTACATGGACAACTTCTTTTCCTCTCCAGCCCTTTTCAAGGAGCTTGCAGAGAACCAGATAGGCACTTGTAGCACACTACAATTGAAACGCAAAGGGGTTCCCCCGTGCGTTGAAGGGTCTAAAACTCAAGGCTGGTGACCCACTTCGTACTGAAAGTGATGACAATATTCTCTACCTGTCATGGTACGACAAGAGGCAAGTAAATCTGATGACATCTGCACACGATGCGCAGACCTTCAATAGGAAGATCCGTTCCAAATGTCATGGTGGTAATGTGAGGGATGTGGTAAAGCCATGCGCTATACAGACCTATACCCATCATATGGGAGGCGTTGATCGTGTTTACAAGCAGCTAACATATTATATCTCATTGTGCTAGTTCTTTCTAAACTTTTCCCGGACAACGAAACTTGTGGCATGGGTGTCTTTACCATGTGATTGTTCAAGAAAAACCACGTCACGAATGCCTTAGACGGATTAACCACTGCTCTCGTATCTCGACACCAATTTGTCAGTCTGTCCAGCTCCTTCTGTAGTTCCACGACGCACTCTTCTCGATTTCAGCTCTGTCTATACACCAGGATATCATCGGCATATGACATCGTTCTGCCAACACCTGTGATTTGATTGTCAGCAATATGTACTGTGTATACATTGAAAAGTACAGGAGATAGAGACGATCCCTGTGGCTGGCCAGGGCTAATAACCGTTGGTGTAGATATCCAGTTACCACACTTAAGAACTACAACCCTGTGCATCAGGGCGGCGCCAATACAACGCACGACTAAAGGATTAACTGCAAGATTTAACAGCTGGTGCATCAAGATATCCAAGGACACCCTATTGTACGCATCCTCAAGGTCTATTGCGACCGCACATGTCTCCATGTGCAAATCAAACCCCTCAAAAACATCCTGCGCAAATATAGCTGCATTCTGCCATGTCTTCTTTCCTGGACGATATCCTCCTAACAATGTTGGTAAACACTGGGTGTGTTTTTTGACAGAAGCCTGAGTTTCAGGGAACATGTTGACCACATTATCATAAGGGCAGGCAAAATCTTAGCAGCAATGAAGGTTATGGCTGCTGCGCAGTGTGAGTAAAGATTGTTATTTCTTTTGTACCAGGGTTTGGTTGTGGCTGTGGTGGAATATGCACTGGCAATTCTGACTCTTAGCCAAACTCAGATCGAAAGACTGGATAGAGTCCAGAATGCAGCAATGCGTATCATTCTGGGATGCACAAGAGACACATCGACAAGAGCTATGGGATACCTACTTGACTGCCCAACAGCTGAGCATAGATTACAGTATTGCCGTGCACGGGCGTACCTTCAAATACATGCAGATAAGGAACACCCGTTGCATTCCGAAATACAAAAAGTTAAAGGCAGCAGACTCAAGAGAGGAAGGTCGTGGATGGGAAGTGCTGAGGATGTAATACAAAGCATGTGCAGATTACAGGATGTGGCAGCAGGTGCGGAATGGATAGGTCTACCCACAGATTTCGAAACTTGTTTGAGAGTAGTAAAATCACTTAGCAGGGAATGCAGAGAATGGTGTCCCACAGCTGTGGAGAAAGAAGTGCAGGCTTTAATCAGTGAGAATAACAAAGAGGGGGATGTGATTTTATACACTGATGGATCTGTAATTAGGCATGTTCGCAGTGCTTGGGCCTTCACAGCTCAGTGCGCAGGTAAAACGATCAAGGAGGAAAATGGTTCCTTTACGGTCACTACGAGTAGTATGACAATGGAGACTATGGCGGTGACCAAGGCATTTGAGTGGCTACGCACACAGAAGGTAACGCAGGTCTGCATCTTGAGTGACTATGAGTATGATTAAGAAGGTACAAGTGGGTCTCGTTCGCGAACAGTGGATTGAGGCCTTGAGAAATGCGAGCATGAAAGTGGTTACATTTATTTTCGTGCCGGGACATGTGGGCGTTCGAAGCAATGAAAGAGCGGATCAACTGGCATCGTGCGCGATTGTGGCACAGGGCGATGGGGCAATGGATCGCGCTGACGTTTTGAACTCCTTAAGAGATATAACATGCGAGAGTGAGACTAATGTGGATGATGATTCCTTATCAATGGCTAGGATTAAAGATCAGGGATTGAAATGCGGTGTTGCTAGAGGTGAACATTTTGGAGGGCGCAGAAGAGTGATGGTCAACCAGCATAGGACCGGTACTGTCAGCAGAAGTGTGATGGCGGATACACTCAAGGAGAGATCGGAGCAACTATGGATGTGTCCAGTTTGCAGTGATGATGATCCGACGACTAACTAACTAACATATTATATGTTAGGCCACAGGTCCTGCAAGTGGAGGAAGAAAATTGTCTTTTACTTGTTGGAAGCTTGCTTTGTCAATTCAGCTGTCCTGTGGCGAGTTAAACATCCTGGCCGAGTCAAGGCGGAAAAATTTCGCTTGCAGATCATTCATGGGCTTCTTGAGGGTTACTATCAAGACCGGGCCCAGAGATGTCATGCACACCAGAGTGCACAGGCCGGCGCTACATAGCTGGTCGAGCATCAGGGTCAGCGAACCACAGCTGGCCAAGACCCTCAGTACACTTCCACGCAGTGGGCCTGGAAACAGGAGTGCAGCAATCCTGCTGTAGCCTGGCCAAGTACTAGGGATCGAAGATACGGGAATGCCAACCCGGCCCAAAAAAATGCTGGCTGAAGACGGATGTGTCAGGTCGAAAGGCGCAGATAACGCAGCTTGCTGTAAAACATGACACAACGCAGATCACCCTCATACGTCCTTCTCAGGACGGTCAGCGGAATGCTTTCAGAGGGTCCGCCGCAAGGCGTATGACGAAGAAGAAGAAGAAGACTATCAAGACCTGCGTCTTCCAGTTCCGGAAGAAGAGCAAGCCACCCACCGGATAGGATGACACTATCAACAGCACACCACATTGCTATAAATCCTAAACGGTTGTCCAGTGGCAGGCCAGCACTTCCTGACTGTGTTGTCTGTTCAGATTGGTCAAAGAAGCGCCACAAGACTCAGTATGTGAGCGTAGCATGTCAGGTCACTCTGTGCCCATATCTCTGCTTCCACACATTGCTAAATTTCAAGACTGATTGTTCATCTGAGCTGCACAGCAAGTAGGAGAACTGCACAGCAAGTAGGAGAACTGCACAGCAAGTAGGAGAACTGCACATCCAGTGGGTAAGTCATTTGTGTTTGTTGTTTTTATGTAATTTTAAAATAAAAATTGTCTTCACCTCTTGCGCAAACCTCGGATAGGATACATTTTTAAAAAAACAATTACACACCCATTTGCAGTATTCAATTTTGCATTTAAATCTGTTGAAATTATTTTAAAAGCTCTAATAACAAAAATGGTATTGAGTTTTCCAAACACCCATGTCTTGTTGTTTTTTTGCGAAAAAAAGGTCTTCACCTCTTGCGCAAACCCCGGGTAGGTTACATTTTTAAAAAATACACATACATAAATGCGGTATTCAATTCTGCATTTACATGCGCAAAAAAAAGTTATTGCGTTTCCGTAACACCAACCAGAAAAGATGAAAATTCTCAAAAAAGAAACCGGTGGCAGGAAGATGTTTTGTATTTTTTAATCCGGCTTGCTAAAGGTTAAGTGCGTCTCTTGTATGCACATTATGCCCGTTGATCTGGTTTTGCCTCCTAAATTCCTGTAGCTCAGGTGTTTTTGTTTCGCACCCCTTCTGCATTCCACTGAGTAACTCTGGGGCATTTGGTTTGGTCAGTAGTTTGGTCCATCTTCTCAGGTTGGGTTGTGATTTTTTCTGGCTGGGTTGTGATTTTTTCTGTCTGGGTTGTCTCCCATAGTCTTTCCATTACTTCCCCCCCCCCCCGACATGGAGTTAATAACCCCATGCCAGCAGCAAGAGCTTATAGCGACTCATACTTGCTTGAAGTTGCTTGTCACTGGATACATTGGGTATTTCAGTGGGGATAACAGCGCTGCCTGATATCCTGCCCCGTCCTGGTAGGCAGTAGCACTGATTTGGTCCATGCTGCTTAATTGCAGCGGACACTCCATATATGGAGGCCATCCCACTATCCGTCACATGTAGATGTGCCTGGTAGGGGTCGGTAGCTCCCCCCCAGGTCATGACAATTGCATTAGCTGCCCCTCCAATGCTCAGGCAGGACTTGTGTTATTGTGTGTTGACAATGACGCTGTATGTGTTGGCACAGACATATCGGAGATATTGCTCGTCTTTGCAGTCAATTCTCATTCCATCTGTGGCCTCCACACCAACGGATATTAGCCTAAAAGTTTTGGCCAGGAATACAGCAAGAGCAGCTGTATTCCAGTTTCTAGGGGTATCACAAGGAGGTACTTTTAGGATCTTGGTTATCTGCTAACATGGGGTCCGTAAGAGATCAAAATGAAACCCTTTGCACCCCTTACATTTCTCTGTAAACAGCCATAATCCGTTTCAAGATTTTCAACATCTCGTTGAACATTAAAACTATCAAAAATGTGTCCAATATGGCCAGGCCTATAAATAATTAAAACTTCAATTAAATATGTGCACAGGTGGATATATTTTCAAAGGTGGATAATTTGGAGCTAGTAATATCTTTAATGTGTATAACTGCAAGTATTATGTTTAAAATCTATTAGTTTGTGTTAACAATCTTGTAACTTTTCTTGTTATTTCTTATTGTAACTTTCCTCATACTAGGCTATTTAGGATAGTGTATTTCTTCTGTCAATACAAAAACAAACAGATTCTCTGATACCGGTAATTTTATAAGAAATCTGCAATTTCATGCATCAATCAAATATCATCATCATCAGGTGTCATGCAGGCTGGCATAGGCATTCATGGCTCTCCACAGCTCTCCGTCTCCAGTATTATGTATCAGAATCATTGTTGTTTCCCTGATATGCCAGGTTGTTAAACTGTTTAATATTTTCTCATGTTGCCACCCTCAATCTTGTCTGTTGTGACTATGTTCTCCAAACCTTCTTGTCTTATAATGTAGCTAAAAAATGAAGATTGTCGTTTTCTTATATTATTGACTAAGACCCCTCTCGTATTTGACTCTTTTTTGCACCTCCACATTTGTTTTTCTGGCACTCCATGGTATTCTCAGCATTCTTCTGTAGAACCACATCTCTAATGCTTCTAATTTCTCAATTTCTTGTTTATCGTCCAAGAATCGCGTCCATATGTTAGTATAGGAGTTATATAGCCCTGCAGAACTGTCTTCCTCACCTCTAATGACAAGGTCATATTACACAATATATTTTTCATTTTTCTGAATGTTGTTTTTGTCTGCCCTATTCTGCTTCTTATTTCTGTTGAACTTCTTCCATCTGCTGCGTAGGCTCCCTAATAGTTGAATAAGATTATGAAATGCATCACTGCTGCCTTTACTTACATTTACAAATGAATAAATTCTTATGAAGCACTAAACAGTTAAGTCACACATGTTAATATTTGTATTTCTCTTAGTACATAAAAGATTAATTTTGAGTCCACTTCATAGGTTTAGCTTAGACGTTAGTTTTTAAAACTACCTTCCCTTCTAACTTGGTAGGTACTTGGACATCTGGGATTAGCGTGTTTGGAAAATTTTGCGTAAGCTATATATTTCTTGTGACAGGGTTACATTTAGTGATGTTATCGTTTGTCATGTTTGAAACTAGATTTATTAAGTTATGTAACCATTTTTCTTTTTATATATGTAACTTTTAAGAGAGTTGGATAATGCCCAAACCAGCAGTTAATTTTTTAAAACATCAAAATTTGTTTAAATTATGAAAATTAGCCAACATTTTGAATGTTAATTTGTTGTATGTGCATCTGAAAATCATAGCAATGTCTCTTGTCAAGACAGATGCGTCTTGTCTTTGCGAATACAAAAATATATAGTTTCTGTATTTTATTATGTTTCTTCTTCTTTCCTTTCTCTTTTACCTTTTATGGGTGTCGAGAGAAATACAGTGTTCTTGATCTTGCTTTTTTGGCAACTTCAGATAATGTTATTTGGTGTTTGTATAGTGTCTCTTTGATGTTGTCGATCCAGTGTACTCTAGATCTACCCCTGGCTCTACATTCTGCTTCTCCTTTCTTCATATATGCTTTATAAAATAATGAATCACACAGTATTCTTTCCAGATGACCGGACCATTGTATCTGTTGGTTTTGTATGTATTGTAGAATTGATATGACACCCACTCTTTCTCTTATGACCTTATTTCTAATTCTGTGTCTTCTGGTCACTCCTGTGGCGTTTCTCAGACATCTCATCTCTGTTGTAACCAGTTGTCTCTTATGTTTTGTTGTTAAGGACCATGTTTGACATTTATTATGTTTAACAGATATATAATTTATTTTCATTATAATTATGTTAAGTAGCCACCATTTGAATATCAATTAGTTCTGTGTCCATCTAAAAATTATAGAAATGTGATCAACATACGCATCTTGTCTTTGCAAACACAAAAATGTATAGTTTGTGTGGCGCAAGTTTCTTTTAGTTCTTCATTGTGACCTTTGCTCTAGTTTTGAGGTATTACCTAACCTTTGTTGTGTGATTTCATAAGCTTAAGGTTAAGTACTTAGAGTACGGTTAGGATTAGAAATAATATTTCTAATGTGTGCGTACACCTCGCTGTGTAACGTGCATAAATAGTGATCGCTCAGTACAAATCATAGGAACATTTTTTTAAATATGTAAATTGGAAAAGAAACAGATTATGCATAAGTTCGTCTGTGTCTAAGTTGAACTCAGTGATTGTCGGGATGTGACATCATGGCAGCCATTAATTTCATTGGTGTTACATGGAAATCCATGATGTCGGCTAGTTAAAATGTAAACAGTGTGCTATTTATAGCACCGTGAAGAAACAAAATCAACTTTTACCAGATTGTGTATTGTATTATTGAAAATAACAAAGATACTTTTGACTGTCTTGACGGCAAAGGTACCGAGTTCGTTCCTCACCACAGGCAATTGTGCATCCGGACCGTTCAGAAAGCAATGGCAACCTACTGAACATATTTATATTGCCTAGAAAATCACCACAGCCAACAAATGCTGGGTTGATAGCTATGTCCTGGATAGGATATGCTACCAATTTTTTTATTTTTTTATTTTCATGTCAAATTCATTGGAAAAAAATTCATAACTTATTTCAGGAATGACGTACAGACTTGGTTGAGGTATCATTATTGAATTGAAATGTTAAGGGCTATCGAACTTAACTGTAATTATGTAGCACTATTTTGAAAATGTTGTCCAAGTACCGAAACTTAGACATAGTCAAGTTTAAGAATTTTTTGTTAACCAAAACATGGGTAAAAATTTGATTTCGTCCACCGTTGTGCTATAAATCATATTGATTCACGCCTGTTTAAATTCACAATTTTTAAATTCTAAACACTGATTCTAACCCTCCCCCCCCCTCCTAAAAAATCTATAAACTAATTCTAATCCTTTTAGCCCACATTTACAAAAATATATAATTTTATGCAACTTATCTAACACTGCAAATGTCACAACGGTGGACGAAACCAAATTTGCGCCAAAACATGTTGCAGCTGCAAAATTTGCAAATAAATAGTTTAAAATTTAAACTTAAACTATTTATTATTTAAAATTTAAACTATATAAAAATATAAATTATTAATTTTAACTTTAAAATACTCATGACGAACTTAAAAAAAATATATAACTGAAAGAGAGTTACGTTGGTGACTTATAGCACAGCGGTGGACGAAACAGCATTTTTTCCATTCATGGGAGAAAAGGGGTTTACTTCAAATAACCTTCGAACTTATTATTTATTTAAAAATGTATGTTACTACTTTCTTACCAAGCTCGACTTTCATTAGAGGACAATATCGGAGATAGTTCTATTTCTGGCAGCTATTAAAGAAAAAGGGTATGTCGTAAACAGAGATGTAGTTCTTCTTATCATCATCATCATTAAGTGCCAACGAAGATTAGCGTCTACATACTTTCAACATTCCCTGTTTCTTGTTTTGGTGGTGTATCCTGCTAGACTGTAACCTGCCCATCTGGTGATGCTACTCGCCCACTTGTATCTCTGCCTACCTGTTGCTCGTTTCCCTTCGACTTTACCCTTAAGTAAGGTCTTCAACAAGGTGTTATGTCTTTTAACGAAGGCTATCCATTATATTTGTCTGATCTTCATTTCCCTTAATAATTCTTTCTTCATATTAAGTGTTGTTGAACCTCTTTGTTTTCTTCTTCTTCCATGTAATTTATTTAGATATTAATATTTTCCTCATGTCATTGAAAGTACATTTAGTCATTCATATTCTCTTTTTAATTGCTGTCTCACATCTGCCGTCATTTAAGATTATGTGTCCAAAATATTGATAGTGTTCTACTTGTGGGGCCTATGTTTATGTTTAGCAACTTATTCTTCTGTGACTTTGCTGATTACTATGGTTATTATTTTGTGAATATTTATATCTAGTCCATATTCTTTACTTGATCTATTAGTCTTTGTAGTTCATGTTCGCTTTCTGTTAAAAGAACAGTGTTATCGGCATATCTCAGGTTGTTTATTATTTTTTCATTTATTTTGAGTCCTGACATTCTTTCTATAGGTCCTATATGACTTCTTATATGCCTGTCCATAAATTACAACACATTTTATCCCCCATCCCATTTTCCCCACGAAAATAACTGTCAACAATGCAGGGTTTCCGTCTCCTGTTTAAATATGTTTACATTTATCAACAAATGTTTACCCTCTCCTCCAAAAAAACGTTATATCGGCAGAATAAGTAAGAACAAAATACAGGTTTTCATTCACATTTTTTGGGCAAATGTTTTAAATTCAAATGATTTAATTTCATTAACAAAACAGTATTCGTGCCGTCAATTTTTGTCACTGTCCACACCCCCCCCCCCCAATAACAACTGTCTAATTTTTGCTGAGCCCCCTACCTCTCGGCTTTTCCCACTCTTCCCCCCGCCACCTCAATTTTGACGAAATTTATGATCATCCCCTAAAGAAAAAAAACATCCAGATTACCACAATCAGCTACAAAAATTGATGAGGTAGTGCTGAAAGAGTGGAATACGAAAATACGAGACGGAGTTACGTAATAATATAAGAAAGAGATGGACCATCTTCATTTTTATTGCCACGTTATGAGACAATGCCTGGGTTGGTGAGCATAGTTACAACTTACAATATAGAAGAAAAGAGAGATCGGTGACAGGGTGAGAAAATATTGGTAACCCACATCAATCAATCAATAAATAAACCCATATCCCTTCAGGGTCGTAGGGGTACCACATTGGATGCCTCAGCACACAGAGTTCTCCAGCTAATTCTTTCCTCAGCGATGCGGATGAGTGTAGAAATATCTTGCCCTGTCAATTCCTTGATGTTGTCTGCCCATGTCTTTATTTGCCCTCCTCTGCTTCCTCCACCCTCAACAGTTCCCTGCAGTATTGTTTTTGACAAGGAATCGTGCCTGCATACATGTCCGAACCATGCTAGTTTTCGTTGTTTCACTATTGAAAGCAATGGCTCCTGAACACATGCACACATCTCTACTTTATTTCTTACGTACACATTGGTCTTATGTTCCCTATAGGAAATTCGTAGAATTCTTCTGTAGCATTTGTACTCGAAAGCCTGTAATCTTCTCCATGTCCGCAGTGAGTGTCCAACTCTCACAACCATAAAACACAGCAGTAAGCACCAGCGACTTATACAGTTTGATTTTCACTCCAACACTGATGTTGCTTTTCCAAATCACAGTTAGCCTTGACAAGGACGCTAAAACCATCTCCAGCCTTATTTTTGGCAACCCACATATCGGAGGATGTCCGACAAATTGGAAGTGCCGCAATAATTAGACAAATATTGGTTATGGTTTTGTTTTCTTAACTGTTTTTGTTGTCTTGATAAAGGTCCCAATTGGACCGACACGTCGACAATTGTATTTGTTCTTTGTTTTATTGTTATTTTCTATATTTTATTATTTTATATTGACAGTTTTCTTCAGTAACCTGTCTACAGTATTTAGTATTTACCTGATAAAATATTGAATAGTCTGACTTGGTGTGACACTACACAATCTTGCCTGATACCCATTTCCATCTTCTGAAATCTTCCTATGGTTTTGTTAACTCTCATCGCAGCCGTTTATTTCCAATACGTATTTCTTACTATTCTCCAATATCTTTCCCATCAACATTAAGATTTTCTAGCAGTTTTATAATCTCTGCATGCCTCACCTTATCAAATGATTTGCTATAATCCCTGAAGTGCAGATATATGCCTGTTGTACTTCTATGGGCCTCTCCATTAATGTTCTTACTATATATAAGGTATTTCTTGTGCCTTTTCCTTCTACGAATCCGCAGTATTCGTCTGCTATCTCTGGTTTTATGTTTCCTCTTATACGCCTCATTATTATGCGCAGTATAATCTTGGTCATCTGACTCATAAGGCTTATTGTTCTGTGATTTTCGCAATCTACTGCACCAAGTTCTTTGGTAGGGCTATGAAAATTGACTGTAGCAAATCACATGGAATAAATCCACTGCTGTAGATGTTATTTAACATTTTGGTGATAAATTCAGCGTCATAATCTTCCAGAGCTTCGAACTCTTCCTTTCTAATCTTATGCGGACCAGATTTGTTGTTTTTCAAGTGTTATATGGTTTCTTTCACCTCTGCTTTTAATATACTTGGACTGTCATTGTTATAATTATATAGTATTATATAATTCATTGATATAGTATTATATCCTGAATTAAATATGCGTCTCTAGATAAAAGCAAACTCGTAAATAAGTGTGGGTGTGGGGATTAAACACCCAACAATCAGAACTTGACTTTTAGTACTAGGAATGTAGTCATGATTTGGGTAAAATCCACTCCGTAACAATTTTTCGCTAAAGATCATCACATTTCTCATCACAAAGAGGGAATTACACACAAAAATGGGGGAATGTCTTTCTTTTTAGGTAATGTCCCTTCTGCTGAAATCGTGTCCGTCAGTAATAAAGACCTGTGAGCAGAAATGTTACCAATAATGGACGTCACGACAGAAGGCTATTGCGTACATTCTAACTCATGTCTCTGTCTACAGGGAGAGTTGCTGCAATAATAATTTCATTCATTTTCCTTTTGCGCTGAAGTTAGCGCATAGGGCAGAGGTCAGATCTCTCCAATTATGTCTGTTCAAAGCTATTCTGTGCAGAATATAATTCAGTGCAATAATAATTTATTACAGCTAAATAATCGAATACAAGAACAGTGTACAAACTACTCACACGTAACTCTGTCTTTTATTATAAGCCAAAATGAATTCTCCACAAATAAATTCACAAATATAAAGTATATAAGCTTTCTATATAATCTGAAACTATAGTTTCAACTATAGTCTGACGTCTACACAGTGTACATCTACTTAGTCATACGTGTAAGGGTGTCTTTTATTATAAACAAAAAAATGAAGTGTTCACAAATATATTTATATATAATCAGAAAATATAGTCTCAACACGCTATTAGACGTTATAGAATTTGAGAATGGATTTAATGTTCTGTTCCCAATGAATTTACTTTTCACATTTACTACATACTACATCTAAGGATGTCTTCGATTAAATTGGCAGTGTCGTTATTAACAAAAACACTTAGAGCAGCAATATTGACCAGGCAATTGGAGCTTTCTACATGTCTAAGGAGGAGAGATAAATAGCTTTATATGAAACGAAGGAAGGTGTCAATTTCTCTATAATTTGACGCTCACTGAAATGTGAACAATTTACTTCTGTATTTTCATTATTATGATTTACATTCAGCAATTGTCCAGTTACACAAGGATGCCTGAATATCCGACTTTCATCTTTCCGGCTAATCCAGATGCATTTTAACAAATGCACAGAAACATAAAGTAAAAGATATTTTTTATCAGCATAATCAGGATTCTCAACACATAGGCCTATATTGATTTGACTTACTTTCAACAGTCCAGTGCAAACTTTGCATTTGATAGCATTATTGTCAACAATCACAGCAACTTCTGTGAAACCAGAACTCTGTACAAAGTTTATACAATTCATCAATTTTAAACGCAGATTCAACAATGCCATTCTGTTCATCTTTGTTCTATTACTTCTTGATATCTCCCAAAGATAGAAGATATAAGGAAAGCCTGTATTGTTGTAACTGCTTCTTTTGCATTATTTGCATTGCTAATTGGTTCACCCTAAGAGTAGGTTATTTATTATTTAACGTGCATCTCATCCATTTAATGTGTATCTTAGCCGATTTAACGTGCTTCTCATCTATTTTACGTGTATCTTAGCCGACTTTGCTTCAATTTCAGGTACTGAGATATTCTGGCATTAACAGACTCTGACAATTGAGAAGTTAAATTTCGTACTGTGCTTCAGTGGGGTACATAACATTTGCGAATCTCTAATAAATCTGTAGCAAGATGAAGATTTAATATATAGCATAAAAGCAAAACAAAGTGTGATACTGTTATAGTGCTTTAATTGCTCTTCAAAAACTCGGATTTGTGTCTCAATTATTTTCACATGTGTAGGTGTTAGTTGCCAAGTGTAGCATTGGTAGCATAGTGTTGGCACAAAGATGATCTTACTTATGTGTAGGTGTTAGTTGCCAAGTGTAGCATTGGTAGCATAGTGTTGGTACAAAGATGATCTTACTTATGTGTAGGTGTTAGTTGCCAAGTGTAGCATTGGTAGCATAGTGTTGGCACAAAGATGATCTTACTTATGTGTAGGTGTTAGTTGCCAAGTGTAGCATTGGTAGCATAGTGTTGGTGCAAAGATGATCTTACTTATTTGTAGGTGTTAGTTGCCGAGTCTGGCATTGGTAGCATAGTGTTGGCACAAAGATGATCTTACTTATTTGTAGGTGTTAGTTGCCGAGTCTGGCATTGGTAGCATAGTGTTGGCACAAAGATGATCTTACTTATGTGTAGGTGTTAGTTGCCGAGTCTGGCATTGGTAGCATAGTGTTGGTACAAAGATGATCTTACTTATTTGTAGGTGTTAGTTGCCGAGTCTGGCATTGGTAGCATAGTGTTGGCACAAAGATGATCTTACTTATGTGTAGGTGTTAGTTGCCGAGTCTGGCATTGGTAGCATAGTGTTGGTACAAAGATGATCTTACTTATGTGTAGGTGTTAGTTGCCGAGTCTGGCATTGGTAGCATAGTGTTGGCACAAAGATGATCTTACTTATTTGTAGGTGTTAGTTGCCAAGTCTGGCATTGGTAGCATAGTGTTGGCACAAAGATGATCTTACTTATGTGTAGGTGTTAGTTGCCGAGTCTGGCATTGGTAGCATAGTGTTGGCACAAAGATGATCTTACTTATGTGTAGGTGTTAGTTGCCGAGTCTGGCATTGGTAGCATAGTGTTGGTACAAAGATGATCTTACTTATTTGTAGGTGTTAGTTGCCGAGTCTGGCATTGGTAGCATAGTGTTGGCACAAAGATGATCTTACTTATGTGTAGGTGTTAGTTGCCGAGTCTGGCATTGGTAGCATAGTGTTGGCACAAAGATGATCTTACTTATGTGTAGGTGTTAGTTGCCGAGTCTGGCATTGGTAGCATAGTGTTGGTACAAAGATGATCTTACTTATGTGTAGATGTTAGTTGCCAAGTCTGACATTGGTAGCATAATGTTGACACAAAGATGCTCTTACTTATGTGTTTCTGTACTTCCGTGTTGTTTTTTGGGTGCTATAGCAAAAGTGACATCTGGTATATCACAATATTTGCATTTTGACATCTTGTTTCTATCTCTCAATTGACTCGCCCGTCTTCTGTGAAGATACTTCGTAGGTACTTGAACTCTGCGACTTGTATTATTTGTGTGTTCTCTATTTGAATGTTTAAATGCTCTGTTGATCTCGTTATTTGCATAGTTTCTGCCTTTTGTCTATTGATCCGCTTGTTGTATTTATTGCATATTCTTGATAGTGAGTTGATTTGAGTTTGCAGTTTTTCTTTATCATCATACATGATGTTTTTATCGTAAGCGAAAAGCAGTTTATTGAGTTTGTTTTTACGTTGTTCATTCTCTGTTGTTTCATTTATCAGAATTTGTATAAGAATACGCATATAAATTCTACTACATATGACTGTATATAAAAATAAGATGACAGCAATGTTGATGGAAAAGATCTAAAGATAGTAAGAAACATGTATTGGAAACAAACAGCTGTATCGAGGGTTGACGGTAATGTACGAGAATTTCAAAAGATAGAAATGGGCATCACACAAGGATGTGTAATGTCACCAGATCGTTTCTTTCTGTATACAGAGGATATTATGTGAAACTTAGAAAATATGCTAGGAATAGCAGTTAGAGGTTACAAAATCTGAATAATCTAACATATGCTGACGATACAGTTCTGATTGCAGGGAGAGGACAAAAAATGTAAACCTTGTTAGACATGGTAGTAAAATAAGTGAAAACAAAGGTGTCTAAACAAGAAGAAACCAGAAGTAATAGTTGTTTCAAGAAATGCACACCGCCAAAATGCAGCATTACTATCTATGATTCAACATTAAATCATGGGGATAAAGTCAAGTATCTTGGCACCATTTTAACATCAGATGGCAGGTGCTTCAATAAGTAACAGTAATTGCAGTAAGAGTAACTGTAACAATGAAACAGTAACCCTATGGTTTTTTTTAATTGATAGAACAAGGGGATCTCATCCAAATTACTGGTTTTTGTATATAGGAAACAATAATTTGTAAAAATATTTTAGACAGATACATACAATTAAAAAATAATACACTAATTGGTAAATGCAAATTTAAAGTTAAAGTACATCAGGAGTAGATTTGTCAACTTTGTTGTGACACAATAATTAATTAAAACAAATCTGTTGACAACTGTGTATATTATCTCCCCTTCATTGCAAACGTAAAACCACCTTCTATAAAGTGAAAACCACCTTCTATAAAGTGGCAAGTTCCCTGTTTACTGTGACTAAATTATATTTTATTAATGAAGCATTATGTTTAGTCAGTGTGACTATCTAAGACACATTAGTCAAGTTTTCTTCCAGTAAACAGAGCCCTATTTCTATCTCGTGAACACAGTTCACGAAAGTAAGATTGCTCTTAAGATGTCAACATTAGGACCAGTAAGAAAAACCAAAACACAAACAATGCGTGTTGTGGTCTGTGCTATGTGGTTTTGATCAGTGGTGCCAATGTGGTGTGGAAAAATCAAGCAAAGTTAGTGGTACTGTTATTGTTGTCTAACATGCACATCGTAAAATGTGACTAAGAAGGTTTTGGGAGGTTGAGTTGGCTCTCATATTCAATAGAGGATCATGTTATCCTGAAGTCATGCTGAATAGGGTGTGTCAGATCGAAAGGCGCAGATATCGCAACCACGATGTAAATGATGACATACCACATTCCATTCTCCGGATTACAACCTGATAACATACAGGAGTTTGAGGACGAACGCATAAAAAGAGGAAGCAGATAAAGATCAGTGGTTTTCAAAATGTAATTTGGTTCACGTTTGGGGCTATATATTTGAAGGGAGGGGGTTAATTTCACCAAAAAATGAAACTATGGCGCAAATTCTTCTAGATCTGCGACATAAAAATAAATTTTTTAATGCTTCTATGCTTTTACAAAACTGCCCACTATATCACAGCACAAAGGGGAAACGATGGCTATCTGAAACAGCTCTGGCGGAAAGCTCTACTGCACTGTCTAACTGTTGCACTGTCTAACTGCTGCACTGTCTAACTGCTGCACTGTCTAACTATTGCACTGTCTAACTGCTGCACTGTCTAACTGCTGCACTGTCTAACTGCTGCACTGGAGCTGTTCTTTGAACAGTTCAGTTCTTTGATGGAATCCATATCAGCATCTGACCTGCTGGAAAACGAGGAAGAAGGGGAAAAGAATTATGCGATGCATAAGATATACGATAGTAATAATCCTTGAGGAAAGATGACAAGCTTTTTTCTGGTCTATAGGAATTAATCTCTAGTGCCGGGAACAACACATCGGCTGGAAATACGAGGGCTGGGACAACACAGTGCAATATAAGGAAAAACGGATTTAGATACAAATGTTATCAATATGTATACGCACGACATACTAGCGAATAGGCGCAAAGACATACGACGTTTTGAAAAAGAAACCATCATCAGGACAAACGATAGCTGACTAACAATGAATAGAAACACACATATGACGAAATGGGAGGCAAGGGATGATGAAAGTGGGAGAGAAAGAAGTAAAGCACAAGTGGATATTAAGGGAGTGATATTACGCATGATGTGATCAACCCTGGTAACAGGAGATAAAAAGGACATTGAGATCTGGTCAACAAGACATAGATGCTTTCCATCTTAGTTCTCACTCTGGATAATTGAGTTTCTGCGTTCTTTCTCAAAGTCCTGCAGAATAGCAGGGTGTAGTTCGTAATGCGTTTTGTCATTGTTCACAACATTGATGCGAGATCTTCGCTTTTGACTTAACACATTCGACTTTATAATGGCACTGGATCATTTTGACCTTATATAGGAGGGGCAGCCAACTCCACCATATAACCTCCTTAGTCGCTTCTTAAAATATACATGGAAGGCAAACAGTATTGTTATTCTTTGTTCCCCTCTCGAGATTAAAAAAAACAACAACTAATGGTGTGTGACTTTTTAAAAACAATTTGTGTTGTCTAGTGCTTTTGACGGAACGAGTTGGTGGCACTTGCCTAAACACAATACGTATTAAAAGATGGTTATTTTGTGCATCAATCATTCAGGGCAATATACTGCTAATTTTCCCAAACAACTTGTATATCATATATTAATAAAAGAAAAGTGTGAAAACCAGAATACTGGTTTCATTAGTTATTATAAAGATAAAGAATGCAACAGATCGCATGTAACCCACGTCTGCTGAAAGACACAGTACAAATAGAAATGACCGGAATATACCAGTGTGGTATCAAAAATTCCCCATTACACATTGTTTACTACACTGTATAATCTTGTCTCTCTATTAGTTGTGTAGACTATTTGAAAATAATCCATCTGAAGTCACATTATTTAACCATTACAGTGATTTTCATTGGTCACTTTTGTATACATTGTGTTGACAGCCAATGACAAATCAACGTCAAGTAAAGTCATTTAGAAGAATGAGTTCACGTGACTGTATTTGACGAGAGACACGGTACAGTAAGTCGATATGACCTAGCAAAAGACACCTTACAAAACATTTACAAACAAAAATGTAATAGTCATGATTGAATGATTGTCCAAACAAATGTCATGTGTTTTGTTTTTGCGAAAACTAATTGTACTTGAATTAAACTCATAACATAAAAACATGGATCTTTTTGTACTTGAAGTTTTAAGAAGATAAAAATGCGATTGCAATGGAACAATGGGATAAAAACTGAGGCTCTGTATGGAAAAATAATTCTGTGAAATATATTTTGAGGCTCTGTCTAGGATAGCAGGGTTATAGAGAGTGGACATTTCTATTATTCATTAAGGGTCATAACCCCGCAGATACTATCAGTTAAGGGGATGTAATACATGTGAAATGTATTAATATGTGCAAATATATTAATAAATCATAAGAACACAAATATTTTGATCTGATCATGTGGTAATATAATTTAAATAAACAACTCTCATTTATCTTGAGTGATTTTATGTAACTCTTCCCCGTTCTACTATTTATAAAAACGTTTTTTTGAAAGCAATATGCACGACATTCTTCCCTAACTGTTGACATGGTGAACAAAAGTGTGGCACATAAGCTTTTGGATGTTAAGGGATAATGTCCGTATCAGGTTCAAGTTCCCCGCGGAACTTATACAAAAGTTGGCTCTTGACTTTGTATGGGAACTAGTGTCAGTAGTCCGTTCACATGTCTTAGACTCCACCGCGGGGTCAAGGTTCAGCCAGTGTCGAGTCAGCTCGCTCGTCACAGTACCGCTTGGGATCTAGGCTGGTTCCTCCCCATATGACATGTTAAGACAGGACGAAGTCACCGGGGTGAAGTTTTCGGTCGTACGGAATGTTAACAGCATAAACGTGCTCAGCTAAGTGGTGAGCTATACTTAGCGTCCGAGTGGCTTTCGAATGTCGGCGCCTGCTATGTCATACCGCCTCGAGAGAGGATTACGGGGGTATAGGAGAGCTGCTTAGAAAGTGCTTCACTCGACTTTTTTGTCATGAAATAACTTTGGAATTACTTAAATTTTAGTATTATTTGTATTTACACGGTTACCTCCCTTACACTTAAACGTATTTTTGATTTAACATTTGGATACTGCTATTTATTGGAAAGAATAAATAAAGTATTTTGATAAAAAGTAGTAATGTAGTCTTACAGTTTTTATGGCCATAATTCTTAATTTAAAAGATCTTAATTATCTAATTATAATTTCGTTAACAAAAGAAAATAAATTTAGTATTCAAAAAGGAAACAAATGGGATTGCAATTTGTGAGTTTTAAAACACTTCATTTTTGAGAGAAAATTTACTTTCAACAATAACGCAATATAACGACATCCACCTGTGTCAACTGAGTTTTAAAAAAATGTAAACTCAAAATATTTTGACTTGATACATTGCTTACTAAAATTGCGGAAATATACATTTGTTTATGTTAATGGCACATATGTATTGTAATTGTATGTATTGAGTGCAAAGATTTGTCCAGGTCTCACCGAGATTGTCTTGGTTTTATAACACTGACTTATATCTCGCCCTGTTTTGCCTATGTCCCAATTTCTATAACAGTTTACAAATACAACGAATGTGTTACATGTTCAAATCAACACACTTGGTCTCGCTTCATTCAAGCGAATAAACACGTTTGGTAACCCTAAATGCGGTAGAGCGTGAAGACTTTGATTTATTTATACATAGATCAGTGGTCATAAGGTATTTTCTGTAGTATTAATTAATTTCACAGTATTATGTGATTGCCATGTGTCTTCTGTCATGGAGACCATCCAATAAAGAAATTAAATTTCCAACACAGCTGACCCGTGTATTTGTTATAATTAAAAAGAAAGAATCTCCCCAAGAATCTGTTTCTAGTAAACAAAAATCTGAACGTAGTGATAGATAAACTTAATTTCCAATAGAAATCGTCGTTGGTTGGCGGGACTGAAAGGGGAGCATGGGGAGCTAAATTGTTACCTGTCAAGCATATCGTAAGCAGCAACTAAGAGGAATTTAAGGTGGAGTTTGTTGTCCCATAAAGGCCCGTAGATAAGTAGGTTCTAGGGTTGAGATATTCAACTTCCCGTACTTTAACAATTAGAATAGGTCTATGCCTTTTAGTATTAGAAATTTGGCCAAAATGCGGGTAATAAGACCCCCCCCCCCCCCCCCCCCCCCGAGATTTTCACAAAAGGAACATAACAATTTACATGAAGAAGAATACACGAAAAACACGAATGACCTTTTTTAAGGGATGTACTCCTCCCCCCTCCCCCTACTTTATAACATTTATAACATTGGTCTCACCCCACAGTGTCAAATTGACCTAGAGGCTATGCTAAAGTTCGATTTGTCAGTTAAGCAGTCAATTATGGCACAACTTTTATCTGGACTATATCCTGCTGATCTGCAGGAGCTTGAGAATGGATACAGAAGATGAAACAAGAAGTTGAAAAGATGTTTACACCAGAAGGAATCGATCTTGAACAGATGTGTACACCAGAAGGCATTGATCTTGTGGAAGAATGGATTATCTTTTCAAGACTATCTTTGCAATCACTAGGGAGTTCATTGATAAACATAGACTATGAATGCTGTGTTCATGGAGTTCGTCTCCGAACATTTTCATGACACGGATGTTGTGAGACACAGACGATCAAAATAATCAACAATCAGTGGTTCGAATGGACATTTACCACCAGATCACGTGGAAGAACAGTTCACGAAACCAGTGGAGCCTTCACTAAACAACAAGCAGCCTAACGATGTGTGTGTTTGCTGTAACGCAAGTACACTTGCCAGAAATTGAAGCCTATTTCTGCTAAGACGATATCAATATCATCACCATCAGGTGCTATGACGGCTGGCGTAGGCGATCATGGCTCTCCACAGCTCTCTGTCTCCAGTATTATGTATCAATATCGCTGTTGTTTCCCTGCCGTGCCAGGTTGTCAAACTGTCTAATATTTTCTCACATTGTCGCCCTCTGTCTCTGCTGCCTTCAATCTTGCCTGTTGTGACTATGTTCTATAAACCTCATTGTCTCATGAAGTGGTCAAAAATATGAAGATTGTCTTTTTCTTATATTATTGATTAAAGTCCGTTTCGCATTTGACCCTTTCAACACTTCCACATTAGTTTTTCTGGCAGTCCATGATAATCAACATACCTTAACCAAAAGGTTTTAATCCCTTAGCGACCAATCATCAACTAGGGATACATTTATTCATGCACTGTAAATGTCACGTGAATGTGTCTCCTGTGTAAATCATTATTACACGTTTTTGAGTATTCCTGTATTTCTCGGTTGTTGGTTTTTTGTGTTGTGTGTGTGTGTGTGTGTGTGGGGGGGGGGGGGGTTACCGTGAGGATAAAATGAGACGATTGAACAGACCTAAGTCTGACCTATTTATTCGAGATTCTTAATCATGGTTGGCACATACTTTAAAAAAAAAAAGAAAGTGACATTTCCCCCGTAAACATGACAGAAGTTTAACATTACAATAGGGTATTCATTTAAGATGGGTTACCGTCTTCGCACGAAAGGTCAGCAACAGTCTCCATTTACCTCATGTTCCTTTCCCTGCTATCACACCATACTTTAAGCGTATAACCTGGTGTTGTGGCCTACGCCCACAGGTGGAAAGTTGGGGGGGGGGGGGGATTTCATTGTTTATGTGGACACTTCGAAAAATAATTTTTTGTACTTGAGATTTAGTTGTCTATTATGTTTTGAAAATTGAGCCTACTTAACTTTTTTTTTTTCTTCTAATTATTTGCTAGTGCTTTCTTCCTAAAACCTAAGACTTCTGTCTTGAACAAGTTATATTCATTTAGGTTTCATTTATAGAATAGGTTAGGTTTCATTTATAGAATAGGTTAAGTCAATTTTTGAATAGACCTATAAAAAATGTAGGGCCCCTTTATGTTTACATGGGGGGGGGGACATCAGAATTTTTGAAAGATTGAGGTGGGGAAAGGTTTAAAGAAATGGTTGGGTAACACTGCTATAACATGCCAGGTTCACAGTAGTACCACATTGGATGAAATAACACCCAGAGTTCTCCAGCAAATTCTATCTTCAGCAACTCAGATTAGTGAAAATATCTTGACCTATCCAGCCCTTGATGCTGCCTGTCCATGATTTTCTTAGTCTTCGTCTGCTTCTTCCAACCTTGACTGTTCCCTTTAGTATAGTTTATGACGAATAATCATATCATCACACGTCCAAAAAAACCATCAGGACCGTAAAGAAGTTTTCATAGAGAAAGGGGGGTTACCTATAAAATAATGTGAAAAAAGGCATTTGCCAATTTTTGTATGTAATTCCCTCTTTTTGATGCGAAAGCGGATGACTTGTTTTATGCGAAAGCCGATAACTTTATTGATGCGAAAGCTGATGACTTTTTTTGATGAGAAAGGTGATGACTTTTTGATGAGAAAGGTGATAACTTTTTTAATGAGAAAGATGACCTTTTTGTGAAAAATCGTTAATGTAGGGGGTTTCACCCACCTTTTGGCTAAATACCTAGAAATAAAAAACGTTATGATTTCCTAAGGGTGGGAGGGGGGAGTTGAGCACCCACCTCCCTTAACAACAGACCTATAAACCATGCAAGTAGGTATATTTGTTGCTTTACTATTGGCAGTTATGATTCTTATAGACCTGTATGAATATTTTATTTCTAACATTCACATTTGTCGCTAGATGGACTAGTATTGTGGCACGGTAAAAGCTCACCAACCAAGCTTATTGACAAAATGAGAGGCAGAGAGTCATGGAGAAACATGATCGCCTATGCCATTTGGCATGGCACTTGATTGATTGACACATTTGTCTCATGCTCTCTATAGGAGATGCGCAGAATTCATCTGTAGCATTTGTATTCGAAGGTCTGTAACCTCTCTCCATGACTGCAGTGACTATTCAGCTTTCACACCAACACAATAGACAACATAAGTGAGTTTCAAAGTTATTTTTTCACACTAACACTGATTTTGCTTTTCCCCATTAAAGTTAACCTTGACATATCCGCTACATCCATCTCCAGCCTTAGGGACCTATCTCTAAGTCTGTTTTGCGTTTTCCATCGCTGCATAGGCCACGTCTCCCCATAATTAACCAAAATGTCACAATAAGAATTCCTAAGACACATTAATTTTGTGATGTTTATTTGTTCAGTGGGACAGTTTTTTAAACGACACCATGCTACCAATGCCAAACATGGTCTTTAATAGTCTCGCAGCAAAGAAAAATCACTACATGTGAAATGAAATGTATGAGAAAAGCTGTAATGGTTGCTAAACTAGATAAAATAAGAAATAAAGCAATTGAGAAAAGGATAGGTATAATATCATGTATTGAACATATCAAAAGACAGTAAGTAAAATGGTTTGATCACCTTATGAGAATGAAACTAAATACCAATAAGAGCATATAACAAAAGAGTATCCGGACATAAAACCACAGGCAGACCACGAAAATGGTGGATAGAAAAAATCAAGATAACCTTGAACAAACATGGACTCAATTCAACCAAGGTGACACATCTGGCCCTGGATTGACAACACTCCATCCGAGTAGTACGCTCCTTCATTAGGCATTTGCATTAAGCTGAAGTCTCCTGGGTATGAAAGAAAGCCCATAAAAACCACCCCACTGCACATAGGCAGTAAGATCTAATCACTTGCAATTCCTGGTGCTAGAAAGAAAGAAGAACGGCTGGTGTGAATACTATCAACCATAATTCACCTGGAGAAAGACAACAGCTTTTTAAAATAGATTTAGCAAAGTCCCAGATGACTGGTTAAATGTAACTGTAGGGAGCAAGTCTAAGATGATTGGTTAAATGTAACTGTAGGGAGTAAGTCCAAGATTATTGGTTAAACGTAACTGTAGGGAGTAAGTCCCAGATGATTGGTTAAATGTAACTGTAGGGAGCAATGCTAGGATCTGGGAAGTCTTTTACTTTAGAGAGGTCTTTGCTGTGACCATCCTGCATTTTTGAGACAAACTGTTAGGTAAAAAGGGTTGATTCCCTACCAGAGGTTCAGGCATGATTTCTTCCCAGAAGTCATTGCAGAAAAAAATCATGAGGATTTGTATAGTGGAATTTCTCTACAGAGAATCCTCTTATAACACATTTCCCTATATAGCATCACATTTAAAAAATCCCCAATTATATTTATTCTTTATTGTTTGTACTGTACATGGTAAATTTCTGTTATTACATACATATTTTGTTGGTCTGGACCAAGTTGTTATAAGGGGATTCAACTATAATAAACCCTACATCTTCTTAGTTTCCTCTCATAGCATACATAGCAGATTGTAGTATTATTCATCTTTGCTCCACCATTGAATCACTGTAACACAAGCAGTTAATTTTTTTAATAAAAATATAGCATAACTTTCTGTAATATTTATAATTTACTGAATGGCCTTTTGCACCTTGCAGACGAGTATTAAGAAAACAAACAAAAACAAGCCAATGAGCCTTTTCTCTCAGTAATGAAGACTTTCTAAGCGATAATGTTGTTAAAGCAACAGAAGATGTTTGTTTTCATCTTTCCCTTTTATCTTCCATATCTTTTATTATATTGTTCCTAAACAACATCGCCCCAGCCAGCACGCAGATTGTGTCTCCAGACAGCTCAAGTTTTGGCCATGTTTGCCAGATTTTGGAGAAATCTTTCATTGAGGACTTACAAATGTTTTTGTACCTCAGCATTGGACTACCACAGGCCTTCAGACGCGTCTCTGAATAGTACTTATTGTGGAATACAACAATTTGGCATTCTGTGGACATGGTCCAGCCCTCGCAATCTATTTTTATTAAGTGTTTCCATGGCAGATGGTAGCTGAGTGTGGCGTAAAAGTTCTATATTTGTGATTTTATCGTGCCATTTAATGTAAGATTTTGCTGAGACATCTTAGCTGAAAGGTGTTTAGTCTCCTCTCATGTCTTGTGTAGGTTGTCCATGTTTCAGATCCATAATATAGTTTGGATTACCTTGTTGTGAAGCAGACATTAGTCATTTCAGCAATATTCTCTTGTATGGCTGGTCGAATATACTATCGATATAATCATAAAAGTACACTGTTCAGCAGATGTGGTAAAAACATTGAATGTATTAGTTACCAAAGCCAAAGGTGTCAGGCAATTGGTGAAAATAAAACAGCAACACAACACATTTCCATCGTGTGGAATTACATTCTGTTGGAAATCTTGTAGGATCACTGTGCTACTATAAGAGATATTTATGGGAGTTTGAGAACGAACAGAATAAAAAAGACCTACATAGTGTATAAACAGATAACAAACATTGCATTTTTTGGTTCAAAATGTATTTAGATTTGCACACTAACTTTTCATTCCTCACATACTAACTTTTCTTTCCTCACACACTAACTTTCCTTTCCTCACACATTAACATTTCTTTCCTCACACACTAACTTTCCTTTCCTCATGTACTATAGCATTGTGAATGTTTATGTAGTTGATGCATCTGTTATTCTTATGGTGAAACCAATTCCATTCTTGACTGTTCTTCACATAAAACATTCAAGTAATAACTGTTTCTCACTGATGGTACCAAGACTTGTCTAGTTTCTCATTGATGTACCAAGACTTGTCTAGTTTCTCCATGATGTTACCAAGACATGTCTAGTTTATCTTTGATAGTACCAAGACTTGTCTAGTTTATCCTTGATGGTACTAATAAACTTGTCTAGTTTCTCCTTGATGGTACCAAGACTCTTGTCTAGTTTCTTCTTGATGGTACCAAGACTCTTGTCTAGTTTCCCCTTGATAGTACCAAGACTCTTGTCTAGTTTATCTTTGATGGTACCAAGAAATTCAAAATCTAGTTTCTCAGAGTGTTTCTTAATCAATATTTTTGTTTTGGTAGTGTATTATATTCAGGAGATAGCATCAACCCAGCATTTTTTGGCTTTATTTATTTTCTATGCAATATAAATACATTCAGTAGTTTGCCATCTCTCTGAACAATATTAATATACAATTGTCTGCGGTGAGATTTGAACCCAGTACTTTGGCCATTACAGACTCAAGAGTTTGTGAGCTGGAGGAAGTGGGAAGAAGCTGTGAATGGGTGGCATTTAGCAAAGATAGAAAGTTATTGACAACAGCTGTGATTCAGATGGGACAAGAGTGCAGTGACTGGGCTGTCAACAGAACAGAGGGATGATCCAAGAACTCATACTGCAGCACTTGAAGCTACATATAATTTACACAGATGGCTCAGTAACACAAGAAACACACATGTGTGATTGGGGTTTTGTGGCCTACCAAAATGGCAGGAAATTAGCTAAGAAGTGAGCTGCATATCCCACTATAACATCAAGTACGAGAATGGAAATAGAGGTAGTGACAACAGATCTCACTTGGCTGGCAACGCAATCACCAACAGACTCAGTGATTTTATTTAACTCTCAAAGTATGCTGTGCAAGATAGAAAAATGTTATGACCAATTATACTGTACGCCTAAAGAAATACTACAAAGGAGGTGCATCTAATGTAGTACCGCAATGACCCTGACAAATTATGGGTTTATGAATAGATGGTTCATTTGTCATGTCAGAAGTGATAAGACTAAGGCATATGGTTCTTGCATTCCATGTACCCAATCTGGGTATTACTGATTGCTTGTTTTGTCTAGGTACTATACATGATTAAAATCAGTTTCCCCATGTTTCATCTATTTCAATGTGTCCGATGAGGCAGGCAGAAATAATGGGCAACACCTAAATAGCAGTGCAGATTATGCCAGGTGTTAGCTGACCAGTACAACTAAATTGCTGCTCTCACTGAAATGAGTGACTCATAGTGAACTCCCACAAATTTAAGAGAAATTGAAACTTGTAAACTGTCCCTTTCCGTGTTGTGTCCATTGACAAGAGGCGTTCTTCAAGGTATGGTGGAGGTTGAAAGAAGACTAGGAGGCCAGAAGAAGACATGGCTAGATAATATCAATGACTGGGCAGGGTGTGAAGTTTCAAAACTCATCAGGATGGTAGAGGATAGCGATGTGTGAAAATCTTTCTGTACCAAATTTATCAATGTGACACTCCTACGACCCTGACAGACTATGGGTTTTAGTATTATATCAGTATCTTTTGCCCACCTCATCTTCTCCTACCATTGCCATTTAACTATGATTAAATTTTATGATGCGACTAATGCATGCAATGACATCGCCAGTACAATGTGAACGATTGGCTTTCATCCAAACATATCGCCAGTACAATGTGAACGATTGGCTTTCAAACCACAAGCTAATTCAACCAAGTTGAGTCTCTGAAGTGAACCAAAAAACCCCTCTACCACCGAGCCAACATATGGAGAAAATGTGTATTATCAAACAGTGTTCAGAACAGAATAGACATCTGGAGATAGTGCACACTGCAAACGTTTGATGTTCAACACTGAAACAAAAATGTTTTACTTCAAAGGTAGGAAGCCTCCTGATGTTTTTGGCAGTTGGTGAAAACTGTGACTTTAATGTCACTTCATAGAACTAAAAGGTTTAGCTCGATGTGCAATTTTTAATTTAACTAGCTGACAATATTAGGTTTGCCTCTTCTGCTCTAGATGTAAAACTGGTTACCAAATAATGTAGCAAATGTTTGTAGTGCTTAGATGGCAGGAGTAAGTTCAGCCTACAACTTACAGCTGTATATTTCCATGTGACAAGACTAAAAAACCTTGGCAGAGACATCCACAGAACTGTAAGTCAATAAATCTTCCATTCTTACAGTGAGTTCTAAATATTACAGATCTGAAAAAATCTTGGCGGAGACACTCACAGAGCTGTAAGTCAATAAATCTTCCATTCTTACAGTGAGTTGTAAATATGACATGTCTTTTTCTTTAAAAAAAACCTTGGTGGAGATACAGAATTAACACTATCTGCTATAACGAAGATTCATCTCTTTTACTGAATTCCCGGTTATAAATCTGTCAAAATGAAACCTCTCCAAATCAATTGTTACATAATTTCCACAAAAATAAACTCTGTGATTGCATGACCGATGCCAATAGCATGTTGTAACCCATGTCCACCCAATCCATTGGCAAAAATTAAGTTTTTCAGGTAAGGATGAGGTCCAAAAAGCAGGTTCTGGTCAAAGAAATTGCAATCATTGTAGCCAGCCCAAGCAGTTTTTATCTGAAAAGAGGGATACAAGGTAAGAGAAATTATGAAACAAAAACCAAAATATTGGTTTGTAAATTCAGTATGCAGATAAATCAGGTCATAGCAAGACAACTATATACACTAAAATGCAAAATACTATATCATTAATTTAACAAAGATAGGAAGGGAAGTGTCACCTTTACAAACAAAATAAATATCTAATAATAATAATTCAAATATATTCTGTAAATAATTCAAATATTACATGTGCTGTCAATCATTTCTTCTTATGGTCCATGCCATGTGACATTGGGTATGTTTATCAACAGCCTTCTGTTTCATGTGGAGTCAATAATTTCCAACACGGATGATGTTCCATACCAAAATGCTAGGTTGTCCAGCATCTTCACGCTTTGCCTTCCCCTACCCTTCTAATTTATGAATGAATTAATATCAACAGGCACAAATGCACAAGACATGCAATCCCTAGCAACTGACCGACAGGCATGGAGAACTATGACATCCGCCCTATGTGCCAAACTTGGCAAAAGAGGAACTGACTGACTGACCCTTCTTGCTCCTCAACTTGTCTGTTGTCATGATGTGTTCCCTCTTACCTGTTCTCATGATATGTCCAAAAAATGTGTACTGTCTCTTTCTGATGCAGGTGAGCAACTTTAAAAAAAAAAAATTAATTTCTTTCGCGTCATCTTCATTACGCTCTTTTATATGTCCATGGTGTTCTTAACATTCTTCTATAAAACCACATCTCTGCTGCCTCAATACAATTTTTCACTATTCTGCGCATTGTCTGTGCTTTTCAACTACCGGTATTCTGAAATATTTAGGTACCACCAATGCATTTAATTGTACCACCAATTATACCAATACATCCAATTGTACCACAATGCATTCAATTGTACCACCAATACATTCAATTATACCATCAATACATCCAATTGTACCACAATACATCCAATTGTACCACCAATACATTCAATTGTATCAACAGCACAATGTTCATGATCAGGTTTTGAACTCCGAGTGAGTTTGACAGATTTGTATTTGTTAGATGGGTTCAATAATGATTCAGCTAACAAGTTGATGAATGACATTATAGTATAGATAAGAATTAATTCTCCGTTGTGACTTTTAACCCATTGGCTATCGCAACCAAAAAGATATGTGAAACAGAAGTTAAAAGGAGAATCATCAGCAAGTGCCGTGTAAAATGGCGTTGGAGATCATATCTCTTCATGTACATCAATCCTCATATATGTCATCATCTCTGTCTGTGTCGTCAATTGAAACCATTTAGTCAAACTGTACAATATCTATTCTCTAGGTCTTCCCCTAGGTTTTTTCCCCTCTATCATTCCTATTGTCACTATATGTTCAATGCCTCCACTTCTCATTATGTGCCCAATAAATGTTGACTGTCTTTTTCTTATATTATCAATAATGCATATTTTCACATCCATCCTTCTAAGACATTCTTCATTAGTAATCCTTGCCGTCCAAGGAATGTGTAATGTTCTTCGAATAAATCACATTTCCGCTGCCTCCAATGATTTTTGTGATGTCTTATTTATTGTCCATGCTTCACTTCCATAGAGTAGCACTGGTTCAATGTAGCATTTGAGGACACATTTTCTAGTATCCATCGATATGGACTTGTTGTATAGGATTTGTTACAAAAGAAGAATAGGAATGGCTAAAAATACTTTTAATGATATGAGGAGAATATTAACATCTAAACAAATTACAAATATAAATAACCCAAATATTGGAGGATATCCGACAAAAAGGAAGTGCCGCAGTAACCAGACAAATAGAGGTAAATGCAAATAAGGTAAATAGGTTACTGAAGAAAACTGTCAATATAAAATAATAAAATATACAAAATAACAATAAAACAAAGAACAAATACAATTGTCAACGTGTCTGTCCAATTGGGACCTTTATCAAGACAACAAAAACAGTTAAGAAAACAAAACCATAACGAATTTAACCAAAATAGCTGGGAGAATGATTTCTCTCATCACCCAGTGACAAATCCAGCGCAACACAATATTAATAAGTGCATATAGATATATATTAAATATATAAATATGTATTTATATATTAAAAAATATAAGCGTTAAATATGTATAAATTATGGAATCCTAAAAGATGAAAGATGCAAAACTAAAGATAGGGGAGACCGGGGGTGGGTGTGGGGGGTTGGTTGTTTAGTGGGGGACGGGAAATAAAAGGGGAAAGGATAGAGAAAGATAGGGGGGGGGGGCTACAAAGAGGGAACATAGAAAGAAGAATAGCATTTGACAGTATAGGATAGATAATGAAATATCAATCAATAAACCCGTAACCCTTTAGGGTCATAGGGGTACCACATTGGATGCCTCAGCACACTGAGGATAGAGTCCCCCAGCGAATTCTATCCTCAGCGATGCAGATGAGTGTTGAAATATCTTGCCCTGTCCATTCCTTGATGTTGTCTGTCCATGCCTTTATTTGTCCTCCTCTGCTTCTTCCACCTTCGACAGTTCCCTGCAGTATTGTTTTGGACAAGGAATCGTGCCTGCATACATGTCCGAACCTCTTATGTTACCTATAGGAATTTCGTAGAATTCGTCTGTAGCATTTGTACTCGAAAGCCTGTAATCTTCTCTCCATGTCCGCAGTGAGTGTCCAACTCTCACAACCATACAACACAACAGAAAGCACCAACGACTTATACAGTTTGATTTTCACTCCAACACTGATGTTGCTTTTCCAAATCACAGTTAGCCTTGACAAGACGCTAAAGCCATCCACAACCTTACTTTTAGTTCTGCTTTGCATTTGCCATCACTGCATATACTGGATCCGAGATATTTGAAGGTATTCATGTCCTCAAACTTATGTCCATTCATCACGATATTAGTCTGGTTTTCTGTGTCTCTGCTGTTTACCAAGATTTTGCTCTTATCTGTATTGATGGTTTCTTATCTGTATTATCTGTATTGGCAATGCTATTTGGTCTCCCTTTTCTTTAGTTTTGCATCTTTCATCTTTTAGTATTTCATAATTTATACTGGTACATATTGAGCGCATCAATATGCACTTATTAGTATGTGTTGCGCTGGATTTGTCACTGGGTGATGATTTCCTGGTGAGAGAAATCATTCTCCTAGCTATTTTGGTTAAATTCGTTATGGTTTTGTTTTCTTAACTGTTTTTGTTGTCTTGATAAAGGTCCCAATTGGACAGACACGTTGACAATTGTATTTGTTCTTTGTTTTATTGCTATTTTCTATATTTTATTATTTTATATTGAGTTTTCTTCAGTAACCTATTTACCTTATTTGCATTTACCTAAAACAAATTACAAACAAGCTTAAAATGAGAATTATAAAATGTTACATGTAATCTATATTAATGTATGGCCCAGAAACATGTACACTAAACAAACAATAAAACAAAATGTATGCTTTTGAGATGTGAATATATAGAAGAATAGGGAGAACATCATGAAAAGAGAAGAAAACAAAGAGGTTCTAACAACACTTAGAATGAAAGAGGAATTATTAAAGGAAATAATGATCAGGCAAATAAAATATTTTGGTCACATTAAAAGACATGACACCTTCTTGAAGACCTTACTTGAGGGTAAAGTTGAAAGTAGGCGAGCACGGGGTAGACAGAGATATAAGTGGGAGAGTAACATCTCAAGATGGACAGGTTACAGTCTAGAAGAGTGCACCACCAAAACGAGAGACATGGGATGTTAGAGGTCTGTTGTAGCCAACCTTCGTTGTGGAGATGACAATTGATGATGATTATGCAGTAGGCCATTTCATAGTCCTTGGTGCAGTAGAATAGTTGTGCAGTCCTTGATACAGTAGAATAGTTTCGTAGCCCTTGGTACAGTAGAATAATTTCATAGACCGTGATACAGCAGAATAATTTAGTAGACCTTGGTACAGTAGAATAGTTTAGTAGCCCTTGGTACAGTAGAATAGTTTAGTAGCCCTTGGTACAGTAGAATAGTTTAGTAACCATTGGTACAGTAGTATAGTTTGTAAAGCATACAATGTTGTCCGGGTATTCATTTTATTTTTGATAAATACATTTTTTTAGTAATTTCCACTCACATTCAGTTTTACTAAATGCCACAAAAAGTGGCTTCCAGTCATCTTCAATTTTGTACTAAAAGCCACCAGAAAATGACTTTCAGTTGTCCTGTGTTTACCACTTCAAGTGGCTGTAAATAGTAAACTTTCAGACAAGAAGAAGCAGCACATACAGATTTGAGTTTTAGCATGTGTATATTAAGAGTAAACACATTTACAACAAGAATACAAGTGGACAATAAATAATGAAACACATACATTTGATGACTGGAAACTTGGTACACGATTTGTAAGAGCTGGCAACACATGTCGATCATAGAAGTTGAAGTCTACATCAAAATTGGAAATAGGAGGTTCTGCAGCCTAAAATAGAATAAAAATAAATAAGAAATTTGGTCATCAGAAATTTGATAATGAGAATTTTGGTCATCAGAAAATCATGAGTATGAAATGTGCACATATATTGTATATTCAAAAAGAATCAATGATGATAAGATAACTTTTTAATCAATATTATTGGGGCAAAAATAAACTACACATAAAACTAAAACCTAGAACACCGCTAAAGTCAGAAACCTAGCACCCTGCTAAAAAGTCTGAATTGTTGCACCCTGCTAAAAGTCTGAAATGTAGCACCTTGCTAAAATATGAAATATTGCACCCTGCTAAAAAGTATGAAATGTAGCACCCTGTTAAAGTCTGAAACATAGCACCTTGCTAAAATCTGAAATGTAGCACCCTGCTAAAACGTATGAAATGTAGAACCCTGCTGAAAAGTATGAAAGGTAGCACCCTGTTAAAGTCTGAAATGTAGCACCCTTCTAAAGTCTGAAACATAGCACCTTGCTAAAGTCTGAAATGTTGCACCCTGCTAAAAATTCTGAAATGTAGCACCCTGCTAAAGTCAGAAATGTAGCACCCTGTTAAAGTCTGAAACATAGCACCTTGCTAAAGGCTGAAATGTTGCACCCTGCTAAAAATTCTGAAATGTAGCACCCTGTTAAAGTCTGAAATGTAGCACCCTGTTAAAGTATGAAACCTAGCACCCCCCGAAAGTCTGAATCCTAGCACCCTGTAAAAGTTTAATAATCTAGCATTGTGTTAAAATTTAAAATATAGCAATCTACTACAGTTTAAAATCTTGCTCTTTAGCACTAACATGACTTTCTGGCACATCTTTCTGACAGAAAAATCTCTAAGTCTGTAACATATATAATATTTATCTAGAATAAAACAATGAGAAAACTCAAATACATAATTAAAATGTGTGAATTTGACAATACCTCAGTCGCAGGTAAACTGCCACAAATGTAGTGTCCACTGAAACCTTCCCATCAGAAAAACAATCCTGAAGGGTCTATAACAAATGGACAGTCCAGAGTTGGTCCACTGAGTCACATAAACATAATGTTTTCTGTATGAGATACATGAGAGAAAATAAATTATATGACCTGAACACGAGCCTAATTACCAACAGTACATGAATTAACACCAGGCCTATTCAACTATTGACCTGTATCAGTATTTTTGTAGCCCTTTTCAAGCAGAATAGTTTATCCAGTATTTTTGTAGCCCTTTTCAAGCAGAATAGTTTATCTAGAGCTGCATTGTATTTTACTTTGGTTATTTAAGCAGGAATAAAGATATTTCTCAGGAGAATGACATACTAATGCCATTTTACTTCTGTTATTTAAGCAGGAATATAGAAAAATCTTAGAAGAATGACATACTAATGACATTTTACTTCGGTTATTGAAACAGAAATATTGATAAATCACAGAAGAAATACTAATAACAATTTACTCTGGTTATTTAATGATCATGAGCACATCACTTTAAATTAGGCATAATGACACTCTGTGCAAGTTCTTGCTCCTGCCCTATATATATATATATATATATATATATATATATATATATATATATATATATATATATATATATTGTTAATTTCCGTTGATAAAACCTGGGAATTGCTCATGTCTTATGCAACTTGGATGACAGCCGCAGATGACCCCTATCTAGTTTTGCTACTAGTCATCTTGCTGGAACTATGTGACCCATTACTGTTCTTTCTAAATTGTTGGGACGCTTTATGTTGTCAAAATATTGTAAATTTTCTTATATGATAATGCTGAATCAAATGTCTTCAATGTTCACTTCTGGTTATAGTTCATATTATAGTGTGGTGTTGTTTATTGTCTGTCCATAGTCATAGTCCATGGACAGTTTCGTGTGCTCTCAATCAATTCCAATACCGATGTTCTTCCATGCCATAGTACCAGAACCTTCTCTCTTGGTCTTCCTTAACAGCCTCTTTTTCATCAATGTGCCTGTTGTAACGTTGTGTTACACCTTTCTTCTTCACATGATGCATTCACACAATATGGACTGTATTCTTTTGACTGTATTCTTTGAGTAGCTCGCTTTTTAAATTATCTACTTTAAAAGTAACATCATTACGCTTTTTATCTATCCATTATGTTTTTAATAGTTTTCTATAAAACAAAAATTCTGCTTCTATATCAATTTTTTATGGTTTTTCAGATTGCTGAAAATTCACTTTCATACATCATAATGTATTCTTTATAAGTAAGGTTTAAGTCACAGAAAATAGGCTCGAACGTGCATAGCTAAAAAAACAAACATTCTGAGAATTGTCTATTGTCTGTGAGAATATGCACCAGGTGGATAGTGACACTACTGATTCACACTTGCCAAAAAGCAAAGGAGTTATGTTTTGTTTTGCGTTAGCTCCATTGTAACCAGCACGGATATCTGTGAAATTTCCGCCGGGAGCGTGATTACGTTGTGCCACCGTTATGTGCCTTGTAGGCCTAGCACATCCGATTTCGGCATGCCGTGACAATTCGAGTGGGCTACCCTAGCCTGTGACAGCCTCCATATGTCTCCAGGCACGCGTGTATGTGGTGACTTCGCCCAGATGATTTTTGCTCTCGTCTGTCTCGCACGAGGTATTCCACTGTCTATGAACTTGCCTTGTGTAATTGGACGTACTGTGCCTGTACCCATAGGGTACCGAACCGTATCTCATCCGTGAGCCTGGTTCCTTAAGGGGAAGAATTCAACAGAAGAGTTGGACTGTGGCTCTTTCGCCCTCTTAGCCGAGGTGTCATTCACCGACATCGTGTACTCCTTGTCAAAGTTCAGGTCTCACACCACGCGTTTGAGAGCAAGGCGTTCTCGAGCTGAGCGACCTTGTCCCAATAGCGCCTGAGCCCATCAGGTACTGAACCCTTTCTCTCTTCAAGTGTACTTCCGGTATAGGAAAACCTGACAGTAGAGTTGGGCCAGGGCTAAAATCGTTGTCTCTTTTGTGCCTGAGCCCATTGGGTACGGAACCCTTTCTCTCTCCAAGTGTAGTTCCGGTATAGGAAAACTTGTCAGTAGAGTTGGGCCAGGGCTGCCATCATTGTCCCTTTCTTGCCTAAGCCCAACAGGTACGGAACCCTTTCTCTTCGCGAGCATATTTCCGGTTTAAGAAGGCTAGACATTAGAGTTGGGTTAGGTCTTCTTGCTTTTCCGAACGCCAATGATTGGGTCTGGGTCTCTGTCTGTAAGGAGCACAGGTAACTAGGAGCTCGTCTCGAGTTGACGGAGCTTGTAGTTCCCCTTTCCTAGGAAATTTTCACTTTCCATTTGCAGGTGGCGCTGCCCTCTAGCGCTGTTCTGCCCTTTCATTGTTTCATTGTACTCAGTATGAAATCTATTTGTCTCTCTCCATGCATCTACCTTTACGTGCGTTTTACATTGGTCGCCCCTCTAATGTTCGGACTGGACTAACTAGCTTCACTGTATGTCGACAGTGTCGCTGTATGTGGTGTTGCTGGTGGTATCGGAGATATTGTCTGTCTCTTGTGCAGTCAAATCTCTTTCCATCTGCTACCTCCACATTCTCGGACACGATCCCCAAATGGTTTGGCAAAATCAGCTCGAGCTGCTGTATTTCTGTTTCCAGGGTGCACCGCGAGGAGGTACATTTAAGATCTTGGTTATCTGCTAACCCTGGGTCCACCTAGAGCAATGCATTCCCTCTGCACCCCAAAGGAGTTACATTATGAGGATCAAACAATAAACCCGTAACCCTTTAGGGTCGTAGGGGTACCACAGTGGATGCCTCAGCACACAGAGTCCTCCAGTGAATTCTATCCTCAGCGATGCGGATGAGTGTTGAAATATCTTGCCCTGTCCATTCCTTGATGTTGTCTGTCCATGCATTTATTTGTCCTCTTCTGCTTCATCCACCCTTGACAGTTCCCTGCAGCATTGTTATTGGCAAGGAATCGTGTCTGCATACATGTCCGAACCATGCTAGTTTTCGTCTTTTCACTATTGAAAGCAATGGCTCCTGAACACCTGCACATATCTCTACTTTATTTCTTACATACACATTGGTCTTATGTTCCCTATAGGAAATTCGTAGAATTCGTCTGTAGCATTTGTACTCGAAAGCCTGTAATCTCTCCATGTCCGCAGTGAGTGTCAACTCTCACAACTTTACAACACAACAGAAAGCACCAGCGACTTATACAGTTTGATTTTCACTCCAACACTGATGTTGCTTTTCCAAATCACAGTTAGCCTTGACAAGACGCTAAAGCCATCCACAGCCTTACTTTTAGTTCTGCTTTGCATTTACCATCACTGCATATACTGGATCCGAGGTATTTGAAGGTATTCACCTCCTCAAGCATATGTCCATTCATCACGATATTAGTCTGGTTTTCTGTGTCTCTGCTGTTTACCAAGATTTTGCTCTTATCTGTATTGATTTCCATTCTGTAATTGCTGGTAACTTTTTCCAACTTTGCTGTTAATTCTTGCAATGATTGTTCTGACCCAGCTATAAGATTAATATCATCAGTGCAACGCAAGTTGCAAATAGGGCGACCTCCGATCGATATAGACGTGTTGTAGTCATGCAATGTCTCTTGTATGATGTGCTCTAAGTATATGTTGAAAAGTACTGGGGACATTATGTATCCCTGTCAAACTCCCACATTTGTTTTGAAGAACTCTCCAATTGTATTGTTTGACAAGACAGCACTATTTGCATTTTTGTACAGAGCTTCAATAATGTCTATAATTGTGGTGTCAAAATTAAATTGCTTCAGTATGTGCCACAGACCATCATGCCAAACACGGTCAAAGGCCTTTGTAAAGTCAATGAAGTTGTGGTATAGATCACGTTGGTGCTGAATATGTTTTTCGATTAGTGTTTGGATGTTAAATATTTGTTCAACAGTACTTCTGTTTGCTCTGAAGCCAGCTTGTTCTTCTGCAATTATTTCTTCCGACTTGTGTGTTTTATTCTGTTAAGTAGTATTTTGTGTATCACTTTACTGGGGTTTGTTATAAGGCTAATTGTTCTGTAATTCATACACACTTTCAAATTTCCTTTCTTGGGAATTGGTATTATTAGTGATTGTGTCCAATCAGTGGGCCATTGTTTTGTGCTCCATATATTTTGGTCATAATATTTACCACATTAATGCCCCCGTATTTCAACAATTCTGCTGGAATGTTGTCTACACCAGGTGACTTCCCTCCTTTCAATGTTCGTATGGCCTCTTTTATTTCATCTACTAGAATTTCTGCATTTCCTATTTCTCTGTTGTTTAGTTCAGAATTCTGTAATATCATGTAGTCAGGATTACACTTGCAGTTATACAGCTCCTTGCAATACTCTGTCCATCTTTTCACTATATCTGTTATTTGATTGATTATCTTTCTGTGTTTGTCTTGTATTGTAGATATCTTTGGTCTTTTTGGCTGTGTTATCTTTCTTAGAGTGTCGTATGCTACCTTACTGTTTCCGCGTTTAACACCTTCATTGATGGTTTCGCATTGTTCCTCTAGCCACACTTCTTGTGCTTGTTTCATTTTCCTTCTGATGGTTTTGTTTATTTTGTTATAGTGCCCTGACATTTCAGGGGCCTCTTTCTTAATCTTTTTAATTTCCCTCCGTTCGTCACACAATTTCAGGATGTCATCTGTTACCCAAGGTTTGTGTGTTATTCCTCTTGTCCCTAGTATTTCTGTTGCTGATTCTAATAAGGTTCCTTTCATGGTTTCTGTGAGAGAGTTAACATCTCCATTTACAAGGTTTAGAGCTGCAAATTTTCCTCCTATTGTCTATGATATTTTATATATTGTCTATGATATGCAAATTTTCCTCCTATTGGCTTCAAATATATCTATTTCTGGATCTTTCAATTTTTCTAAATTAAATCTTAATCGTGTGCATTTGTTTTGTGTATGATTTATTTTAAGCTTAATTTTGATCATCAATAGAACCATATCATGGTCGCTACCCCCATCGAGACCAGCACCATGCAGAGGTGATGGGACTTAGTTCAGCCATCAGAGGCTGGAAACTAAGACTGGTCGGGCACTCCCACTCGAGCAGGACCATAGTCCGGCCCAAGTAAGCAGAGTGCTGAAGACGGAGGCAACCAGCCAAAAGGCGCACAGATAATCAGGTTGCCACGCATAAAACACAATGGAAACATGTCTGCATCTAATAAACGTTATGGTGCCTGCCCTGTGGCGGACGTTCAGGCAGGGACGGTGCCGGGCCCTATACCTCGAAAGGGCCCAACTTCAGTTACTGGAAGTCCTTCTCAATTGCCCCGAGGAGCCAGGAGGCAAGGGAATAGAGCTACTGGCCAAACAAACAAACGACCAATAAAAATAATGCACTGGAATGCTGAGGGTGTCAACAGTAAAAGAGATGGATACAGCAAAAAAATTGGAACTTGAAAATGTCCTCAGTGAAGAACAAGTTAATATATGCTGTATCCAAGAAACACACCTCAGCAGCGACATAGCCTTCAAAATCAGAGGCTACCAGTGCTACCGATCTGACCGAAAAGACAGGCGAAAGGGTGGAATTTTGACACTAGTTAAAAACAATATCAGCGCATGTCAGCTGGAAGTATACATGGACGGGGCAGAATACCAGATGCTCCACCTAAAAACAGACAGTGCAGAATTCCATCTCCTGAACTACTACTGCCCAAATGATAAACCATTGGCACTAGACACAATTCCAGACAAAGAAAGGCTTATGGTGTGTGGTGACTTCAACAGCCACTCTCAGAGCTGGGGCTACGATCATATCGACAAGAGAGGTGAGGAACTTGAGAGCTGGCAGGATGAAAATAATCTCATTCTTATTAACCAGCCAGCTGACTCACCAACCTTCTACTCGAGAGCATGGCACACCACCTCTACACCAGACCTGGCATTCTACTCACCAGGCCTGGAATGGAACATCACACGTGTCGTTGGAAAGCAGCTTGGGGGTAGTGACCACAGACCAGTATTTCTGGAAATTCACAATGAATATATCAAGGACAGCAGCACGCTCACTAGGTGGAACTATAAGAGGGCAGACTGGAAAATGTACCAGCATTTAACCAGTGTTCTAGCTAAGGACATGAACTTGGACAAAGACATCAATAGAGCAGTGAGTGAATTTAATAGATGTATACTACATGCTGCTAGTAAAACCATACCCAGGGGGGCACGCAAAAACTACAAACCCTACTGGAATGATGAACTGGAAAAGCTGCAAAATGAGATGGAAACATCTAGACAGTAGGCTGAGAACAGACCTAGCCAAGAACATCACAACAAATATCAGCAAACAAAGGCTAAATTTCAAAGAGCCAAGTTACAAGCCAGACGGAACAGCTGGAAAGAAAAAACAGAGTCGTTGAACCTAGAAAGAGATACTAGGAAATTATGGAAACTTGTAAAACAACTAAATGATGAAGGTACAGGGAGAAATACCAGGATCACACTTTATAAAGATAAAAACATTTTAACAGGTAAACATGCAGCTGATTACTTTGCAGATTCCTTTGCAGAAGACAATAATGTCAAAGTCAGCCCAGACAAACAACAGGAGGTTCGAGTGAACCAGCAAAACATTGGACAAGACGAACCTATACCTGAAGTCATGGAGGCACCAATCACAATGAGAGAACTGGAGCATGCAATATCCAAATTGAAAATGAAAAAGTCCCCTGGAGCTGATGGAGTGTCCAATGAAATGATTAGAAACCTGGGAATTGCAGCAAGAGCAAAGCTGCTGCAAATCTTTAACACAAGCTGGTCCACAGGTAATGTACCACAGGCATGGAGAGAAGCAATAATGATACCTCTCCTCAAATCAGGAAAAGATGGCAACACAGTCTCCAACTACAGGCCCATCAGCCTCACAAGCTGTCTATGCAAAACAATGGAACGCATTATCAATCTTAGGATGCAGTGGTACCTTGAAAGTGAAAACCTTCTGGTATCACAGCAAGCAGGTTTCAGACAGTGCTACTCTACTGAAGATCAGGCAACCTACCTCTCCCAAGAGATTGAGGATGCCTTCCAAGATAAGAAACTGGTACTAGCAGCATGGATAGACCTCAGGAAAGCATTTGATAAGGTCTGGAAAGAAGGGCTCCTAAAGAAATTGCGAAATTGCAGGGTTAGCTCAAGAATGTACAAATGGGTAAAAGCATACCTGCATAATAGAAGAGCCAGGGTACAATTAGATGGTCGCAAAAGCAAGAAAGTCCTACTGCGTCATGGAGTCCCCCAGGGAGGAGTCCTGTCACCCACACTTTTCTTGGTTTACATCAATGACCTAGTTGCTGAACTACCACACGGGATCAAAGTGGCAATGTATGCTGACGACCTGGTGATCTGGTGCACGGAAGAACATGCGACAGTGGCCACTAAACAAATACAAAGAGCTATCGATGCCTTAACCTTATGGGCAAATAGATGGTGTGTCAGCATTAACACAGATAAGTGCAGCACTACACTCTTTACCCTCTCACCAAAACAAAAAGCTGGTCATATCAAGATAGACGGAGAGCTCTTGAAAGAAGACAAACAACCAACATACCTCGGAGTTACTTTTGATGATAAGCTGACATGGAAGCAGCACATAAACAAAGCAACAACAAAAGCCAGGAGGAAGTTAGCTATCCTGAGAAAACTAAGTGGAACCACATGGGGAGCCAGTGGGAATATACTCAGTAAAGTTTACCAGCAAGGCATAAGACCACACCTGGAATATGGTTCAGCTGCGTGGTGTCCTGCATCAAACACCACATTACAAGATCTAGATAAAGTGCAAAACCAGGCACTTAGAATAATGTTGGGAGCAATGAAATCAACACCCATAGCAGAGATGCAGAAAATGGGAAGAATGCAAACACTTGGCGAACGCAGAGACACAAAAGTACTAATTCAAGCGGAAAAGTTTCAGTGTATGCCAAGTCATCCAATGAAGGAAAGATTCCAAAACCTAGCAATGGGGCGACTGAAAAGAAGCAGCTTTATCCATCAAGCTAAACGACTCCGTAGACAACTTACAGACCTACCTGAAGTTGACAGCCCCTTAAGGTCTGTACCAGAACAAACCCCATGGAGTGAAAGGCATGGAATGCCAATATACATTCAGACCCATGTGAAAGGAATACTAAGCGAGGACGAACAGAACAGTGTGCAGCGGAGGACAGCCACCCTCAGTTTCCTGGACGAGGAATATCCACAAGATATATGGGTCAGAGTATACACAGATGGGTCAGCACAGAATGCTGTGAGGAATGGAGGTGCAGGTGTATATATAGAATATCCACACAAGCCTAGAGATACAATCAGAACACCGACAGGAAAATTCTGCAATAATTATGATGCAGAAATCCAGGCAATTACTGTGGCAGCTAAAAAACTGCTGAACTCCAACTCTGACCTACAGCCTGTGGTATTCCTGACAGATGCAAGGTCAGTGCTTCAAGCTCTCCAGTCTGGAAAACTAACAGACTTGAAAAAACTACTTAGCGAATTGTCTTACCAGTATAGGGTAACCATGCAGTGGATACCCTCTCACTGTGGAATACCAGGAAATGAAAAAGCAGACCAACTGGCTAAGGAAGGTGCTGCCGAAGATCAACCAGATATACCAATCACCTACCATCAGAAAAAACAGATGATCAAGTCAATAAGAAAGCCACAAACACCAACACAAGATGACTATCACATTATGAACAGATCAGAACAAGTTATAATTCTACGTCTCAGAACAGGACACAACCGACTCCGCAGTCACATGTATACAAAGTTCAAGATTGGCAACACGGCCATGTGTACATGTGGACAGGCAGCACAGAGTGCCAAACATATACTTCAAGAGTGTTCTGAGCATGAAACGCTGAGGCAGACATATTGGCCAGAGGAAACAACACTGGAATCAAAGCTCTATGGGACACTGTATGAACTAAAAAAGACAGTGAGTTTTATTAAGGAGACAAAATTGCAGATATAGACATGTTTCAAGTGAACGAAAGAAGAAGAAGAAGAAGCCATCAGGAGCTGGAAACTAAGACTGGTTGGGCAGTCCCACTCGAGCAGGACCATAGTCCTGCCCAAGTAAGCAGAGTGCTGAAGACGGAGGCATCCAGCCAAAAGGCGCACAGATAATCAGGATGCCACGCACAAAACACAATGGAAACATGTCTACATCTATAAATAGTTATGGTGCCTGCCCTGTGGCGGACGTTCAGGCAGGGACGGTGCCGGGCCCTATACCTCGAAAGGGCCCAACCTCAGTTACTGGAAGTCCTTCTCAATTGCCCTGAGGAGCCAGGAGGCAAGGGAATAGAGCTACTGGCCAAACAAACAAACGACCAATAAAAATAATGCACTGGAATGCTGAGGGTGTCAACAGTAAAAAAGATGGATACAGCAAAAAATTGGCACTTGAAAATGTCCTCAGTGAAGAACAAGTTAGTATATGCTGTATCCAAGAAACACACCTCAGCAGCGACATAGCCTTCAAAATCAGAGGCTACCAGTGCTACCGGTCTGACAGAAAGGACAGGCGAAAGGGTGGAATTCTGACACTTGTTAAAAACAATATCAGCGCATGTCACATGGAAGTATATATGGAAGGAGCAGAATACCAGATGCTCCACCTAAAAACAGACAGTGCAGAATTCCATCTCCTGAAATACTACTACCCAAATGATAAACCATTGGCACTAGACACAATTCCAGACAAAGAGAGAATTATGGTGTGTGGTGACTTTAACAGCCACTCTCAGAGCTGGGGCTACGATCATATCGCAAGAGAGGTGAGGAACTTGAGAGCTGGCAGGATGAAAATAATCTCATCCTTATTAACCAGCCAGCAGACTCACCAACCTTCTAGTCGAGAGCATGGCACATCACCTCTACACCAGACCTGGTATTCCACTCACCAGGCTTGGAATGGAACATCACACGTGTCGTTGGAAAGCAGCTTGGGGGTAGTGACCACAGACCATTATTTCTGGAAATTCACAATGAATTTACCAAGGATAGCAGCACGCTCACTAGGTGGAACTATAAAAAGGCAGACTGGAAAATGTACCATCATTTAACCAGTGTTCTAGCTAAGGACATGAACTTGGACAAAGACATCAATAGAGCAGTGAGTGAATTTAATAGATGTATACTACATGCTGCTAGTAAAACCATACCCAGGGGGGCACGCAAAAACTACAAACCCTACTGGAATGATGAACTGGAAAAGCTGCAAAATGAGATGGAAACATCTAGACAGCAGGCTGAGAACAGACCTAGCCAAGAACATCACAACAAATATCAGCAAACAAAGGCGAAATTTCAAAGAGCCAAGTTACAAGCCAGACGGAGCAGCTGGAAAGAAAAAATAGAGTCGCTGAACCTAGAAAGAGATACTAGGAAATTATGGAAACTTGTAAAACAACTAAATGATGAAGGTACAGGGAGAAATACCAGGATCACACTTTATAAAGATAGAAACATTTTAACAAGTAAACATGCAGCTGATACTCTGCAGATTCCTTTGCAGAAGACAATAACATCAAAGTCAGCCCAGACAAACAACAGGAGGTTCGAGAGAACCAGCAAAACATTGGACAAGGCGAACCTATACCTGAAGTCATGGAGGCACCAATCACAATGAGAGAACTGGAGGATGCAATATCCAAATTGAAAATGAAAAAGTCCCCTGGAGCTGATGGAGTGTCCAATGAAATTATTAGAAACCTGGGAATTGCAGCAAGAGCAAAGCTACTGCAGATCTTTAACACAAGCTGGTCCACAAGTAATGTACCACAGGCGTGGAGAGAAGCAATAATGATACCACTCCTCAAATCAGGAAAAGATGGCAACACAGTCTCCAACTACAGGCCCATCAGCCTCACAAGCTGTCTATGTAAAACAATGGAGCGCATTATCAATCTTAGGATGCAGTGGTACCTTGAAAGTGAAAACCTTCTGGTATCACAGCAAGCAGGTTTCAGACAGTGCTACTCTACTGAAGATCAGGCAACCTACCTCTCCCAAGAGATTGAGGATGCCTTCCAAGAAAAGAAACTGGTACTAGCAGAATGGATAGACCTCAGGAAAGCATTTGATAAGGTCTGGAAAGAAGGGCTCCTAAAGAAATTGTGAAATTGGAGGGTTAGCTCAAGAATGTACAAATGGGTAAAAGCATACCTGCATAATAGAAGAGCCAGGGTACAATTAGATGGTCGCAAGAGCAAGAAAGTTCTACTGCGTCATGGAGTCCCCCAAGGAGGAGTCCTGTCACCCACACTTTTCTTGGTTTACATCAATGACCTAGTTGCTGAACTACCACACGGGATCAAAGTGGCAATGTATGCTGACGACCTGGTGCACGGAAGAACATGCAACAGTGGCCACTAAACAAATACAAAGAGCTATCGATGCCCTAACATTATGGGCAAATAGATGGTGCGTTAGCATTAACACAGATAAGTGCAGCACTACACTCTTTACCCTCTCACCAAAACAAAAAGCTGGTCATATCAAAATAAAATGGAGAGCTCTTGAAAGAAGACAAACAACCCACATACCTCGGAGTTACTTTTGATGATAAGCTGACATGGAAGCAGCACATAAACAAAGCAACAACAAAAGCCAGGAGGAAGTTAGCTATCCTGAGAAAACTAAGTGGAACCACATGGGGAGCCAGTGGGAATATACTCAGTAAAGTTTACCAGCAAGGCATAAGACCACACCTGGAATATGGTTCAGCTGCGTGGTGTCCTGCATCAAACACCACATTACAAGATCTAGATAAAGTGCAAAACCAGGCACTTAGAATAATGTTGGGAGCAATGAAATCAACACCCATAGCAGAGATGCAGAAAATGGGAAGAATGCAAACACTTGGCGAACGCAGAGACACAAAAGTACTAATTCAAGCGGAAAAGTTTCAGTGTATGCCAAGTCATCCAATGAAGGAAAGATTCCAAAACCTAGCAATGGGGCGACTGAAAAGAAGCAGCTTTATCCATCAAGCTAAACGACTCCGTAGACAACTTACAGACCTACCTGAAGTTGACAGCCCCTTAAGGTCTGTACCAGAACAAACCCCATGGAGTGAAAGGCATGGAATGCCAATATACATTCAGACCCACGTGAAAGGAATACTAAGCGAGGACGAACAGAACAGTGTGCAGCGGAGGACAGCCACCCTCAGTTTCCTGGACGAGGAATATCCACAAGATATATGGGTCAGAGTATACACAGATGGGTCAGCACAGAATGCTGTGAGGAATGGAGGTGCAGGTGTATATATAGAATATCCACACAAGCCTAGAGATACAATCAGAACACCGACAGGAAAATTCTGCAATAATTATGATGCAGAAATCCAGGCAATTACTGTGGCAGCTAAAAAACTGCTGAACTCCAACTCTGACCTACAGCCTGTGGTATTCCTGACAGATGCAAGGTCAGTGCTTCAAGCTCTCCAGTCTGGAAAACTAACAGACTTGAAAAAACTACTTAGCGAATTGTCTTACCAGTATAGGGTAACCATGCAGTGGATACCCTCTCACTGTGGAATACCAGGAAATGAAAAAGCAGACCAACTGGCTAAGGAAGGTGCTGCCGAAGATCAACCAGATATACCAATCACCTACCATCAGAAAAAACAGATGATCAAGTCAATAAGAAAGCCACAAACACCAACACAAGATGACTATCACATTATGAACAGATCAGAACAAGTTATAATTCTACGTCTCAGAACAGGACACAACCGACTCCGCAGTCACATGTATACAAAGTTCAAGATTGGCAACACGGCCATGTGTACATGTGGACAGGCAGCACAGAGTGCCAAACATATACTTCAAGAGTGTTCTGAGCATGAAACGCTGAGGCAGACATATTGGCCAGAGGAAACAACACTGGAATCAAAGCTCTATGGGACACTGTATGAACTAAAAAAGACAGTGAGTTTTATTAAGGAGACAAAATTGCAGATATAGACATGTTTCAAGTGAACGAAAGAAGAAGAAGAAGAAGCCATCAGGAGCTGGAAACTAAGACTGGTTGGGCAGTCCCACTCGAGCAGGACCATAGTCCTGCCCAAGTAAGCAGAGTGCTGAAGACGGAGGCATCCAGCCAAAAGGCGCACAGATAATCAGGATGCCACGCACAAAACACAATGGAAACATGTCTACATCTATAAATAGTTATGGTGCCTGCCCTGTGGCGGACGTTCAGGCAGGGACGGTGCCGGGCCCTATACCTCGAAAGGGCCCAACCTCAGTTACTGGAAGTCCTTCTCAATTGCCCTGAGGAGCCAGGAGGCAAGGGAATAGAGCTACTGGCCAAACAAACAAACGACCAATAAAAATAATGCACTGGAATGCTGAGGGTGTCAACAGTAAAAAAGATGGATACAGCAAAAAATTGGCACTTGAAAATGTCCTCAGTGAAGAACAAGTTAGTATATGCTGTATCCAAGAAACACACCTCAGCAGCGACATAGCCTTCAAAATCAGAGGCTACCAGTGCTACCGGTCTGACAGAAAGGACAGGCGAAAGGGTGGAATTCTGACACTTGTTAAAAACAATATCAGCGCATGTCACATGGAAGTATATATGGAAGGAGCAGAATACCAGATGCTCCACCTAAAAACAGACAGTGCAGAATTCCATCTCCTGAAATACTACTACCCAAATGATAAACCATTGGCACTAGACACAATTCCAGACAAAGAGAGAATTATGGTGTGTGGTGACTTTAACAGCCACTCTCAGAGCTGGGGCTACGATCATATCGCAAGAGAGGTGAGGAACTTGAGAGCTGGCAGGATGAAAATAATCTCATCCTTATTAACCAGCCAGCAGACTCACCAACCTTCTAGTCGAGAGCATGGCACATCACCTCTACACCAGACCTGGTATTCCACTCACCAGGCTTGGAATGGAACATCACACGTGTCGTTGGAAAGCAGCTTGGGGGTAGTGACCACAGACCATTATTTCTGGAAATTCACAATGAATTTACCAAGGATAGCAGCACGCTCACTAGGTGGAACTATAAAAAGGCAGACTGGAAAATGTACCATCATTTAACCAGTGTTCTAGCTAAGGACATGAACTTGGACAAAGACATCAATAGAGCAGTGAGTGAATTTAATAGATGTATACTACATGCTGCTAGTAAAACCATACCCAGGGGGGCACGCAAAAACTACAAACCCTACTGGAATGATGAACTGGAAAAGCTGCAAAATGAGATGGAAACATCTAGACAGCAGGCTGAGAACAGACCTAGCCAAGAACATCACAACAAATATCAGCAAACAAAGGCGAAATTTCAAAGAGCCAAGTTACAAGCCAGACGGAGCAGCTGGAAAGAAAAAATAGAGTCGCTGAACCTAGAAAGAGATACTAGGAAATTATGGAAACTTGTAAAACAACTAAATGATGAAGGTACAGGGAGAAATACCAGGATCACACTTTATAAAGATAGAAACATTTTAACAAGTAAACATGCAGCTGATACTCTGCAGATTCCTTTGCAGAAGACAATAACATCAAAGTCAGCCCAGACAAACAACAGGAGGTTCGAGAGAACCAGCAAAACATTGGACAAGGCGAACCTATACCTGAAGTCATGGAGGCACCAATCACAATGAGAGAACTGGAGGATGCAATATCCAAATTGAAAATGAAAAAGTCCCCTGGAGCTGATGGAGTGTCCAATGAAATTATTAGAAACCTGGGAATTGCAGCAAGAGCAAAGCTACTGCAGATCTTTAACACAAGCTGGTCCACAAGTAATGTACCACAGGCGTGGAGAGAAGCAATAATGATACCACTCCTCAAATCAGGAAAAGATGGCAACACAGTCTCCAACTACAGGCCCATCAGCCTCACAAGCTGTCTATGTAAAACAATGGAGCGCATTATCAATCTTAGGATGCAGTGGTACCTTGAAAGTGAAAACCTTCTGGTATCACAGCAAGCAGGTTTCAGACAGTGCTACTCTACTGAAGATCAGGCAACCTACCTCTCCCAAGAGATTGAGGATGCCTTCCAAGAAAAGAAACTGGTACTAGCAGAATGGATAGACCTCAGGAAAGCATTTGATAAGGTCTGGAAAGAAGGGCTCCTAAAGAAATTGTGAAATTGGAGGGTTAGCTCAAGAATGTACAAATGGGTAAAAGCATACCTGCATAATAGAAGAGCCAGGGTACAATTAGATGGTCGCAAGAGCAAGAAAGTTCTACTGCGTCATGGAGTCCCCCAAGGAGGAGTCCTGTCACCCACACTTTTCTTGGTTTACATCAATGACCTAGTTGCTGAACTACCACACGGGATCAAAGTGGCAATGTATGCTGACGACCTGGTGCACGGAAGAACATGCAACAGTGGCCACTAAACAAATACAAAGAGCTATCGATGCCCTAACATTATGGGCAAATAGATGGTGCGTTAGCATTAACACAGATAAGTGCAGCACTACACTCTTTACCCTCTCACCAAAACAAAAAGCTGGTCATATCAAAATAAAATGGAGAGCTCTTGAAAGAAGACAAACAACCCACATACCTCGGAGTTACTTTTGATGATAAGCTGACATGGAAGCAGCACATAAACAAAGCAACAACAAAAGCCAGGAGGAAGTTAGCTATCCTGAGAAAACTAAGTGGAACCACATGGGGAGCCAGTGGAAATATACTCAGTAAAGTTTACCAGCAAGGCATAAGACCACACCTGGAATATGGTTCAGCTGCGTGGTGTCCTGCATCAAACACCACATTACAAGATCTAGATAAAGAGCAAAACCAGGCACTTAGAATAATGTTAGGAGCAATGAAATCAACACCCATAGCAGAGATGCAGAAAATGGGAAGAATGCAAACACTTGGCGAACGCAGAGACACAAAAGTACTAATTCAAGCAGAAAAGTTTCAGTGTATGCCAAGTCATCCAATGAAGGAAAGATTCCAAAATCTAGCAATGGGGCGACTGAAAAGAAGCAGCTTTATCCATCAAGCTAAACGACTCCGTAGACAACTTACAGACCTACCTAAAGTTGACAGCCCCTTAAGGTCTGTACCAGAACAAACTCCGTGGAGTGAAAGCCATGGAATGCCAATATACATTCAGACCCATGTGAAAGGAATACTAAGCGAGGACGAACAGAACAGTGTGCAGCGAATGACAGTCACCCTCAGTTACCTGGATGAGGAATATCCTCAAGATATATGGGTCAGAGTGTACACAGATGGGTCAGCACAGAATGCTGTGAGCAATGGAGATGCAGGTGTATATATAGAATATCCACACAAGCCTAGAGACACAATCAGAACACTGACAGGAAAATTCTGCAATAATTATGATGCAGAAATCCAGGCAATTAGTGTGGCAGCTAAAAAACTGCTGAACAACTCTGGCCTACAGCCTGTGGTATTCCTGACAGATGCAAGGTCAGTGCTTCAAGCTCTCCAGTCTGGAAAACTAACAGACTTAAAAAAAACTACTTAGCGAATTGTCTTACCAGTATAGGGTAACCATGCAGTGGATACCCTCTCACTGTGGAATACCAGGAAATGAAAAAGCAGACCAACTGGCTAAGGAAGGTGCTGCCGAAGACCAACTAGATATACCAATCACCTACCATCAGAAAAAACTGATGATCAAGTCAATATGAAAGCCACAAACACCAACACAAGATGACTGTCAATAAGAAAGCCACAAACACCAACACAAGATGACTATCACATTATGAACAGATCAGAACAAGTTATAATTCTATGTCTCAGAACAGGACACAACCGACTCCGCAGTCACATGTATACAAAGTTCAAGATTGGCAACACGGCCATGTGTACATGTGGACAGGCAGCACAGAGTGCCAAACATATACTTCAAGAGTGTTCTGAGCATGAAACGCTGAGGCAGACATATTGGCCAGAGGAAACAACACTGGAATCAAAGCTCTATGGGACACTGTATGAACTACAAAAGACAGTGAGTTTTATTAAGGAGACAGAATTACAGATATAGACATGTTTCAAGTGAACGAAAGAAGAAGAAGAAGAATGGTCGCTACCGATGTCTGCTCCTGGAAAAGTTCTTGTTTGTGCTTTGTTTATGCTGGACTTGAATTTTTTCGGTGTAAGAATGAAATCAATTTGATTATGTATGTCTGCTTTTGGAGCAGGCCATGTTCTTCTGGAAAGCTTGTGTTGGAATAATGTATTTGCAAGAGTAAGTTTAAATTTATTGGCAAAATCCAATAGTCTTATTCCTCGTTTATCCTGTTCCAAATTTCCCTACTGTACCGGCCCATTGATCATAAGTGTCAGGTCCCACTTTCGCGTTCCAGTCCCTAGTACTATTAATATCTTTTTTTGGGATCTCCTTTATTGTGTCTTCTAGTGTTTCGTAAAATGCGTCTATTTCCTCTTCGTCATAATCGGCAGTTGGGGCATAAACTTGAATTAAAGTGATGTTTTTGGGTTTAGCTGCTACACGTATTGTTATAAGTCTGCTGTTTATAGGGGAGCAACTAAAGATAGATTTAACTTTCTCTTTGTTTACAATAAACCCCACTCCGGCTGAAGTACATTATAGTTCTCCGCTGTGACTTTGCTCTGGTTTCGATGTGTTTTCTGACCTTTGTTGTGTGATTTGGCAAGCTTACGGGTAAGTACTTAGAGTAAGGTTAGGATTAGAAATAATATTTCTAATGTGTGCGCGCACCTCGCTCTGTGTATAGCGGGCAGAAATACTGATCGCTCACCACAAATAATAGGAAATTGGAAAAAATGTGTAAATTGGAAAACAAACAGATAAGTTCGTCTGTCTAGAGTTGAACTGTGTGATTGTCGGATGTGACGTCACGTCAGCCATTATTTTGATTGTTGTTACACGGGAATCCATGACGTTGGATCGTTAAAATTGTCAATAGTGTGCTATTTATAGCACAGCAGAGAACTATTCTGTACTTTCACCCCCCACTCCATGTTGGTGCTTTGTTTCATCTCCGCTATACCATATTTTATGACCGTCATCCATTGCTGTTTCACCACATCCCGTCCACCTTACCTCTGCCCATTATGTCCCATGTATACTTGTTTAATTCGTGTGTAAGTTCTTGACCTTTCCGCATGCCTATAGGCCGTGCGCACATTCCATGTGCCGATAACACAGTTTTCGGTAAGTTAAGAGCTTTGTTCTTTATTCTCTGTGTGTGATTATCCATTGTAGTATTTCAGTGGACAAAAGGTTTAGCTAGTGGTGCCCATCTCCTCTCCAGCTGTCCTTATGATGTGGTTACATGGATGTGTTTTCTCTCTCCATCTCTATTGCACTTTGCTGATGCTGACACTACATGATGTTTGAACTTCGCGCTGAGCGTATCGCTCAGGTCACAACCTTACTTCGTACGCATCTACATAAAGACTTCTAAACTTGATAATACCTTCACTATGTTGTTATCTTTTAATCCATTAACGAAGTAACCTTCAAAATATTATCCCGACACATTGTCCACTGCACATTAATTTACTGAATATAATACAAAACATAAATCCCTGCTTCACAGAAAGAAACACAACGTCAACTCCATGTTGTCGTGATGACGTCACCAAATTATGAGGATAAAGGTACGCGAAGTACACAAAGTAGACGCAAAGTAGATATACCAATACCCAAAAGCGGTGATATGCAAATATGTTACATGCATGCTTTATAGACTACACCAAAGCATTCGACTGTGTCAATCACCATCAATTATTGGAAATGATGAACGATATGGGTTTCCCAAAACACATTACACGACTAATAGCAGAGCTGTATAAAGATCAAGAAGCAGCGGTAAAAGTTGAAGGTGCAAGATCGGAGTGGTTCAATGTACAGAAAGGAGTAAGAAGAGGCTGTACCTTGTCTCCATATTTGTTCAACATCTATGCGGAAAATATAATGAGAAATGTGAGACAAGAATCAATGAAGCCTGATTTCAGACCCATAAATATAGGAGGCTGCAGATACCAGAAACTAGATATGCAGACGACACAGTGCACGAACAACAAACGAACACGACCTACTGAACATAATTAAGTCAACCCAAAAGTTTAGCGAACAGCAAAACTTGTTCTTAAATATGAAAAAGACAAAAATAATGGCAACTGACAAAACTAAATCAAGACCTAAAATTAATATTGAGAACTGCAATTTGGAAGAAGTGACACATTTTCATTATTTAGGAACTAATATAAACAATGCGGGGGACTGCGCAGTTGAGATCAAGAGAAGAACGGCAATGGCGCTGGCAAAATTAAAACAGATAAAGAAACTATGACAAGGTACTAACATAAGAACCAAATTGTTTTTACTACGAACATGTGTATTTAATGTGGCGACATATGGATGTGAAGCATGGACACTAAATAAAACAGTGGCCAAGAGAATAACATCATTTGAATTAAAGTGTTATAGAAGAGTTTTGAGAATACCATGGACAGCGAAGAAAACAAACCAGGAGGTGTTACGAACAATTAACGTCCAGGAAGACTGGCTTCTGAACACTATATTAAAGAAAAAGCTAGCTTTTTTCGGTCATATTAAGAGACACGGCGACATGGAGAGAGTGTTAATGAAGGGGATGATAGAAAGCAACAGGGGCAAAGGCCGACCAAGACGCCGTTGGACAAAAGACATTCAAGAATGCCAGCGCATGTCACTGGAAGATGCAAAGCAACTTTCTCAAGACCGCGGAGAATTCAAGAGATCTATGAGAAAGACTACGTTCTGGAAAGAATGTCACTTGATGATGAAAGTAGACATCACCCTGAGACAACCTTACAGGTTGTAGAATCATACATATACCTTGCAGCAGAAGTAAGACCAGATAAGGATGTTAAAATATTAATATAAAAGGCAAGAGGAAACTTTATTTCATTGTGAAATAAAAAGACAGCAAAGGAAATGGAATGAATTTCAAAATTAATGTTTAACTCAATGTTTAATTTCTGTTGTATGGCTCAATAATATGAAGGAGCATGAAAAAAGGACAACCAGGAAATTACCCGCATGCACGAATGCACAGGGAAGAGATGCTTGATATAGTATGATAAAATAGCCAATAAAGAACTAATTTAAAGAAATAAACAATAACAAAGGAAAGAAATCAGCATATTAAAACATCATGGAAATTTACAAAAAACCGTTAACGCTTTTTGAAGATGCCCGAAAGCGTAGAAAAACAAAATACTGTAGTAACAAGGTCAACTACAAAACATGCCATAATCAATAATGTACTTAACGCAAAACACGAGGTAGTAGGTATTTATTATCAGACAATGCCCTTTCACTGCCTTGTGTTCTACGTAACTACATTATTGATTGCACCATTTGTATTGTAGTCCCTCTAATTATTGAATGCATATTATAAGAGGTATATGTCTGGTGTTTTCTGGTCTATCTTATAGAATATCATAGTCTTCTTCTTTCTTCTGTCCTCATGTACCTTTCGGTGTTGAGGGGAGAGTGATTGTACGGTCTTTTGTCCTTCTATTTGCCTCTTCTGCTGTTATATTTCCGAGCGTCTCTAATACACTATCTATCCACCTTTTACGAGGGTGTCCAATATCATAGTGACTAAACATATCCTGCTGACGTATGTGTCGGGTCGACAGGTACAAATTTATTTAATCCATCACAAAATCCATTTCTTTCTTCAGACAACGACGAGAGCTTCGTTAATATACAACCCCCTCAATAATTGAAAAAAATATAAAATGACTCATTCGACATTTCCATTTCCCGTGATTTTCATTGGTTACTTTGTTTATACTTTGTGTCGACATCCAATGGAAAATCACTGTAAACTTTTAAAAGAAAAAAACTCGACTACACCTTGCTAGCCAACAGGAGTTTGAGAACAGGGGTGCAGAGACGAAGAATCGAGCGCACCAGTACCCCGGGCAACAGAGCAATCTGGCTAGGTTATCAAGGATCGAACGATCTCCAGCTGAGGTGGGAACCTGCTGTGGACTTGGAAACTTCCAAGAGAGAAACGACTCTTCTTATCCGCAGTACGTCCCGGGATTAAAAGCAAGCTTCAGCAAACTTTCGACAGCCTTTTCGTCATTTTCGCCAAGGCTCAAGAACTTTTCGTCAGTTCCCTGTCCGCACCCAGCGTCGCGATATAACCGAAAAGTCCTTCTTAGGACTAGGTTGAAAGTGACGTGACTAGGCATCCCGAGATGGCCTAGTCGAATCCAGTACTCAACAAACAAAAGTTTGAGAACAAATGCAAAATTATATAAGACAGAAGTCATAGAAACAGCTGAAGATAAAGAATCGTGAAAGGATAATGTTAGCTAATAATCATGACACTTTGAACACAGCAACATCTTCTTTGATCTCCTATCTAGTATGTCCTTCAGCACGTGGTAAATTTACAGTTCTGTGTTGGTTAGTAACTATTTTTTTCTTATTTCTACATGCCGTTCGTTTCTAAAACTCCACGTATCAACTCCAGGTTCTGCATTCTTGTCATAGACACAGAAAAAAAATACTTCCTGCATCCTCCGGTGCTTAACTCCTTGATTACATTCAACATAGCAAGGTCAATCGAATTCAGCCTGTCACTGTGGTCACGCTTGCAAGTCTGTCTTCTCTTTCTCCTAACACACATATTCCCAGGCACAATAATAAGAGTTATCTCTTCAACACAGATTTTGTCAGCGACACCAAACGATCCAAGTAGATAGTTCAACATAATTCTTTCGAAGCATACTTAGAAACCAGACGTGGGTAACACTCTAGGCTTTTAACCACGCCATTAGCCTGGTCACCACTATCATTTCACTCATCATAGTACTGAAACCAAACATAGTACTGAAACCAAACATAGTACTGAAACCAAACATAGTACTGAAACCATAGTACTGAAACCATAGTACTGAAACCAAACATAGTACTGAAACCATAGTACTGAAACCAAACATAGTACTGAAACCATAGTACTGAAACCAAACATAGTACTGAAACCAAACATAGTACTGAAACCATAGTACTGAAACCAAACATAGTACTGAAACCAAACATAGTACTGAAACCAAACATAGTACTGAAACCAAACATAGTACTGAAACCAAACATAGTACTGAAACCATAGTACTGAAACCAAACATAGTACTGAAACCAAACATAGTACTGAAACCATACATAGTACTGAAACCAAACATAGTACTGAAACCATACATAGTACTGAAACCAAACATAGTACTGAAACCATAGTACTGAAACCAAACATAGTACTGAAACCATAGTACTGAAACCAAACATAGTACTGAAACCAAACATAGTACTGAAACCATACATAGTACTGAAACCAAACATAGTACTGAAACCATACATAGTACTGAAACCAAACATAGTACTGAAACCATACATAGTACTGAAACCAAACATAGTACTGAAACCATAGTACTGAAACCAAACATAGTACTGAAACCATAGTACTGAAACCAAACATAGTACTGAAACCAAACATAGTACTGAAACCAAACATAGTACTGATGATTGTACAGAAACCACATTTTTCATCTAATACATCCCCATCTACAAGATGCTGTAAATCTCAATGCACTGAGCACGTGCCGAAATATGGACCCATCAGTGTAGACAATAATCTATCCATCCGGGGAATTCTCACTGATCTAGATGCACTGGAATGTTTCTCAGAAAGGGTAATGACTTTTTTAATGGGAGTTTGTAAATGTGATTTGTAAATGTGATTTGTAAATGTGATTTGTAAATGTGATTTGTAAATGTGATTTGTAAATGCTTACTTTCTCATTATTTTCCATGCTATATATCCCTTATTGCTTGTTTATACATGCTTCATAATATTATATGTCCTGCCAAACCATCGACTATCCACTTTCTTTAGTCTGTGTCCATCGATCCTTCCAATATCATCATGTGATGAGTGAATCTTCTGATTCGCAGATAGGAACAATCACGGCAAATCTTCGTTCTTTGCATTATAGTATGATAATCCAATATGAAGTGCATCGTCACTATTTGTATATCTCTGAACATCTCTGGATCATACCCAAGAATGATAAAATGTATACCTCGGAGGTTTTGATGTTGTCTGTTTGTTTGAGAACCCCACTACTCAGGAGGGGGGGGGGGGATACATGAGACGAGCCGAGCTGATAGTTTTCTTAGATCACCCATTGTTTGTCTATCCTCGATTGAGGCGCTTCGCTGCCATCTAGCTGTTCCTCGTGTAGGAAGACCACCCTTTGTGTCCCTAGATCGCAGACCTAATTTCTTCCGTATGAGCCATGTGGGTTAACGGCGACTGTCGAATTAGACTCAGGGTTGATACACCTTCCTAGACGAGGCGCTGCTTTGCCAAACAAGTCGGGGGTCTGGGATTTGACTTGTGCATTTCTCACGCACATATTATTACAACAGATTGTCTGTCAGAAGACTGCCCAGCTTGTGATATTATTACATACGATTGTAGACCCCCTCTGAGTAGAAGGCGCCTTCAATAGGAATTTTCGGAAAGCTGAAAGCTGAAGTCTCCTGGGTATCAGAAAGCTCAGAACCCCCCCCCCCCCCCCAAAAAAAAAAAACAAACACCCCCACCTCATTGCAAATAGGAAGTAAGAGCTAATTGCTCGCAATTCCTGGGGTTCTCACATACCAGAATATCTGTTAGAAGGCTATCCAGCTTGTGATATTATTACATTCATTCATTCATTTTTCTTTTGCGCTGAAGTTAGCGCATAGGGCAGAAGTCAGATCTCTCCAATTATGTCTGTTCAAAACTATTCTGTGCAGTTCTTGAATAGTATATGAATATTGGTTGTTTTACTTTCTCTAAGTATTGTTCTTCTGAGTGTTTCTTTTGGTATACCCCTTGCTCTTTTGCCTGTAGGTATCCATTCACGAGATTGGTGGTGTATTCTGTTAGTGTCTGCGCGTAGGTCATGCCCGATGTAGGACCAACGGCGTTTTCTGATAACATCTGTGATGAAATTTTGATGTGTCTCTTCTCTGATTTTATCATTCGATTTGAATTCACGCCAATTGGTGTTAGTTATCCTACGAAGATATTTGTTCTCGAACCTCAGTAATTTTTGTTCTTAAGATAAAGAGCTTTTCCAGCTCTCACATCCAGCTCTTACACCAGATTTCCTATTATCATTGATGGAACCCCCCCCCCTTTTTCCCCCACAGTATTTTCTAAGTCCTTCATTATAATAGTCATGCACGTTGATCTCACACAGAGTCATGCATCCCGTATTTTGTTCTACAACAAACACAAGATAATATCCTTCCTTGCAGGAGTGTAACAAGGAAGTTCTTTAATAAAGTTAATTCCCCACGAAATAAAATCAAAACACAGTGGGATATTAATCCCGGTCGATAAGGAGCGGATGTGATACTTGAATAATGTGGGCGAAATATGTCAGGCTATTCCTATTTTAATTGAAAACAAATATATATTTATTGATAAAGAAGCACAATTTCTCAACCAGGAAATATAAAAATTAACGCAAAGTTTGAATGAAGTTTAGAAAGTAAGAAGAGCATAGTAAACAGTGCGGAACAAGCTGTCCAGAATGAGAGTTTCAGCATTTTAAAATGATACTGTCCTGTGTTACATCCTGGTTGAGATATCATTACGTAAGTCGGATCTCCGTTGCGTAGCTGTTAAGTAATTTGTTTTGTGGTCACGTGGTCTGGTTGTTATTATTATTACATCTAATGTTATTATTGTTGTTGGGGTGCAAAGGGAACGCATTGCTCTAGGCGGGCCCAGGGTTAGCAGATAACCAAGATCCCAAATGTACCTCCACGCGGTGCACCCTGGAAACAGAAATACAGCAGCTCGAGCTGATTCTGGCCAAATCATTTGGGGATCGTGTCCGAGAATGTGGAGGTAGCAGATGGAAAGAGATTTGACTGCACAAGAGACAGACAATATCTCCGACACCACCAGCATCACCACATATAGCGACACTGTCGACATACAGTGAAGCAAGTCAGCCCAGTCCGAACATTGGAGGGGCGGCCAATGTAAAATGCACGTAAAGGTAGATGCATGGCGAGAGACAAATAGATTTCATACCGAGTACAATGAAACAATGAAAGGGCAGAACAGCGCTAGAGGGCAGCGCGAACTGCAAATAGAAAGTGAAAAGTCCCTAGGAAAGGGGAACTACAAGCTCCGTCAGCTCGAGACGAGCTTCTAGTTACCTGTGTTCCGTACAGGCAGAGACCCAGACCCATCCATTGGCGTTTGGTAAAGCAAGAAGACCTAACCCAACTCTTATGTCGAGCCTTCCTAAACCGGAAATATGCTCGCGAAGAGAAATGGTTCTGTACCCGATGGGCTTAGGCAAGAAAGGGACAACGATGGTAGTCCTGGCCCAACTCTACTGTCAAGATTTCCTATAACGGATGTACACTTGCAGAGAGAAAGGGTTCCGTACCCGATGGGCTCAGGCACAAAAGGGACAACGATTTAGCCCTGGCCCAACTCTACTGTCAGGTTTTCATACACCGGAAATACACTTGAAGAGAGAAAGGGTTCAGTACCTGATGGGCTCAGGCGCTATTGGGACAAGGACGCTCAGCTCGAGAACGCATTGCTCTCAAACGCGTGGTGTGAGACTCGAACTTGGACAAGGGGTACACGATGTCGGTGAACGGCACCTCGGCTAAGAGGGCGAAAGAGCCAGGGTCCAACTCTGTTGAGTTATTCCCCTTAAGGAACCAGACTCACGGATGAGAAACGGTTCAGTACCCAATGGGCACAGGCACAGCACGTCCTATTACACGAGGCAAGTTCATAGACAGTGGAACACCTCGTGCGAGTCAGACGAGAGCAATAATCGTCTGGGCGAAGAGTCGCCACAACGCGTTCCTGGAGACAGATATAGAGGCTGTCACAGGCTAAGGGTAGCCCACCCGAATTGACAAGGCATGCCGAAATCGGATGTACTAGGCCTACAAGGCGCATAACGGTGGCACAACGTAATCACGCTCCCGGCGGAAATCGCACGGATATCCGTGATGGTTACAATGGAGCGAACGCAAAACAAACAAGCAAACATTATTGTTGTTGCTGTTATAGTATAGTGGGACTGCGTCATGAGTCTAGCTCGATCGAGTTAGCCGTTAGTTTGAAAATTGATAGCCATCTTGATTCTTGATTTGAAAACTGGCATCACAGCACGTGGGACATTACCATAAATACTCCGCCCTCTGTTCCAGTAGCCATTCGACTCGATGGTGTTTCGAGTCCAATGCCGCCGAAACAGACGTCGACATCAGGGCACAACCCTGGCCCTTGCGACATGTTTCTTTGTAGTTTCGCCGACACACGCCGTGCCCGTAACTAGTTCAAGCACATCATCGGCCTGTCGGAACAACATGTTAACTGTTATCGAAGGTTACGACTACGGGATTGTATAGATGATGTGCCATGAAGCTTCTATAAGAAGATAACATCAATATAAAGGCATGTCATCTACTAAGGTTTTCTGTTGCATGGTTTGTTTGTCTAGTGAGCTATTGGTGCGACCCACAGACACAACCGCATGCGCAATCATTGTATTTGACGTATTAGTGGTGCTTACATTCAACTTCAGGTGCTCCAATGATATCAAGAACAGTATAGCAGAGGCCAAATCAACATTTCAAAAAATGAGAAACATTCTACACAATGGAGTATTATCAATGCTTACACAAGTTCAAGTGTTAGGGTGTTATATTGAGACAATCCTTCTTTATGGAAGTGAAGCATGGACACTAAACAAAAGTGTCCAAGATAAGCTGGAGGCAACTGAGATGTGGTTTTTAAGAAGAATTATGAAAATTCCATGGAGAGCCAAGAAAACTAATGTAGAAGTTCTCAGAGATCTGGAGTAAAACGACAAAGTTTAGTAAAAATTAGAAACAGACAATATATTTAGAGAAAAGTAAAACTTGAACATTTAGTAACCAACGGAAAGATCATGGGGTGAAGAGGCAGAGGAGGACAAAGAGAAAACATTTCTGCATGGGTTGACACTGTGGCATAAAAAGAAGTCACCAACTGAATAACACAATAAATAACGCAATTAATAACACAAGAGACAGAGATGCGGAGAAGCATGATCGCATACGCCACTCGGCATGGCTCGATTGATTGATTTATTGATTGACATTCAATCATTGTTGAATAGCTATGTCTTATGTAGGATATGCTTCAATTATTATTATTATCAACAATGGAAAATACTTGAGATCAAAGATATATGGTTTTAGAGAGGAATGTTGTACAGGACCGTATACACTTCTATTAAGGCGGGGGGGGGGTGTTTAAAAAATTGGTATATCCTATTCTGGACGTAGCCATCAACTCGGCAGTTTTGGCTGTAATGATTTTCATGGCAATGTAAATACGTTCAGTAGTTTGCCATTACCTTATGAATACCCGCGTGTGCAATTGTCTGTGGTCGGCATTGAACCCCGTCACCTGGTCGCACAGAGGCACTCTGTACCTCTCCGTTAAGACAGTGGTTTACCTAAAGAAAAAAAAAGGATGTCTTTGATTTCGTAGCATTTTTTTAAATTAGATTTTTAGGGGGAGGGATGGGCCTTCAGGTGGAGCTTTACCCGCTGTTTTGGTTTGCTTCCTTGTACTAAATGTCATGTCCTACTTTCTGACAGGGTGGGAGTTGAACCCTCCCAAACCTCCGTCTGTTCATGTCTTGATAATGTGTATCTCACGGAAGTTTAAAAAAGCAATGACCGATGGTACACGATTCTAATACAAACATAAAAAAGGGGGCTCACAAGTGTGAAGGATTGGTTTCATTGAACTTGAGTACCCCATATGTACCACGTCCATCTCAACGAGGACCACTCATATCACTTACTCAGTAACTTCAAGCGATAACCCTGAAATATCTCTGTTAAAAGTTCTCTTTATAAACAAGACGACGGGAACCCGATTCGAACCAGCGACCTCTTGAGCACAAAGCAAACAGCTTAACAACTAGGCTAGGGAGATGTATACATATAGTAAAACCCATGACCAACTGTGGTATAGAAGACCTCTGCACAGAATAAATTCGGACTTCATTCGTAACTTTTTGTTATTATTGTCGTGATTTCCGTTGGTCACTATTTATATACTTGAAGTCGCTGTTGCGATTTTTGGCATGCGAATCCAAGTATAAATAGTGATCAACTGAAATCGAAACAATAATTTAAAAACGTAACGAATGAATGCCTAATAAATTCTGTGAGATGTGTTCTATTGCAGACTTTCATAGTAAAACTGCTCACAAACATCAGGAAGAAATAGTCATCGTTTTTGGGGAGCCTTTTATAGGATGAAAACAGTATACAGAACATTGTGACAACATGAAAGTAATCGAAATAAATAAACAGGCTGATTCTACACAACCTGAAGTGGACAATGTAGTACCTGATGAAATGACAGGGAAGATGTTCGACACAGAGCTGATATCACCTGAGAGAGACAAGACATATATTTCTGAGACAGAGGCCCAGTGGATATTGTACATTTAAATGACATCTGAGACAGAGGGCCAGTGAATATAGCACATATAAATGACATTTGAGACAGAGGGCCAGTGGATATAGCACACATAAATGACATCTGAGACAGAGGGCCAGTGAATATCGCACACATAAATGACATTTGAGACAGAGGGCCAATGAATATAGCACACATAAATGACATCTGAGACAGAGGGCCAGTGAATATCGCACACATAAAGGACATCTGAGACAGAGGGCCAGTGAATATAGTACATATAAATGACATCTGAGACAGAGGGCCAGTGAATATAGTAAATTTAAATCATATTGGTGGATTCATAAAGTGGCTTAGCAGGCTGTATTTCGTCCCATTCCTGATCTACACTGCCCACAGGGAGTTATTAGAGATTCGTGATCTCTTCAATCGAAACGGCACTTGATTATGTTATTAGATATCAGTTACGGTAATCATGACGCGGTGCATTCCGTGCTTCGGACTACATCCTGCTAATTTGCAGGAGTTTGAGAATGAATGTAGAGGACAAAGATATCAGTTAGTATTTAATTTTCAATTCTGGTCAGCATCTCATAGATAACATATGTGGACACAATCTCATAGATAAAATATGCGGACAGCATCTCATAGATAACATATGCGGACAGCATCTCATAGATAACATATGCGGACAGCATCTCATAGATAACATATGTGGACAGCATATCATAGATAACATATGTGGACAGAATCTCATAGATAACATATGTGGACAGCATCTCATAGATAACATATGTGGACAGAATCTCATAGATAACATATGTGGACAGCATCTCATAGATAACATATGTGGACAGAATCTCATAGATAACATATGTGGACAGAATCTCATAGATAACATATGTGGACAGAATCTCATAGATAACATATGTGGACAGAATCTCATAGATAACATATGTGGACGAGCATCTCATAGATAACATATGTGGACAGAATCTCATAGATAACATATGTGGACGAGCATCTTATAGATAACATATGTGGACAGAATCTCATAGATAACATATGTGGACAGAATCTCATAGATGACATATGTGGACAGCATCTCATAGATAACATATGTGGACAGAATCTCATAGATGACATATGCGGACAGCATCTCATAGATAACATATGTGGACAGCATCTCATAGATAACATATGTGGACAGCATCTCATAGATAACATATGTGGACAGAATCTCATAGATAACATATGTGGACAGAATCTCATAGATAACATATGTGGACGAGCATCTCATAGATAACATATGTGGACAGAATCTCATAGATAACATATGTGGACATAATCTCATAGATAACATGTGTGGACAGCCTTCCATAGATAACATATGTGGACAGAATCTCATAGATAGCATATGTGGATCGCATCTCATAGATAACATATGTGGATCGCATCTCATAGATAACACATGTGGATCACATCTCATAGATAACACATGTGGATCGCATCTCATAGATAACATATGTGGACAGAATCTCATAGATAACATATGTGGACAACATCTCATTGATATATCGACCACTGATAATAATTGGGAAGAATAATCTAGCATATGTTGCGCTGTTGTCATTTTCTCACTCTCTCCCTCTCTCTTTCTCCATTGTATTCTTCTGGTTGATACGGTACACTGGACACCTAAACCGTACTGACATGGTTGTTTTTTAGCCGATCGTTCAAGGTTGAAAATATATAACTTTAATCCTAAGATGAAAGTAACACCAGTTAGAAAAAATGTATAATTAAGCAACACACCGGAAAGCCTCACTTTTGACATCTAATGTCATGGTACTTATATATACAACCTAATAGCAACAACAGGCCTACGTCATTCATCTTGGCTAATCCGATATTGTTCATTGATAAGTTTGCATGTACTTTATGTCACGCCATGAAAAGAACGGTTAAATCACATTTCAGCCAACTTGTGTGACCAGTTGTAAAATCCAAAACACCTGGAGAAAACTGTACTAAATGCATTTTTGACGGTATCTTGATACACACTTAATAGTATCTCAATATACACCTGTTAATATTTCGATATATACCTGGTAGTATATATATACACACCTGATGGTATCTGGAAACACATCTGATGGTATATCAATACACACCTGACAGTAGCTCGATACGCACCTGCTATTATGTCAATACGCACCTGATATTATGTCAATACGCACCTGATAGTATGTCCATACGCACCTGATATTATGTCAATACGCACCTGATAGTATGTCCATACGCACCTGATATTATGTCAATACGCACCTGATAGTATGTCCATACGCACATAATAGTATGTCCATACGCACCTGATAGTATGTCCATACGCACCTGATAGTATGTCCATACGCACATAATAGTATGTCCATACGCACCCGATAGTATGTCCATACGCACCTAATAGTATGTCCATACGCACCTAATAGTATGTCCATACGCACCTGATAGTATGTCGATACATATATGATAGTATTTAGATACACATATGATATTCTCGATACATGGCTGATAGTATATAGATACACACCTGATAATATCTAGATACACACCTGATAGTATCTTTTTTGCGTTCGCTCCATTGTAATCAGCACGGATATTCGTGTGATTTCCGCCGGGAGCGTAGTTACGTTGTGCCACCGTTATGCACCTTCTAGGCCCAGCACAGCTGATTTCGGCATGCATTGACATTTCGGGTGGGCTACCCTAGTCTGTGACAGCCTTCCTATCTGTCACCAGGAAGCGAATGTGTACTGACTCTACGCCGAGACGGTTTGCCATTAACGTCTAAATTGCACAAGGTGTTCCGCCGCCAGTGAACTTGTCTGTGTAATTAGACGTATTGTATCCTTGCCCATCGGGTACTGAACCTTTTCTCTCCACGAGCATGATTCCGGTATAGGAAAAACCCGACAGTAGAGTTGGGCACGGGCTGGGATCAACGACAACTAGAAGCTTGTCTCGAGCAGACAACACTTTAGTTCTGATTTCCTTGAAACGTTTTCCGTTCTCTTTGCACATGCCGCTTCCATCTAGCGCTGTGTTTCCCTCTCAGTGTGTACTCAATGTGTTATTCTTATGGTGACTGACTAATCGATTCTTTATATTTCTCATAACATCTACCCACTTCGCAACATCTGCATTGGTCGCCCCTCCAATGATTCTATCGAACTGTGTGTCGACAGTGCTGCTGGATGTGTTGGTACAGAGGTATCGGATATATTGCCTGTCTATTTGCAGTCAAATATCTTTCCATCTGCTACCTCCACATTCACGGACACGATCCCCACAAGTTTTAGCATCTGATAGTATCTAGATACACATCTAATAATATCTCGATACATACCTGATAATATATCGATACACACCGGATATTATCTCTCACTACAAATATATAAACCCCTGATAGTTTCTCGATAAACACCTGATATTATTTAGATACACATTGATAATATCTCGATACACGAGTCGAAAATCCAAGAGGCGAAACTAGAAAATATAGTGATGAGATGCTACTATTAACTGGATACACACATATTACACGAGAAAAGACTTTTCGACAAAAAGGTCTTTATCAAGAAACATTTACAACATAAACGACTAGTAAGAATGATACTTTTCACGTTCACACGACAGAACTAAATATGGGTGCATAGCGGAATAATAGAGGAACTAGAAGGAACTTAATAGTAAAAGAACTAGAAACGAAGGTCAGAAGTGGGAAAAAAGACAGTTTCAGTGAAAATGTCTTCTGTGTCCTGGCGCGAGAGATTGCAAACACAAAGAAAAAAAGACGACACGTGGAACCTGTCAGTGTATAAGCAACGGCGCAAGTCCATATCTGGTTGACTTTCTCCTCCTCATCCCCACAACACGGACGCCGCAGATCAAGAAGTTGATGAAATCGCGACGTGTAGGGTGATGAAAAGAGATGTAGAGAAGAAAGCTACAGGGATCAACCGGTTTGTATCTCTTCATAACTTAATAGTTGACAGAGATCCACACAAATAAACAAGGAAAATATTCGCATATAAAGTTGTCATTAACACCATACAAGTATTGATTTTTGAACACATAAGACAACAACACATTAGCATACATATTGGATACACGTATTTGATATACCAGATATAACGCTGGGTAATATGATACAATCGAAAAACGAGGTGTATTGTGCTAGCATCATACCAATCCCCAGGGTTGCCAGAACTTTATCATTATATTGCAAAAATCCCAATGTTTGTCTTTAAAATAAAATTGCACTGGTAATTTCTTTTTTCTTCAGCGTTCATTCTCAAACTCCCACTGGATATCTCTTGTAGCAGGACCATGGTCCTATTAGATTTCCAGAAGGATGTAGTCCAAAGAATTGAAATGCGTTGTGTCGCCGTTTTATTTGCGCCAATGGCCCGACACATCCGTCTTCGGCGGAGCACTGGACATGAAATTTATGTTTAGTTCATGCTATGTATTTTTTTTCAATAAAAATGTATTAAATTTTAAGAATTTTGCCATATTTAACCATAGTAAAATAAAAGTAAAGTAACCCATAGCATGTATTAATGCCGTAGGGGTGTGAGATGTTAGCGATCTCACATTTCAGAGGTTCTACAAATGAGGGCGGTAGCTGTTTCCTCTCCCTCGCAGTCTTTACTTTCCAGATTAATCCAGTACCCATTTAAGGCTGGGTCGACATGGGAGCCGTTGCGATCTGAAAAACATTTCCGCCTCAACTGGAGAATGAACCCTGGACCACTCATAAGCCAGTGCGCTAACCACTGCGCTACGCAGTTCCACGCGTATTTAACCATAATGTATTTGAAATGTTACCATAATCACTATCAACTATTTGGTAATCCTGATCAGCATATTCAGTTTATAACTGAGCAGTTATGCGTGTACTAAATGTGGTGCTACTGAAGCTCACACTTAAATATACACTCACAAAAATATTTGTAAGTTATTTAGATGTGATTTTCCCTATACGCACAATACGCTGTTCTATAGTTCAGAAATTTGATTTTTCCCGCTGTTCCATAGTTAAGAAACAAAGTGATATAAATTTATAGTTCCGGTACGAATTATGTCACTAAGTAATACATGGCCGGGCCGACTCCCATCCAACACGGATGTAAGAAATATAATCTGTGATCTAAGAACAGTGGTTGACTAAATACGGCCCGCGTGTCAAATCAGGCTCACCAATACGTGTTTACTGGTCCGACAGTCTGATTTAAAATGACAACATATATTAGCCTTCCAGCTTTGAAAATATAAGACCACATACTATTTTATACACTAGAGCAGAGGTAAGCAAAATTCGGATCAATGCTATATCCAACCCTTCATTAAAATACAGCACGTACTGGTCTGTGAGCTTAGAAAACATTAATTGGAGGGGTGCAAAGGGAACGCATTGTTCTCGGCGGACCCAGGGTTAGCAGATAACCAAGATCCCAAATGTACCTCCTCGCGGTGCACCCTGGAAACAGAAATACAGCAGCTCGAGCTCATTCTGGCCAAATCATTTGGGGATCGTGTCCGAGAATGTGGAGGTAGCAGATGGAAAGAGATTTGACTGCTTAAAAGACCGACAATATCTCCGACACCACCAACAACACCACATACAGCGTCACTGTCGACATACAGTGAAGCTAGTTAGTCCAGTCCGCACATTTGAGGGGCGGCCAATGAAAAAAGCATGAAAAGGTGGATGCATGGCGAAAGACAGACATATTTCATACTGAGTACAATGGAAAAATGAAAGGGCAGAACAGCGCCAACTGCAAATAGAAAAGAGGAAACGATTACAGAAATGGGAACTACAAGCTCTGTTAGCTCGTAACGAGCTTCTAGTTACTTGATTTCCTTATAGGCAGAGATCCATACCCAATAATGGGCGTCTAGCAAAGCAAAAAGACCTGGCCAAACCCTAATGTCGAGTCTTCCTATACCGGAAACATGCTCGCAAAGAGAAAGGGTGCCGTAACCGATAGGCTCAGACAAAAAAGGGACAAAGATGGCAGTCCTGGCCCAACTCTACTGTCAAGCTTTCCTATACCGGAAATACACTTGCAGAGAGAAAGGGCTCTGTACCCGATGGGCTCAGGCACAAAAGAGACAACGATTTTAGCCCTGGTCTAATTCTACTGTCAGGATTTCCTATACCGGAAATATACTTGCAGAGAGAAAGGGTTCAGTACCTAATGGGCGCAGGCGCTATTGGGACAAGGTCGCTCAGCTCGAGAACGCCTTGCTCTCAAACGCTTGGTGTGAGACTCGAACTTGGCCAAGAGGTTCACGATGTCGGTGAATGACACCTCGGCTAAGAGGGCGAAATAGCCAGGGTCCAACTCTTCTGTTGAGTTCTTCCTCTTAAGGAACTAGGCTCACGGATGAGAAACGGTTCAGTACCCGATGGGCACAGGCACATTACGTACAATTACACGAGGCAAGTCCACAGTCAGTGGAACACCTCGTGCGAGACAGACGTGAGCAAAAGTCGTCTGGGCGAATAGTCACCACACACACGCGTGCCTGGTGACAGATAGGGAGACTGTCACAGGCTAGGGTAGCCCACCCGAATTGTCAAGGCATGTCGAAATCGGATGTGCTAGGCCTACAAGGCGCATAACGGTTGCACAACGTAATCATGCTCCCGGCGGAAATCGCACGGATATCCGTGCTGATTGCAATGGAGCGAACGAAAAACAAAGAAAAATAAACATTACTTGGAGCCACAGGACTAACAAGAACTTTTATTGGTTCCAAGTCTCACCCCAAAAATTTGCAATCCGATCTTCGACTCACAAAAGGTTGCCCAGCTCTTCACTTTATGAACTCTTCTATGGACTTAAAAAAGACATTGGTGCCATCTCACTCGAGATGTGTGTATTCGGCCATCCGACCCAAAGAAGTTGCCTACTTCAGATATAAAAACCACACTGATCTCTTTCTTTTTTCTGTTTTTAGAATTAATTTAGTCTTGCCAGATATTCAGGCTAGTAGCCAGGACGAAGTTTCCAGTCTTCTCCATGTCAGAGCGGCTGCCCCAAAGTTTTTGTCTAAGTTCAGTCCAGTGTGACCATGTCTTGCATCGTAGTTCTTTGAGACTTGGGCAATCTCGACCTCTGTTCAGTATTCAAGTAGAAGTTAGTAACTTATGGACTGTACTTAAACAGAGCTGAAAATGGTTTTGTTTATATTCGTTTTGGATCCCTGTAATTATGAGCAATAATGCTCATGTTTATATCTGCAATAGCCTGGTTTCTCCAGAAGACTCCAACTCTCAACGGTATACGCTGTCATGAGAAGAATATAGACTTTCTCTGAATAGAAGGTTTCTTCAATTGCATTACGTCAAAAACTGAAGTCTCCTGGGTATGAAAGAAAGCTCCGAGCAATCATTGCTTTGCACAAAGGATGTAAGAACAAAGCGCTATTATTTCCCAGGGATATAAATACACAAATAAACACAAACAAATTAATGAGAAGAGTATTGATGACTTATGACAGGCTTACCCGCGGAGTCATTTCCAAGTGTTTGTGAAAACCGCTTCTTCGAGAGTCCACTGACTGCGTTAAATATAGCGAATACAAGTAAATTCAAGTAGTAAGCGAGAGAATAAATTAAAAATTCTTGAAACTAACGTGAATTGAACGAGTCAGTTATAATGATGTCTTGACAAAATCGCATCTTTTTTTGGAGATGCGGTTAGTCAAGTACGGAAAAATCCGTTTACTCAAGTTGCAAGGCTATTCAGTGCCATTAGAACGGACGGAATGGTTCAATTTCCGTTAGTCTCGAGAATTAAAAAAAGGCTAATACGGTCGCACTGTTTCATTAAATATCACACACTGTATAGTAACAAATTATTTCAGTTTTGTCAATCATAATCAGAGACATTTACAGAAACTATCAGTGTTTGAAGTCTGCAAAAGAATATACTCAGACATTTACAGAAACTATCAGTGTTTGAAGTCTGCAAAAGAATATACTCAGACATTTACAGAAACTATCAGTGTTTGAAGTCTGCAAAAGAATATACTCAGACATTTACAGAAACTGTTTGAAGTCTGCGAAAGAATATAACCGACAACAACACAACGTTTAGATAGTAGTAGTGGTAGTAGTAGTAGTAGTAGTAGTAGTAGTAGTAGTGGTGGCGGTAGCAGTAGCAGTAGTAGTAGCAGCAGCAGCTGTAGTAGTAGCTTTTGTTTTTGTACCACCGTCACTGCTTCAAGTGCTAGTCAAACCTCGTAGATAAGGGGAGGGGATTCTGGGAATTCAACCGCCCCCCCCCCCTCCTTAGAAAGTCAGAATTAGGAAGCAGGTAAAAGCAGTATGTTGGATTCTGCTCTAGTGGGAGTGATTGTTTATTTTTAGTGTTGTTTTGTCTGTACCTTGTGGGATAGGCTGGATAATGTGTGTGTGGTTTTCTTCTTGTTAATGGTTAGCCTACACACATTCTAAAACACATATCTGTGAAAAAATGATGGGCAAATTTGTGAACAACTACTGCACATTTGTGAGAAACTACAACACACATTTATAAACAACTACTTCATAAATTTGTAAATAACTACTACATAAATTTGTGAAAAACTACTACAAACATTTGTGGACAACTACTAAACACATTTGTAAACAATTACTGCACAAATTTGTAAACAACTAAATACACATATTTGTGAACAACTAATACACATATTTGTAAACAACTAATACACATATTTGTGAACAACTAATACACACATTTGCAACAACAAGTATACAAATTTGTGAACAACTAATACACACATTTACAACTACTATACACATTTGTAAACAACTAATACACACATTTGTAAACAACTCATACAAACAATAGAAATACAGAAGTTTTGTTGAATGCTGAACAGGATCCTGTTGTCATACATATTATATTTATAGAATCACTTTAAACATAAAGAAATAACGCTAGCCTCTAATGTGAAAGTCGACAGGTGGTACCAGTAATTATGGTAATGGTGGCTGTTATGTAGGCTATAGTAATTGATATGGTAGGGTTCTAAACGTTGGTTTAATGCGATATCTCTATACGCGTATATATGGGCTTATAATTTGCGATAAGTAAATATCAACCGAGTCCGGAGTCGATTATATAATTATGTGGGCTCATCGGTATAATACTTTAAAAGTTAAACATTCTTGAGACCAACGGGAAATGAACCAGTCCGTTCTGACAGCACCAAATCGACTGGCAACTAGAGTAAACGGGTTTTTCCGTGCTTGACTAACCGCATCTCCAAAAAGAGATGCGATTTTGTCAAGACATTCAAACTGTGTACTCAAGTCACTGAGAACGGACCAATCGAGACTAGGACTATTACAACAACAATGAACCAATATTAGAAGATTAAACCTTATGTCCACAGGATTGTATAATTGAAGAGAGACTCAAAACATACTGTCTGTTAGTTTGTTTCCGATTATTTGTTACCTTGTCTGTAAAGAGAGTAGGCCTACATGACAGTAACATTAGCACCACCAATTTAATGTTACTAATTGTAATTTTACGCAACAAAAAACAAACAACAAAACTATATTTAATGACAAAAAAATGCTTCTGAAGCTAATTTTCTTGATACCTGTTGTTCCACAGTAAGAACTACTCTGCTAAAATGCATCATGTTTGGAAATTGTTTTTCAACTTCATAGTCATCACATGATTGGCCAGGTTGGAATAAACTACATCAATTTTGTAGTGCATCAAATGTTCCGATATCATTCAACACCTTGGATGAAAGTTTGAGCTAAGTTGCTCTATTTTTAATTTCAGTTCCTTTTGACCTGATTTTTTTCTAATCTGCATGGCATAAATAATAGTGTCAAGTGTGATGGCATAATTATAAAGTTAAATATGATGGCATAATCATAGATAAAGTCAAATGTGGTCATATAACCCATAAAGTCAAATGTGGTCATATAACGCATAAAGTCAAATGTGGTCATATAACCCATAAAGTCAAATGTGGTCATATAACCCATAAAGTCAAATGTGGTCATATAACCCATAAAGTCAAAATTGGTCATATAACCCATAAAATCAAATGTGGTCATATAACCCATAAAGTCAAATGTGGTCATATAACCCATAAAGTCAAATGTGGTCATATAACCCATAAAGTCAAATGTGGTCATATAACCCATAAAGTCAAATGTGGTCATATAACCCATAAAGTCAAATGTGGTCATATAACCCATAAAGTCAAATGTGGTCATATAACCCATAAAGTCAAATGTGGTCATATAACCCATAAAGTCAAATGTGGTCATATAACCCATAAAGTCAAATGTGGTCATATAACCCATAAAGTCAAATGTGATCATATAACCCATAAAGTCAAATGTGGTCATATAATCCATAAAGTCAAATATGTCGATATAATTATAAAGTCACGTTTGTTGATATAATCATAAAGTTAAACGTGCTGACATAATGAAAAGTCAAGTATGACACATAATCATAAAGTAACGTGTGATGGCATAAATATAAAGTCAAGTGTGATGGCACAATTAGAAAGTCACGTATGATGATTATGTGATTACACTCATAAAGTCAAATATGTTAATATAATATAAAGTGAAACTAATGAAGATATAAATCACAAAGTCAAGTTCTATGACATAAAACATAATGAAAGTAAACTGACAGAAAATCTGATGAAGTTTGTAGACAAAAATATGGTAAAAAAGTCATATTCTGAAATGCATATTCCATGACCATATTCGTGGCAAGGACAATACAAAATAGAATCTGCAAGAAATATGGAGGAGTGAGTTTGGAATTGTGTAACATTAGCTAGACAACTCCATGAGACGTAAAATCCATTTCTACACTAGAAGCATTGGGAAGACGGTAGTGGACCTGATGACCACTTGCTCCATCCGCTATATGAGATAACGTTAAGGTATGTCCTTGTCTATGAGTGTGTATGTGGGCAATAAGCCCCACTACGGTCCCACAGCTCGGTGGACATGATGGGCATCTGGTGGTGTATTTAGCATCACGCTTATCACATATATATATATTTTCAATTATCTGTGAAATATCGAGCTGGAATTGTCGCTCTTTAGCGATTTGTGTTTCTTGCTGTTTTATTAACTTCTATCCACTAGTTTCCAGTTGATCTGGTTTTCTCTTCTATTGTTCTGAGCAAGGGGTTTCTTTCCTTTACCAATTACGTCTTATATTGTAGTTTTCAATCTGTCTAGCTATGTTGTCAAACATCGTTCTGAGGATATGTCCTATCCATCTTCATATTACGAGTATATATTTGATCTCCAACTGCGCTTAGTGCTTGTGTGTTCTCTTCCACAAACCAGTATATGTCACCGACCATCTGATGCAATGCACAAGATGGACACTTCTTTTGATACAGATCTACAATCCTGATGAGTTCTGATGATTATATGACGATCTCTTTTTCTTTCCAAAATGTGTTCTGGCACTCATTCATAAGTTTTGGTAGATCTGCGAGCAGTTATGTAAAAATTTTCCTCCGCCTCGATTGAGAATCGTACCATGACCAATGTAGCAGGAATAACAACATAAACTCGACTTACTTAATCAGATTATATTCTAAAAATAAATAAATGCAACAACCGACACCACCAATAAACTTTTTGTGTCTTTTCTTTACTCAAATGTCGACAGGTTTGTTAGTTGAAACAATACCTCCTCGTTTTGTTGACAGGGTTGTTAGTTGAAACAATACCTCCTCGTTTTGTTGACAGGGTTGTTAGTTGAAACAATACCTCCTCGTTTGGGATTTTGAAGGCCAGTATGAGTTATCGAACATAGCTGGTCAACAAAACACCCAGTGAGTGAGGCAAGAGTTATCTCTGTAGCCAAGAGCTATCAATCGTAGCTGCGAACAAAGCATCCTCGGTGGTAAGGTAAGAGTTCTATCTACATGCTTCCTTGATCAGATATAACAATTAAAAACAAAATATGATATTCTCACATCTAATTCAACATTATTTGAGTATAATATCCTAATGAATATGCAAAATATGCAGGATATAAATAAAGGAAAAGTCTAAATATGAGGAACTGAAGATCGACTTCAATGCACTCGGATTTCCTCATATTTACTCAGAATCTCCCAAGAATGCGACGCCTCGCCTATCAAGAGTATTAATCACGTGACTATGTAGCCTCACGTGATTATCCATGTACATCCGGAAAAAATAATCTATTTTGTAAGCAAGACGTCACGAACTGAATTCAAACTCGCGACGTCTTGAGCAGAAAGCAAACGGCTTAACCATAGCAGTCTCCTGAAGAGGGTCATAGCTTGACCAATGGGACTGGAAAATCCCAGCGACTAAATAAAATGCATGCGGCTAAAGAAATAGATACATAATTATTTAAAATATATTGATAGTGTTATTCAGAAATAAATTTACCACTGTTGCTCATGGTTTTCCATATTGAACGTGGCATTCAGAAATAAACTTACCCCTGTGGCTCATAGTTTTCCACATTGAAATTGGTATTTAGAAATAAACTTACCTCCGTGGTTCATGATTTCTCAGCGGACCTGACACGCAATAAATCACAAAGTATAGTGTCTATAAAGTCTCTGTACCTTGACGTCACACAGATCCGCACTAGATACTCACAATTCTGTGGACAGTGTCGCCACCAATGTAAATCAGTGCACAGTAACTTTGTTGACATCCGGCATTGCACCTAGAATCAGAAAATCTATCAGTACACATCTAGGAAAGTTTAAGCCTGGGACGTAATAATAACCGCCCCGCTAGTAGCGTGCCATTGATCAGGGTTTTTTTTTTTCGCTACCCAGGAATTACGATCTAGGAAACTTTTGGTATGTGCAATTGGACGTTTTTCCAGAACTTTAAATGTATGCCTAAAAGGTGCTCTCATATTTTCTTACAATTGTACTTCTACTTACTATTATTCCGGGGCTCTGTGGTACGAGGTACACAGTGCACGTCTCGGACAGGTATCTCTCTTGCCAATGATTTGTCAATTGTTGATATCCACTACATCTCAGTACTCGCCCGTGTGTTGCCGAGGCCCGAAAGGGGAGCAAAGAATAGCAACACTGTTTGCCTTCCACGCATGTCGTAAAAGGCGACTAAGGAGGTTATGGGATGGAGTTGACTCTCATACCATATAGGGTCAGTGACCCAAAGCCATGCTGAAGTCGGATGTGTCAGGCCGAAAGGCACAGATATCGCAGCAATGCTGTAAACCATGACACAGCGTATTCCGTCCTCCGGACTACATCCTGCTAATCTGCAGGAGTTTGAGAACGAACGCAGAAGAAGAAGAAGGATCTCAGTACTAGTTATGCACCCATAGCATTTTTGGCTGCAGTGATTTTCTAGGCAATATAAATACATGAAGTTGGTTGCCACAGCATTCTGAACGGTCCGGGTGTGCATTTGCCTGCGTCTGTGTGAACGGTCATTTCCAACTTGCTGACAGTTAAGGTACATATCTTTTTTCCCCCTCATATTTAGGTCCTGTTGGCTGCTGGTACATGGCATCAGTCATTTTGGATGATCAGAATCATTCGACAAAATGAGTGATGAGTGACTCAGCAGACATGAGTGACGCTGAGTGTTACTAATACGCAGGACCTATAATTTAACATGGATTTTGATACGGACTTAATTTTATATTTCTAAACAACAATGGCACTGCTGAAGACGACAGTGTTGGATCATTGGCGCAAATAAAACGTCGACACAACGCATTTCCATTCTCTGTATTACATTTCCATTCTCTGTATTCTCAACTTTTTTAAATTTTAGTCCGTGGTCCGGTAAAAAAAAATATGTAAGACGAGAGACGAGGTCCAAACAAATACTGTAACTTCATAAATACACTTACATTTGTAAAATAAAAATGTATGGATAAAATCAGATGATAAAGAGAATCAGTACACTTATGGATTGGTACATATATGTATGGTTAATTCTATTGATTGAAACCAAAAATAAAAATAAATATTTAACTATTACAATTCACCATAGAAGTCAGATCAGGGAAAGTACGCATATTGTCTATTTGTCGTGGAAACACATACATCTTAACGCATACGCGGGTTAAACATTTGCATATGCTAAATATATAATTACATACACAAAATAAACGAGTATAAATCTTTCAAATCCAAACATTAGTTCCAGCAGACGGGAATTGAACCAGGTCCGTTCTAGCGGCACCGAATCGCCTTGCATGTTAAGTAAACAAGTTTTCCATACTTGACCAACGTGTGTGGTTGGTCAAGTACGGAAACCTGTTTACAAGGCTGCAATATGACAAAAAAGAATTTTACAAGGCTGCAAGGCGATTTCGACTCTGTGGTAAAGTGGTACAGAGCGTGTCTGTGACGGCCAAGGTACAGAGTTCGATCCTCGCCACATTTGTGTATCCGAACCGTTCAGAAAGCAATGGCAAATTACTGAACGTATTTATATTGCCTAAAAAATCACCACAGCCTAAAAATGTTGGGTTGATAGCTACGTCCTGAATAAGATATGCTACCAATTTTTTATTATTTTAAGGCGATTCCGTGCCACCAGAACGGGTCTGATTCAATTCCTGTCAGCTGTAAGAATTATTTTCATTTATCCTAGTACTTCCTACTTGAATTTAATTCAGACTAATACTTTAATGCTAAAAATGCAGCATGTTGACACGGCAATTATAGTTATATGCAACATTTAAACAAAGTTTTGTTTTCTTTTAGTACATTTAAGTCTTTAACACTTTCAGGTAAGCATTTGAGACTTTTGTTGCTGGTTTTTCTTGTTCTCTCCGTAAGACTGTTAATTCTTGTATGGATAAACGGAGACTAAGAACGTTGCAAGCGATTGATCTGTTTCGTTTTAATCACAGTTATGGCTGACAATACATCCGTTTTAATCACAGTTATGGCGGACAATACATCCGTTTTAAGCACAGTTATGGCTGACAATACATCCGTTTTAAGCACAATTATGGCTGACAATACATCCGTTTTAAGCACAATTATGGCTGACAATACAGTCGTTTTAAGCACAGTTGTGGCTGACAATACATTCGTTTTAAGCACAATTATGGCTGACAATATGAGTGATGGAAAAACAAAGAAAATTAATTGCTTTTCACAACAATTTAAATAGTAATTTTTAATTCTTATCCATAATTTTCAATTACTCATAGAACCACAAGTATTGGTCAAGTAATTATATTTCGATAAGTTGCAGAGTTTCTTTACGAGAAAGGTGCTTCATTTACATTTTTTGTCTTCTGGGGTCTTCGTATTTGAGATAATACGTATTAAACACTAACCATAGCTTCATGTAGGTTGTAGTATATTCTGAATATCAGCAGGAATAGTCTGCTTCGATAATACAAATCCGAAAATGACTGAAATATTTCACTATTTATTTGTTCAGCTATATTTAACCAAAATATGAGTTAATTTTTGAATGATTCAATCTTGTTTCAAGCATTAAATATTGTTTCTGGACCATGAAGTAGTTCTGCTTGTAAGAAAATATGTCACTGTGATAAGCCAGGCTGGCAACCCATTTCTAAGTCTGGAAATTATAAGTCACTTTTTGTAATAATTAAAAACGGCTCACCTTCTTTTCAAAGTTCATATAATCTCTTAAGAATTTTACTGGGGTCAGAGTCGGGGCACTGTATTACACCATGTTTTAATAGGTGTCCCTGAACTACGAACAAACATTTGAATCTGTGCGATGGTAGTTTTTCCCTCTTTTTGTACATCCTGGAGATCGCCCTGTATGCTTGAGATGGATGAATCACTATTTGTTGCGTCACAAACACCATAAAGAAATTCTCTTAAATTTTAAAATTAAACAGTGATTTGTTTCATATTTCTATTAAAATTTAAACTGTTGATTTAATATTTGTTTATACTTCCGACAACCGGGTTTCAAAACATGCACTTGCACAATTCGATGCGAGTTTATGAAAAAATAGTATCGATAATGCTATATTTGAGAACTGGTTACATACTAAGTTAACGTCAAAGTTAGATGTTTCAGGCATTTGCACAATTAAAACTGCGATGCAACGCATTTCCGTTCTCTTGACCACATACTGCTGGAAATATTATAGGGCCATTGTCCTCCTACAAGACAGTACCGGTGGGAGTTTGAGAAAAAAAAACTCTAAAAGAAATATTAACTTGATTTTATATAAAAAGTTCAACGTCAGTGGAAAATATCCCTCCGAAGACGGATGTGTCGGGCCACTGGCGCAAATATAACAGCGACACAACGCATTTTCATTCTCTGGACTACATCCTACTGGAAATCTAGTAGGACCATGGTCCTGCTGTAAGGGAGGTCCATCGGGAGTTTGAGAATGAACGAAGAAGAAGAAGTGGAAAAGATTTTCTTTAATTAAACGTCAACATCATCACTGATTGGTCACACATATTTGGAACAAAGAACTGATTTCGGTCAGTGTCAAGAACACTGGCACTCCAAACGTTGTTGACGCTGTTATAGACAGAGGGACTGTTTCGAGATCACAATATACGCAGTGTTTTCTTTCCGACAAGTTTTAGTTAATTCATTCATTCATTTTCCTTTTGCGCTGAAGTTAGCGCACAGGGCAGAGGTCAGATCTCTCCAATTCTGTCTGTTCAAAGCTATTCTGTGCAGTTCTTAAATAGTATGAATATTGACTGTTTTACTTTCTCTAAGTATTGTTCTTCTGAGTGTTTCTTTTGGTCTACCCCTGATTCTTTTGTTTTACTTTCTCTAAGTAAAAAAAAGTAAAGTAACAAATAGCATTTATTAATGCCGTAGGGGTGTGAGATGTTAGCGATCTCACATTTCACAGGCTCTGCAAATGAGGGCGGTAGCCATCTCCTCTCCCTCGCAGTCTTTACTTCCCGGATTAATCCGGTACCCATTTAAGGCTGGGTCGACCTGGGAGCCGTTGCGATCTGAAAACATTTCTGCCTCAACTGGGGAATGAACCCAGGACCACTCATATGCGAAGCCAGTGCACTAACCACTGCGCTAACGCGGCTCCCTTTCTCTAATTTCTCTAAGTATTGTTCTTCTGAGTGTTTCTTTTGGTCTACCCCTGATTCTTTTGCCTGTAGGTATCCATTCAAGAGATTGATGGTGTAAAGTTTTAGTACTTTTATGTATAAAACAAAGCTTGGTCACTACTTCTCGTTCGCAGGTTAACATGTCTACACTGCAAGTCCGGTTTTTAAAATGAATATTGCTGTATTTGAAAGTTCCTCAGTGTTCCTATACAGCTATATAGGCCCTATGGGTATCCGTCTCTGTGGGTCAGTGTTCATCCTGAAAGTTTAGTGTAGTAAAGATTTGCAGAATATGTTCCATTGTCTGTGCTGCCTGCCCACACGGACACAGAGGTCATGAAACTAGTCTTAATCTATTTAAGTAGCAGTCTGCTGTATACTGCCCTGACACAGAATATAATAACCTGCTCAGCTCTGTAAAGATAATCTTTTGAGTGTCAAAATGAACACAAATATGTATAAGTGTTACCAAACTAAGTCATAAAACAACCTAACAACGAGACTAGTTTGGTAACACTCATACCTATTTTTGTTCATTTTGATATTTGCCCTGTGTTACTCCAGCCACCCATTTCATATTTATTATTGTTACCCGACACTGGAACTTTTATCCCTTAGTCTTTTGGGTGGTTGACTTTCCTAATAGCTTTGACGAGTCCTTTTTGTGTGTACTTTCTTGATATTTTTGTTCCTGTCTTGTTCCATCTTGTGCAGCATATCTGCCTCTTTATGACGTTTGCTACATATACGTGTTAATTATGATTTATTTATATTCGCTTTTCGCACCATTCACGAGAAATGTTTCCTTGTAATATTCTGCTGTAACATTATTTATTGAAGAAAAATATTTAGAAAATAAGAATTCAATGAGAACCTCCCACTGGTAAATAAGTTATCGCCGCCCGGCTGTTGCGAAGAACTACGTAAAACAGCATGCACAAATTAGACACTTAGAAAATCATCAAGAAATGAGGCAGAGACAGAACGCAACTCGGGCGACAAAGGTATCTGATTCGATTTCATCTGAAGATAGTTGTGAATCCTGACCAATTCATAAAGTTGTATCGACACACTGAAGATAAATATTGCTTAGAAAATCACTACAGAAAACACACCAAGTTAATCGATATCACTAGATCCTGAATGGGATATGCTACCAATTACTTCTAACCAATTACTTCTAGTATATGTATTCCCAAGACAATTTTGGAGATCTACTTTGAAATTGTACCTAATACAAATAAATGTACATAATACAACTCATTATGCAGAAGTTAATTGAAATTGCATTTTTAACTCAGTGACGTAGCAAGAGTTCCTATTGCTTTACGTGTAACAAATGAAAGTCTAACCTATGCCCCAGGTCAATATATATGGTTTTGGTTTTGAATATATGGTTTTTATGGTTTACACAGACATGCATGGTCATCTTGAAGTGTTTTTCAACTGTTGTACACATACAACAAAAACACACAGCCCAATTGTATCTGTTATATTCACAGACTCAATGGCATAAACAAAGAACATCCCAGCAAATAATACAAATTTTTCAAAAACAGAACATTATAATAATGACCCCCCCCCCTCACCCAATAAAAAGCCTGTGACCTGTAAAATCAACATTCAACATACAATGGCTACCATTTCATTGCAGAATACCCGAGAAAGACATAGCAGACAAACTGACCAAAACAAGCAGCCAAATGATACTATATATCACCTCTACCAGTTACAACGAAACAAAAGCACTGGTAAAATTCACTTTAGGAAACAAATGGAAACTGGACCACAATCATTGTGACCACAAAAAGATGCAACAAGCTTTGCAGAAAAGACCAGAGAACCATCAATAGGCTTAGAATATGCCACTATGGTCTAAACTCCCACATGCACAGTATGGGCAAACAATTTAACCCACTGTGACCATGTCAATAGGACACACAGACACCGCAGCACATACTACACGATTGTCAAAATCTGCAACACCTCCGAAAGCAGGTATAGCCTGCACATACCAAATTGAAAGAAAGATCTGGGGAGGCAGAAGAGTTGCATCTTACAGCCTAGTTCCTAGACCAGACGTCACTGCGCCAATCCCCAGCCATGACCCCAGTCATTCATACCAGCTGCCAGTGGTATCCGTCCTAGTCGGCATATCTTTCGCCATACTATCCACCGCTGTGACAAAACAAGTTCATATGAGCTGGCGACCCCGCTGACACATGCGGCAACGATGCCCAATAAACAGTTGACTCACACACACACACACCATTTACAGCTAGCCAGCAGGTAGTGGGAAATGCCTACAAGTGGGCCACAGTGTGGATACCGGGATGAAATCTGTATACTGAGAATAACCGGATATCAGAGGGTTGCGGTGGTGAACTTCAGTTCAACAAGAGTCCAGTAAAATAATCTATATATGAGTAGAACGCCATATAGAAAGCAGTAATCAAGTGCACGGAATTCAGAGCGACACAAGCTTTGTGGCGTGGAGCAATCGATGGTCCAGCTATCTCCCGAAAATAAAGAAACACTGAATGGATGCATACAAAAAATGTAAGTATATGGATGCAGATTTAGTCCCTGAATATGGAGTAATTCCAGTGCGACAGTATCCAAAGATCATCACGTTCTGCCATGAGTGTAGCATATACTTCTGGGTCTTCTTCTTCTTCTGCGTTCGTTCTTAAACTCCTGCAGATTAGCAGGATGTAGTCCGGTGAACGGAATGCGTTGTGTCATGGTTTACAACATTGCTGCGATATCTGCGCTTTTAGCTTGACACATCCGACTTCAGCATGGCTTTGGGTCACTGACCGTATATGGGATGGGACAGCCAACTCCATCCCATAGCCTCCTTAGTCGCCTCGTACGACATACATGGAAGGTAAACAGTGTTGCTATTCTTTGCTCCCCTTTCGGGACCCGAAAACACACGGGATACACTTCTGGGACAACTATCTCATCATTCTTGTTAAATTTACTATATTATACCTTAAATTATTTCAATTGCCTCCAATGACATGCCTGGAAAGAACATAGTGGACTTATTCTTTGAACCCCGATCTAGAAGCCGAGGACCCGGTGGCCACACCCACGGGCACTGTGAATAGATTTTGTGGCGTACGTATATTACCGTGGTCCGAAAATGCCACACTGTGACATGCGTATAGCGACACTATGACACAAGAATAGCGACACTGTGACATGTCGTGCATATCGTAGAATGTGACCAAGTGGTCTTGGGTATGGGAGATGGCTTACCATTCCATAATGTGTAACGGTAATCAAGAGGTCACGTTGAAGTCAGATGTATCAGGCCGATTGACGTAGATATCATAGCCAAGCTGTAAACCATGACACAATACACTCCATTCTCATGACTACATTTTACTAATATGCAGGAGTTTGAAAATAAACAGAAGAAGAATGTGTAAAATATTAATTACTTACCCCAATCTTCACAACACAAGTTGATGGGGATAATGAGATACACTATCATACACTGCCCAAGTCATTGACGTAAATGAAACTGCCACACAACACATCTCCTTTTACTGTACTACATCCTGCTGGAAATCAAATGAGATCCAACTTGTCATCAAGAACGAACAATACCTCATACATTATCTTTTAGGTGGTTATATATACAATATATGAATTGCACTATATACGGTATATTATAATCTGTCTGTCTGGTGTCTACACTTTTCACAATGTCTTATTGTAATGTAATTTGTTTTCTCAAGTATTTTATCTTAAACACTGATTATCCTTTTGAAAATATAAGGCAGCTATAGACTTTGAACTGTAATCACAGAAGTCGATATATTACGTTATTTTGTGTACTAAATGAGTTAATCAACGTTCGGACACGTTAGCATGTGGCTACATAATAATAGACTATCGTACACGTTAATATGTGTCTTCATAATTTAGACCAGTGTTGCACTTGTTAATGTGTGACTACATAAGTTAATCGACTGTCGGACACGTTAATCTGTGTCATGATAATTAGGTCCACTGTTCGCCCGTGTGTTGCCGGGGTCCAAAAGGGGAGCAAATAATAGTAACACTGTTTACCTTCCACGCATGTCGTAAAAGGCGACTAAGAAGGTTATGGGATGGAGTTGGCTGTCCCATCCCATATAGGGTAAGTGACCCAAAGCCATGCTGAAGTCGGATGTGTCACGCCGAAAGGCGCAGTTATAGCATCAATGCTGTAAACCATGACACAACGCATTCCGTTCTCCTGACTACGTCCTGTTAACTGCAGGAGTTTAAGAACGAACGCAGAAGAAGAAGAAGAAGAAGAAGAAGAAGGTCCACTGTTGCACTTGTTAATGTGTGACTACAGAAGTTAATCGACTGTCGGACACGTTAATCTGTGTTCTCATAATTAGGTCCACTGTTGCCCTTGTGTGACTATATAAGTTAATCGTTTGTCCGACATGTTAGTAAGTGGACTGGTAGCTTATTTTTTTTCTAGACGTAACCATCAACCCATCATTTGTTGACTAGTGGTTTTCTAGGCAATATAAATACTGTCAGTAGTTTGTCATTGCTTTCTGAACGGGACGGATGCACAATTGCATGTGGAGGGATTTGAACACGGCACCTTGGTCGTTACAGATGCGTTATGTAGGCCTACCAAGCTGCAACAAGCTGGAACTTTGCAACACATGAGAATATGAGAGATTACAAACGCTAATCGACTGATGCACACGTAGTGCAGGATTTATGTACAAGCTACACAAGCTATAGCTTAGGGGCCCCATTTTCATGAGCAGTTCTCATATATACTTAAATATATTGCAGCATTGTTAAATATGTGTCCCAATGCCGTACATCAGGAAAGCTTAGGGCCGTATGACGTCTAAATCGGGCCCTGAGCACACGTTAATCGGCGGTTCCATCAATTAATCAGTGGACACAAATGTTTATATATTTTCACAGACGTTAATCTCAGTTCTCCAGAATATTGTTGCGCACTGATTTGGGCGAATGCGAATGATTATTCGTCCTTTCCATATACATGTACATTGTGTAGCCAGAAAATGAAAAACAAACGGAAAAAGTCCGATCAAAAAGATAAATGGCGCTGTTTGGAAAGAACAGGCGGGACTATTGTGGAGAGGACTTGTTAAGCACATTATTTTGTTTTTCTTTTAAAGAAAATACTAAATTATCATCAACGTTCACATACGTAATCCACGTCATGATATGATAAAATCGTTCACAGATAATACTTTGTTATATCCATTTCATTAAGTTCCAAATTAATCATCATCTTGTCAGTGAAGAGATACATCATACCATACGCTAATAAATTATAGAAAATATATTAATTTGTCATGTATTTCATGCAATTTATACATAAATTAATCTTACACATCGTCATATTTCATGCAATTTATACATAAACTAATCTTACACATCGTCATATTTCATGCAATTTATACATAAACTAATCTTACACATCGTCATATTTCATGCAATTTATACATAAACTAATCTTACACATCGTCATATTTCATGCAATTTATACATAAACTAATCTTACACATCGTCATATTTCATGCAATTTATACATACACTAATCTTACACATCTTTATATTTCTATGCACTTTTCTACTTTCCTTAATGCTGTATACAAATTACTCACTGTGAACAAAGTCTAATAATATAGATCTAATATCCCTTTTTTCATTCTGCGATCTATTGTTAAACATCTGGTCTAATATTGGTCATGTATGGAGCGGTTTCTTTTAGGCTATCTTTGGTCCTTCACTACATGTTTTGCAGAGAAGTTATCTAATATCCAATTTGACACTCTACAATTATAAAGCTGCACATAGACATTGAACAACTCTATCTCACTCTAAACATTATGTAAGTATTAGGGAAAACCCGAACTCAGATGCTGTACCAGGATGTAACAAAATAGTATGCACTTGATATACAGTGTCTGTAAAGTTGCTATACACTGAATATAAAAGTAAATATATGTGCTCAGTATGGCGTCATTAAAAATTGTGTTTTTCCATACTCCAGTATACTGCGTGAATCAGTAGATTGCTGTTATCTGCAGAGTTAACCCGAATATGCTGAGCAAGAAACAACTATGTTGTGCTACCAGCCATTTTATCACATACGCGATTGGCATTAGCAGTAGTATTTTTCACAAATGTTGTAGTGTCAACTACACAGATATGCACTAAATACAAATTCACGTGATACAGAGTTACCGGCACTATAATTGCCGGCACAGAATCTTGATTATGGACCAGTGCAAACGGAGAATTCAAATAAATGCTCTTCTTGCCATTCCGTCAGCTATCTACAAGCATATAAGTTCAGTGTCCCGGTCTTTGTTACCTCTAATATTTTATGCAAGTAAATTTTTAAGTAGCAAGCCAGAGAACAATTTAAAAATTCTTGAGACAAACGGGAATTAAACCAGTCCGTTCAACGGCACCAAATCGCAAAGCAATATTGCTTGTGCAATAGTTGCTAGACGATTTGGTGCCGTTGAACGGACTGGTTCAATTACCGTTTGTCAGAAGAATTGTTCATATTTTATAGTAGTAAGTCTTGGTATAACAAATTGGAAATTGGACATTATTGTCCGCCTGTTCAAAGGGACGTATCTCTTTAAACGAGAGAAAAATTCATAAGTACCTACATACCAGTTGTTGGTTCTTCTGCTCTTTCTAGTTAGGACGCACTTTCTTTCCTCCTCCCTGAACACTCCCCTTTATATCATGCTATAGGGAAACTGATACTTTATGGTCCCCCTGCATACTTTGTTCCTTGTGCTTTAGAAAGTGTTTGTTGTGTCATAGTTTCCCACATTGTATTTATTACTTATCCATCGACTGGCGTTTTCATCCTTCATTGAATTGACATGAATGTGGCAAATAAATACAACTAAAAATTAGTAGTTAACATCCAGAAAAGTTATTAGCTGTCAACAAACATACTGATATAATATACACGAATATACTTAACAGTATCTAGTTGTGAATACAACAGTAATCTAAGGTGTTGTCAACAGTGGACTATATGTAGTGTTGCCATATTAAAATTGAGATTTAAAGCTAAACAATACTTGAAAAACCCAGAAAGAAGATAGCAAAATTGAACTATGTTTTGCATACCCACATGACATTGAACATTTTTAGTTAAAATTCATCAGACTCTACTAACTTCTTTGATTTCTTCGTCTTCTTCATCGTTCATTCTCAAACTCCCACTGGTATCTCTTGTAGCAGGACCATGGTCCTATGAGATTTCCTGAAGGATGTAGTCCAGAGAATCGAAATGTGTTGTGTAGCCGTTTTATTTGCGCCAATGGCCCGACACATCCGTCTTCAGCGGAACCTTCTTTGATTTGATAATTATTTTGTTAGGGCTTATGGGCACATTAAATTTTATTAAATTCATTTGATTGGTATGGTTATGTGGCCAATATGTGTTTCTAGCCTTAGTCACATAACAAAAGCATTTGTGGATGGCAACGTTGCTTATAAATTCTCCTGTTAAGTGTATTACTAATTTGTTGATCTTACTATATTCTTGACTTTTACATAGTAAAGGTTAAATTAACGTAATACTTACTAGTTGTAAAAGCGTCGTAGTGTTTACGGGAATTTCATTTGCCCTTAAATAGTGGGTAACAAGCTAGTATTGTATAACTGTTGATACGATAGCAAAAAGCCAAATGATCCATGTCAATTCACTAACGCCAATTCAACTTTTTCTTTTTTTTTTAAAGCCAAATTTCTTTAGTTTTGATTAAGATAAACCAGCTCTAGCTGTAAGAACATATAGAGAAGATGTCATTGCATTGTATTTAGACACTTATAGAAACGCTGTGGAAAGTTGTAAACTCTCGCCGTTGCATCGTATATATTGATGTGTTGCTACGAGTACTTATTCTATAGTGTATAATTATCTGCTTCCTTGCCTTCCGACTTGCATATGTGACATGCAATATATGAGCTGACAGCACAAATATTGATCCAACTCAGAGGTGCCAGGTGTTTAGAACCATTTATGGTCAATTTTGCAGTAAACAATGATCCAAAAATTGGCCATGTTCCTAAATTTTGTACAATAGCTAGCAAAAGTAAATTAAAACGAGTTCGATCTGATTCAAATTAAACGTTTTAATTATAATAACTACATGCGCCAGACTAAGTTGTAATTCTGTTTTTTTTTGTTTGTTGGATGTTGTCATTATGTATGTAAATAAACAACAACAATTATACCATCTTACTGTTAACACCAGACTTCATAGTTCCTTAAAATCAATCAAAAAGATAACTAAAAATTAATAATTTTTTCAAACTACACAAAAAATTGCCAGAAATTACCAGATTATGACCAGTGACATTTCACAATGGTCAGATTTGCCACATTTGACCACGAAATGTCCAAGATGGCAATTCTGTCTATCCACTCTTCTGTCAGATATAACATTTCGATTTTGCTTCAGTAATTGTCTGATATTCCTCAGAGGTCCCCAACTGTCTCAGCGCTCTTGGGAGAGGGGGGGGGGTTGAAGTGATATCAAGGGCGGGCACGGAGCGACATGAAAATTTTGTGCATGAAAAGCATGATTGTTTTCCTTTAATATATAGGCTTAGGCTTGTGTTTTGTTTTAAATGCAAGAAAAAACCAAATAAATAATGATATTATTGTCATTAACAACTTTTTCATTGATTTAATGGTAACCCTGCATTGTAATGAAATCAGTGTTCATGAAAAAAAAAGTTAAACTTTATAAACATAGCAAAAAAACACAATGCCGTAAATTATTTAGCAATTATGTATGTTTCTTCCATGAAAATATGACGGTGTGGAAAAATTTGGGTCCAAAAGTGGGTGGAGGACTTGATACCTTTCAAAATTAAAAACGGGGGGTGGGGGGTGTCAGAGAGAAACGTTTGGGGATAACTGCGCTAGACATTTGTTGTTTAATAATAACGTAAATACATAATAAGCCTAAATTATGCCACATGAAGACGCTGCCGATGCTTATAACACTAGTGTCTCAGCAAAGTATTATAGACAGATTCTCCAAAGCCTGTACCAACTTTGGACTAACTATTAACAATGTGAAAACAGAAGTCATGTTACAACCACCACCTGGTAAAAGCTATCTCGAGCCCTGCATAAAGGTAAATGGCGTAGCACTTAAAGTTGTGAATAGTTTCACATACCTAGATAGTACGTTATCACAAGATGCCAGCGTTGATGATGAAGTGTATACAAGGATCGCCAAGGCAAGCAGCACTTTCGGCAGACTGTACGCAAATGTGTAGCGTAGAAATGGCATTAACCTACATACTATGTTGAAAGTTTACAGAGCATTGATACTTCCAGTGCTGTTATACGCTAGTGAAACATGGACTGTGTATAGACGTCATGTAAGGAAAATTAATCACTTTCACACAACTTGTCTCAGAAAAGTTATGAACGTCAAATGGCAAGATAAGATCCCAGATACCACTGTCCTCGACAGTTCTGGTATCCCTAGCATTGACACTATCCTGATGCAGACACAGATTCGTTGGGAAGGTCATTTGGTACGTAGGCCATACCATCGCCTACCAAAGATACTTATCTATGGTGAGCTGGAGAAAGGTAAACGATCTCAAGATGGTCAAAAGAAGCGCTACAAGGGCTCGTTAAATACCTCACTAAAAGCATTTGTAATAGACCAAAACACATGGGAAGAACTTGCATAAAATAGATCTACATGGCACTCTATAGTCAAAAAGAGCGCATCATCTTGTGAAAAGAGAAATTCTGCAGCCCAACAGCGGAGAGTAGTTAGATAGTCATGGATAGACCAAAATCTGTCTACAGGGGTCATTCCATGCCCACACTGTCCAAAGGCCATTTACAGCTCGAATATGACTCATTAGCCATCTACGAACTATTAGGCATGCTCATAATTTTAAAAGTGGATGTAAAAAAATGGTCATCATCACTTGTGATGAACGAAAACACAAAGTGACGCAGCCTTGTCTTTTTGCGCTTGTGACATTCAATTTAGATTTTTCAGCATGGCTTAAATCACTGATATATCTTATTCTTCGTCAGCGTTCATTCTCAAACTCCCGCTGGATATCCCTTATAGCAGGACTATGATGCTACAAGATTTCCAGCAAGATGTAGTCTAGAGAATGGAAATGCGTTGTGTCGCAGTTTTATTTGCGACAATGGCCCGACACATCCGTCTTCGGCTGACTGATATATCTAAAAGAAAAGACAGAAGAAGGAAAGATTATAATCATTACAGAAAGATCATCACAAGTATATTTTTTGGTAAGTTATCTGTCCTTGACGCTAAAGCATTATAGCGTATGCATGGTCGTTCGCAGTATTTAATGCTTCCATTCAGAGCTGCGACTTTCATTAACTCAGAAGAACTGACTTTTGAAATACTTTGTGACGGCGTGTATATCTCATACTGAATAAAGGAATTCATCATTCTGTTAGAATATTTTATCTGTTAATAAATCAATCAAGTGCCATGTAGAATGGAGTAAGCGATCATGTTTCTCCACGACTCTCTGTCTCTTGTGCTGACAATAAGGTGAACTTCTATCGTGCCACAACACTAGTCCATCTAGTAGCTTCTCTCGTTTTCGTCCCCTGTCTCTTCTTCCCTTGATCGTTCCATGGTTATTAAGTGCGCAAGCTGTGTTCTCAGCACAGGACCTAGAAACCTTGCCTGTCTGCCCATAATGTTTGATATTATTGATCCTTTTACTCCAGCATCAATAAGAACATCTGCATTAGTTTTCTTAGCTTTTCATGGTATTTTCATAATTCTTCTCAGAAACCACATCTCTGTAGTCTCTAGTTAGTTTTGACAAAAATTTTGGTTTACATTCCATGCACACACAAAAATCCATAAAAAATAATTGGTTCCATATAATATCTCAGCACCCGAATTCAGGTCTGCATTGATAGTCTTCCATTGAACAAAATAGTTCTCCTTTTTTTGGAATGCTGATTTGGCTTGTGCTGTTCCGCTCTTTATCTCACTTGAGCATCTACCTTCTGATGTTAACAGAGTGCCAAGATATTTCACTTTTTGAACTTGTGTTAATTTTGTGTCGTTAATCATTATGTTGCACCTTGATGTTGTATATCTCTTCGAGACAACCATTATTTACGTTTTCTTGTTTAAACTGAGGCCTTTGTTTTCAATTTCTTTCCCAACTTTATGCAACAGGACTTGTAGTTCTTGTTCGCTTCCTGCGATCAGTACTGTGTCATCAGCATATCTCAAGTTATTTATATTGCATCCTCCCACTGTTATTATTGGCATATCTTCTATAATTTGCATAATGTATTCTGTATACAGGGAGAAAAGATCCGGTTACATTAAACAACCTTACCTGACACCCATTTCTATCTTTTGAAATTTTCCTATAGTGTTGTTAACTCTCATCACAGCCGTTTTTTTTCAATACATATTTTTACTATTCTTAGACATATCAACGTTAAGATTTTCTAACAGTTTTATAATCTCTGATTACTTCACCTTGTAGAATGCTTTGCTATAATCTATGAAGCACAAGTATGGATCTTGTTGTACTTATATGACCCTCTCTATTAATGTTCTTACTATATATAGGGCACTGTTGTGCCTTTTCCTTCTACAAATCCGCATTCTTTTTCTGCTATCTCTGGTTTTATTTATCCTCGTATACGTCTCATTATTATGCACAGTAGCATTTGGTCATCTGACACATAAGCCTGTGATTGTTCTGTGATCTTCGCAATAAACTGCTCCAGGTTTGTTTGGTAGGGCTATGAAAATTGATTGTATTTTATCTGTGCATAAGCGATAAGCTATTAATTTGTTCTGTGTGCGTATAATTAGTATACGAGAATCAATTTAAAGATTGCAGCAAAGAATTCTGCCATAATATATTGAATAATTTAATAAAACAGTACCAAAAGGAAGTAGTAAAATCACTCCATTTAGTGTTGACTATACATACAACTACATCCAGCAGTGAAAGATGTATGAACACCCTGAAGAGAATCAAAACATATCTCAGAAATTCAATGAACAACAATCGCTAGTCATGTTTGAATTTCTTGGCAATAGAGAAGAAACTATTAAGCGCCCTGTCATCAGAATCAACATTTTTTTAGAGGGTACTTTTTCTCAGAAAAGAATAGACTCATAGAACTACATTACAAGATTACATAATGTGCTTTAAAAAAAAATCAGTTAATATTTATATAAGGCCGTAAATACTGATGAGGAAAAAAGGGGGAGGGGAAAGTTACCTACCTACTAAAAAGAAGATCACTCATAGTCCCCGTTCTAAAAATTTACGCGATGCCACTGGTGCCTCCCGTCCCTCAACCTCCAAAATTTCAATATGTTTATCCGCCCCCCCCCTCTCTTTTTGAATCTTCTTTTGCCCACACTGAGAACCACTGATATAACAATAATTGTCAGCTGAACCATATCTTCCTTTTCTTCAGCGTTCATTCTCAAACTCCCGCTGGATCTCTCTTGTAGCAGGACCATGGTCTTATTATATTTCCAGCAGAATGTAGTCCAGATAATGGAAATGCGGTGTATCGCCGTTTTATTTGCGCCTATGTCCCGACACATTTGTTTTCGTCAGAAGCTGGACCATATGACAGTTATATTGAATACAATTTTGTGCTGTATACGTCAGTAGGCCTAGATATTATTTATTTGGTAATTAAGAAACTAAGAAACATTTGTAGAACTAGGGGACCACGAGGAAAATATGTGTCCCTAAAGGAGACTCATTGTCAAGTGAAATTTTGGAAGTTGGAACCACTTATATATAAACAACAAACCTTAGCGTTTGTAACTGTTCATGGAGAGAGTGAGAGAGATGTTGAGAGAGAAATCTCTCTCTCTCTCTCTCTCTCTCTCTCTGTGTTTCTCTAATACACACTCCAAAATTGTGAAGACATTTGATCCCGCCAAAACATGAATGACATTTCACTGACTTTCTTATCAGAACACGAACTAGACCTACTTTTCCTACTTTCAAAACGATTTATTCTAAACCAGCCTAAAGGTGCAGCTGCCACGTCTGCGATTACGAGATCGAAACCAGACCTAGATAATCTTCAGTGTGTCAATATGCCACAAACTACCAGCATTATATCTAAAATTTAAAAAATGAAGGAAAAAAAAAAAACTTCCTATTTGACGTAATCTCAAGCCAAAGAACTACATTATGATATCTTCAGCGTGTGTTTATTGTTAGCTGGATTTCCTGGATTAAAACTCCCTGTCGTGGGTAGCCATGACCGGAAAGAGGGAGCAAAGAGCAGCAACACTCTTACCTGCCATACATTTCTTAAAGAGCGACTACGGAGGTTATAAAGGGTCTAAGAGATACAGAAGCTATGATGAAGTCGTTTTCGACGGACTTGAATGAGTGTATTTTCACATTGCTCAGGAATGTAGTTATTCCAAAATATAACAAAAATGTTTCAATAATTTCAAACTCCGATAACTCTGATACACAAGAATATATGATTGTCAACTCCTAGAACTATTTGTGTCTTCTTCTGCGTTCGCTCTCAAACTCCTGTCGATTATCAGTATGTAGTCCGGAGAACGAAATGCGTTATGTGATGGTTTACAGTTTAGCCGCAATATCTGCGCCTTTCGGTCTGACACATCCGATCTCAGCATGACTTCTGGATCACTTTTGACCTATGTTTGATAGGACAGCCAATTCCAACCCAACACCTTATTCGCCTCTTACGACATGAATGGAAGGTAAATATTGTTGCTTTTCTTTGCTCCCATTTCAAGCCCCTGCAGCTACAAAGCGAGAAAAATAAGATCAAGAAAAGTGATACAATAAATGTTTGATACGCAATAAGAACATATTGTTTACTCTTAGGTGAGCAAAAAGACATCTGTGGAAGTACTAAATCAGTAAGCTGAGGTTACGATTAAAATGAACTATGATAGAAATGATACAATATTGAATTATTTGTTTTTTTAAACTATGGATTTATATCACCCCCATATACCAGATAACAATCATATCTCAGTCTTATCAAATAACATTATAAATAATAAATTAAGGATGACAGGAGTCGAACCAGGTCCGTTCTGACGGCACCGAATCGCCTTGCAACTCAAGAAAACAGGTTTTCTTGATCAACCACATCCCAAAAAAAGATGTGACTTTGTCAAGACATTCAACCAGTGTACTCCAGTCACTGAGAACGGATCAATCGATGACATCTGACTATTAAAACAACAATGAACATTCAGCACAAGTATTAATTAATGTATCCTCAGGACACAAACTTAGAACATCCGTATTCCGCATCCGTATAATAAATAATAACTCATACGTATTATTAAATCACCACCAACTCCTAAGTCAACCCAGCCTAAGGAAATGGGTGCCAGATCTTTCTGAGAAAGTAAAGGCGGCCTGCGTGGTACTGATAACATCATCTATGCCGTATCATCCAACGTATGCTGCCGGTCAATGAAAAATACAAACCTAACATCGTATTTCATAATACGCCACAACGGCGTGGAAAATGGAACTTTACTTAATACAGGACTATGGTAGGTAGTTAATGAGTTTGCCTCTCTTTTGGAGAGGCGTGCCCCTTTCAACCAGCGGACAAAGTCCAATTAGGTTATATCAGGACACACTACCATAAAATATTAGAGGTAACAAAGACACCATCAATATAATATTAAAATCTATTAAATACAGGACTATCTCCTTGGACACACTTTATAACTCTTGGGAAATTCATTCACCCGTGACCCTGGAGTATATAAAGCTACTGGTTTAGTCCTTTCTTAATGAGTCATTTGACTATTCTCGTATTTTCATTGGTCACTATGATTATACTTTGTATGACAGCCAATGATAATCAAGTAGTCAAATGAGACATTTTAAATGGCTGGATTTCCTATTGGCAAATAGGTCGTACAATTAGATACGTTGACTCAACCCACGAGTCGCAAACATCCTGTATTCCAAGAAAGTCACATTACATCTAAATGGCGGTAAAATTGAGCGGGGGGTGACCCAATTGTTAACAGATTTCCGTTCATCTGTACTTTACACAATTAATTCGTGGGTTTTCCCCCAACCTCGACATAATTTTACTATGTTATAAGGGTTCTCTACTGTGATTTTTGCTAAGGAAATGTCTTTTTCACAAAAAGTCGCTATACAAAAATAGTTATTTTAAAAAGAAAGTTAACCAGAAAATTGAGAAACATAACTTTATCTCGGTTTGTGTAGACACATCTCAGTAGGAGGCCTTCACTCAAGACACTGTGCACCACCAACAGTTGAATTCTTCTGTATAGGAAACAAAGTATAATGATGGAAGTGATGGCAGTGGCTAGAACAATTATATGGCTGGAGGCTCAGAATGCAACAGGTGTCTTGCTTTCTGACTGATTCTATGAGCATGCTATCTACGCCGTCAGCGACTGAAGTCGACGGCGAAGTCTGTGCTGATGAGTTACCTTCATTTTTGTGTCCGGATACGCGGGTGTTAGAGAAAATGAACGAGCAGATTTGTTAGCCTGACCACAGTAACTAGTGGTAGTTCACAGAACTGTGCTGATATTTTATAATAATCAAGAAATTTGATAAGTTGGAGGAGGATGCCAAACCATGACTGTCCCATCTTTATTCGATTCTTCTCATATTTTAAATATCATCCTCTAGTGCAGAGGTCGGCAACATTTCATGTCCGAGGGCCGTATGCACAAATACACAGCTAGTCGCGGACCAGCGAAAAAAAGATACAAGATAATTTAATGACATAAATGTTATCTGTTATATTTATAGAAACATGTGCACTCGTTTGTGGAATTGACAAATATTTATTTTTAAAGTGTCACCTTTAACCGCAGAGCGATGTCTGCTAGTTTTCACAACAGTATTAATGTTAGCCCATTATTTGCGCTGAGTAAAAAAGTCAAATCGTAACTGCAGTGTCAGGAAATTTAAAGGGCTGTTTAAAGTTTTTTCACTAACCAATTTCCCTACTGCATTCTGATGTTAAAGAATTTGAGTGTAGTCATATTATTACTGTAAACTCTAATTTATGAATTTACAAGCATAATGCTTCTTTATATTATGAAGGAGATGTGAAAACCTTTATATACATTCGTCTCGCAAAATGAAACATTATTTCGAACAAATAGACCTAATGATAATAACATGTTTTATTCCGGACGCAAAGTTTTTCCTAATAGTAATATGCTTGTCGCCCGTGTGTTGCCGAGGTCCGAAAGGGGAGCAAAGAATAGCAACACTGTTTAGCCGAGATTGTTCACTTCATCCAAGCTTGAACAGCTACACACATTTTTTTGTAGACTAGAATATCATGGCTTCCTGCCTTCGTCACGTCACATGTTGTGAGAAGAAAACTAGAAACTTGTAATCGAGCTTTCATTTATGCTTCGTATTTCATTTTCTCGTCTGTATTATCACTTGCATTTGGCGCTGACCTCTGCTGTTATACCTTTTCATTGTACTCAAAAGACTAAATGGATCTCAGGGCCGACAGTGGCAATCGGGGCCGTTGTTGTATTGGACTCTCAATCCAGGATACGTAATATAAAGAATCTGTGGCTGTTTCCTGGATGGTTGGAATGTGTCGGAGTTTAGCATCTCCAGGGCCTTGCGTTGATGTTTAGCCAACAGACTGACGTCGGAAGCACGTGTATCAGAACGCATGAAGATGGACAGGAGGCACATTGTGGGTTCAATATATGTTCGTCTTTTGGGTGGGCATTACGAGGTGGGTGAGATTGTTATTAAAAGAATGCTTGAGGGAGTTTGGAATTGCTCGAGGAGATAATGGAGTGGGACGATTGATGGGTAAGACTATGTAAGTATATAATCAACGCTCTACCCTAATTATCAGTATACATATCCGTCGTAATCCGCTGAAATAGACAGACTTCCATAGGGATGCCCAGAGTGTACGGCCTTCGGTTCAGCTAGTCACTAATCGCTAATTACTAACTAAACAAAGCTCTGAATAAACTATCTCGTTGCACAGAGAAGCAAGACTATGCCCGTCACTCCTGAGGATCACAACAAACATCTACATTTGACTACAGACAACTAATATAGAGTGCCAAATAGCATCATATCTCTGTCCCTCGTTTATAGAAAATATTAAAATTTATATCTTATCCCTCTAGTTCAAAGAAGTTGGGGGGGGGGGGGAGGTGACAAAAATTTCCGGACAGGCTGTTTTTCCTTTTTTTTCTTGCCCACAAGATTGAGTTAAGAGTACTATATATACACATACCCTCGAATTCAGAATATATATATATATATATACACTTACCCTCGAGTTCAAAAACTATTTATACACTTATCGTCCAGTTCAGAAATTATATATACACTTTACTTCTTACCCTCGAGTAAAAAAACCCCACTATTTGGAGTTCCAAGAGAATAGAGAACATTTTGGTACCACACGTGAAAAACTGAATACGACCCACCGATATAAAAATAAGCTTTTCCACCTCTGCTCAAGAGTGCTTGTTACGTTATCTAATAGTAACAAGCATGGCTTCTCTTGAAAGTAATAAGCGCATCTCAACTCGCCCCTTATTTATTTTAATCACATAATTTTGGAGATTTATTTATTTATTGCCCTTTCTTACTCTGCTTGTTTACCCAGACTGTAATGATAATTAATGTTTAATACCGGAGTGCTTAATACCAGAAACATTACGTGGTTGTGGAATGGAAACTCTGACATACAGAGAGAGATGGCTAAATTTAGGATAGGAAACTCGCCCATATGTTGCTGAACCCAACATCGAAGAAAATAGTAGTATCACTGTGTCTTGGCATGCATGTCGTAAGAGTCGACAAATGAGCTTCGGGGTTGGCTGTACTATCCCATAGACGGTCTAAGTGCCCACGAAACTATGTAGAAATCTGATGACTTGAGTCGAAATGCGCAGATATCGCAGTAAATTTGCACACCATACACAGCGCAATTCGTTCTCTAGACCACATTCTGTAAGGCTTTACGAGTTTGATAACGAACACATAAAAAGAAAAATCCACAGCTGGGGAACCTCTGTAGCTACATGGATAGTCCGCCGACTTCCTGATCAAGTGGTACGATGTTCAACTTTTAGTTCAACTGCAAATATATAAAACACTCCTAGGTCAAATTTCGACGTTCATTTCAAATACTGCCTTAAATACTGTTTTGCCCAATACGGTTCAATTTCGTGGAAAGAGGATGATAAGACACCCTGACCGGTGGTCTGGATATATGATGTATAAGGCTAGATAAACGAGCATAGGTTAACGATAAAGATATCTGTATTGCATATCGTTGCTTTTGGGGTGTGAGATTTATTCTGCCCCAAGCTAATCTTTAGGTGATGAACTATTGTTCTCTCTCTCTCTCTCTCTCTCTCTCTCTCTCGCTCTCTCAGTTAACATTTTCCAATATGTTTCAACAATTTGTATAAGTGAAGTTGATTCAAGAGAGGCCCGAGATTTAAACTCTGAACTACATGGATGATAGAACAGCGGGTTAGCAACTGAATCAGTCTCAAGATTAAAGACATTGAAAGGAATGCAAATCTGTCTCCAAAAATTAAAAGCTGAAAGCAGAAACCTAAGACTAAATGACACAGATATCGCAGCTTCACGGTAAATTGCGAAACAGCATAACAAATGGTCTTTTTACAAGCAATCAGAAATTCGGTGCATTATGTAACTAATCGAAAAATTGTAAGATTGTACTTACTGCGCAAAACTGAAATCCAACAGGTAGATACATGAAAAGAGTAATAAAGTTTTGCTAATACTAGATAACAGACATAATGACACGCACAAATCGACGTTTCGACCAAAAGGCCTTTATCAAAACAGACAATTGAAACAAAACAAAGTTAAAAAACACTGACTCATTTTGTTTGTGCTCAAGTTAAATGCACGAGCACAAGACAACAGACATGCTACTGTTCAATAAAATCTTGCTAGAATAAATACAAGAGCTGCTCATTGCTTCACAGATTCACCCCGCGCATGTTTAGCGCGTGGAATGAAATTCCAGGAAGGCATAGAACTCAGTATCCACATTCGTACACGCTGCAGCCTTCATTTTCAGATTCAGCTCTGGGGTGCAAAGGAAACGCATTGCTCTCGGCGGACCCAGGGTTAGCAGATAAACAAGATTCCAAATGTACCTCCTCGAGGTGCACCCTGGAAACAGAAGTACAGCAGCTCGAGCTGATTCTGGCCAAATCATTTGGAGATCGTGTCCGAGAATGTGGAGGTAGCAGATGGAAAGAGATTTGACTGCACAAGAGACAATCGACACCAACAGCACCAACACATACAGCATCACTGTCGAAACACAGTGAAGCTAATCAGTCCAGCCCAAATATTGGAGAGGCGGCCAATGGAAGGGCACGAAAGGTTAGATGCATGGTGGAAAACGAGTAGATTTTCATACCGAGTACAATGAAAGGGCAGAACAGCACCAGAGGGCGGCGCCAACTGCAAATAGAAAGTGAAAACGTTCCTTCTTCTTCTGCGTTCATTCTCAAACTCCAACTGGATCTAGCTGGATCATGGTCCTGCTAGATTTCCAGCAGGATGTAGTCCAGAAAATGGAAATGCGTTGTGTAGCCGTTTTATTTGCGCCAATGAACCGACACATCCGTCTTCGGCGGGAAAACGTTCCAAGGAAATAGGAACTAGAAGCTCTGTTAGCTCGAGACGAGCTTGTAGTTTTTTTGTTTACATGTGATTTTTATGGGCAGAGACCCAGACCCATTCTTTGGTACCCGGCATGGCACGAAGACCTGGCCTAACTCTAATGTCGAGCCTTCCTATACCGGAAACATTCTCGAGAAGAGAAAGGGTTCCGTACCCGATGGGCTCAGGCACAAAAGGAACAATGATTTTAACCCTGACCCAACTCTACTGTCAAGCTTCCTATACCGGAAATACACTTGCAGAGAGACAGGGTTCAGTAACTGATGGGCTCAGGCGCTATTGGGACTAGGTCGCTCATCTCGAGAACGCCTTGCTCTCAATCGCGTGGTGTTGAGACTCGAACTTGGGCGAGGTGTTCACCATGTCAGTAAACGACACCTTGGCTAAGAAGGCGAAAGAGCAAGTTTCCAACTCTTCTGTTGAGTTCTTCCTCTTACAGAATCAGGCTCACGGATGAGAAACGGTTCAGTACCCGATGGGCATAAGCACAGTACGTCCAACTACACGAGACAAGCTCATAGACGGTGGAAGATAGCTTTCTACCTCGTGCGAGATAGACATGAACAACAATCGTCTGGGCGATGAGTCATCACACAACCGCGTGCCTGGCGACAGATAGGAAGGCTGTAACAGGCTATGGTAGCACACCCGAATTGTCAAGGCATGCCGAAATCGGATGTGCTAGGCCTAAAAGACGCATAACTGTGGCACGACGTAATCACGCTCCCGGCGGAAATCGCACGGATAATCAACCGTGCTGATTACAATGGAGCGAACGCAACAACAACAAAAATAATAATCAGCTCTACGTTTTGCTAAAGTGGTCTTCCTCGACTCCCAACAACAGTGACATATTCCAAAATATCTCAATTACTATTTAACAAGTCTTAACATGCCTACGTAGCATCAGTTGCATAGATGTACATTCCCCACTACTTAACCCCCACCACATAATAACAGGATACACATCTCTACATAATTCATACAACTGCATTAGAAAGTGAAAATAGTGTACAAAAAATATCTGACTCATACTCCCACGCCTAAATCCTACGCACTAAAGTCACAACAGCCAGTGAGTAACAACTTTTGTGTTACATGACTGGGTTTTTTTTTTGGGGGGGGGGGGAGGGGGTTGTCGACAATTTTCGTCAATCCAGCTCATCTGGAACAACCTGACTTTTCCCCTGATTTTAATTATTTAATGCCTGTGTCAAGAGTCAATAAAAACAACGGAAAAAGTCAAATGTGTTACTCTGGATGCATGTTTCCCAATTTAGCACACAGGTCTGATATTGTCATGACACGTGACTAATGAAATATATTAAGTATGACTTTGTCATTGATATTTGCAACTAGTGAACGACCACAAAACAAAACAAAATTTGAGAAAAGTGGTAATATTAAAAAATGGGAACATAGTCGAGTGTGAGAACTGGCCAAGACTAGAAACATTTAAAAAATAATGTATACACTTCAACAACATGATTACTTTTTCTAGCTTAAAAGTCGTCCTGGATGAATCAACGTTTGTATCATTTATTCATAACTTATTTTATTTTATTTGTGTAACATAATGAAAGTGTATGGTGCAACATTCAGATCAAGGCTGGTCTCCACATTAGTGGCTTTAAAATAACGATCTCTAGATAATCTATAATGTGTACCTATAAAGAAAAAATCTTCACTTGGTTCTGTTATTAGTATCTTGTGATTCTGTCCAATTATATCTCGTTGTTACTGGATATATATTTCATAATTCTATTTACCTAAGTATATTTGTTAGTATTTCTTTAATCATTCAGTATCTCTCAATCATACTCAGTCATTTGCTCTGTGTTTTTTTTTTCATCTTATCTTGTTGTAACTCAAAATTCTTTCCTTCTTCTCTCTCTCTTCTTCTTATCCCCTCTCTCTTAATCTCTCGACCCCCCCCCAATTCCCTCAACATACTATATGTATGTGTTTTTATGTAAAATTCGTTATTTGACCTATGTACTCCTGATGAAAACTTTTTAGTAGAAATGTCGCCAGTTCTAAATGTTATCATGTCCTGCGCATAAATATTGGCATTACATTCTACCGTTTTCCGGATTTTTCTTACATTACCCTGTGTTGCCCCATCTCAAGCATTTCCATTGATATCACCAACTTATCGCAGACTTTCATGTGATTGAAGTCATGGAGATGTCAACATTGATATCACCAACTTATCGCAGACTTTCATGCGATTGGCTGTTCTCCATACAAATGGTGAGTCTTGGTTTTTTTCCACTTTCACAAACAGATCCATTTTAAGTATAAATAATCAAACTGTTTCATTATTTAATTTTAAAATGCACAGTGATGTCTCACCAACCATCTCTGCTCATCGAAAGTGACGAAATTGTGAAATAACGATAGTCGTGTACGTTTAGCACCAGTGCGCTGAAAATAAAAACCTATGTGGTTTACTATTACTATTACAATACTATTCCGCTGTTGTAATATTACTATTACTCTGTCTCTTTAAAAAAAACAATTTAGGCGCCTCTAATGAGACAACTCTAATATTCACAACTATCATCATCATCATCAAGTGCCGTCTCCGCAACGAAGGTTGGCTGCAACGTATCTCCAACATCTCCTGTCTCGGTGGTGCACTCTGCTAGACTGTAACCTGTCCATCGTGTAATGTTACTCTCCCACTTGTATCTCTGCCTACCTCTTGCTCGCTTCCCTTTGACTTTACCCTCAAGTAAGGTCTTCAATAGGGTGTCATGTCTTTTAATGTGTCTAAAGTATTTTATTTGCCTGATCTTTATTTCTCTTAGTAGTTCTTTCTTCATATTAAGTATTTTAGCACCTCTTTATTTGTTTTCTTCTCTTTCCATGATGTTCTCCCTATTCTTCTATATACCCACATCTCAAAGGCATCAATTTTGTCTTCTAATTGTTTATTTAGTGTCCATGTTCCTGAGCCATACATTAATATGGAATAGATGTAGCATTTTATAATTCTCATTTTTAACTTGTTTGTAATTTGTTTAGATATTAATTCACAACTATATATATATATATATATATATATATATATATATATATATATATATATATATATATATATATATATATATATATATATAGAGAGAGAGAGAGAGAGAGAGAAAGATCTCCAAGATCTGTTAAACAGGACAGTGATAAAAAGTTAACAAAAAGTAAAAAAGTCTTATGTTTATAAACATAAAAAAAGACAGAAACAACGATAATATCAGGAAATAGTACCCCACTAAATAGTAAAATAGTATTAAGTGAGAAAACATTAAGGCTGGTGAATAATTTCAAATATTTAGGAACATTATTAACTTGAGATGGTAAATGCAAGACCGAAATAATAAGCAGAATAGGACAAGCAAAAGCAGCATTCCATAAAATTAAAAATATCCTATGCAACAAGTCCATATCGATGGATACTAGAAAACGTGTCCTCAAATACTACATTGAACCACTGCTACTCTATGGAAGTGAAGCATTGACAATAAATAAGACATCACAAAAATCATTGGAGGAAGCTGAAATGTGGTTTATTAAAAGAATGTTTCGCATTCCTTGAACAGCACAGATTACTAATGAAGAATGTCTTAGAAGGATGGATGTGAAAAGATGCATTATTGATAATATAAGAAAAAGACAGTCAACATTTATTGGGCACACACTGAGAAGAGGAGACGTTGGGAATATAGTGACAACAGGAAATATAGGATGGAAAAGATCTAGGGGAAGACCCTGAGAAAAGATATTGGACAGTTTGACTAAATGGCTTCGATTGACGACATCAACAGAGATGATGACATATATGAGAGATCGATGTACATAGAGAGATATGATCGCCAACGACATTCGGTACGGCACTTGATGATTATATATAAATATATATATATATATACATATATATGATATGATATGATATAAGACTGAGAATGCCATACTTACAAAATTACGAGTTGCTGAATGATATTTTCTTGGAAAATATCTGGATCCAGCGTCAGAGATTCCTGCTCACATTGTTCAGAATATCGAGATTCAATCTAGAATCAACTCAGTCCAGAGTCAAATGCATTTTGTTTTATTAAGACGAAATCAAATGATTGAATAGTTCGTTTAATGAAAACCCACACAACGTGACCTGGGCTATTTAGAAACAATTTATTATATTATTTCACCTACAATCCAATACTATATAAGATACCTACTAATCTACTAATGAAACCTACATACAATCCACTAATATAACCTACCTACTAATTCACTAATGACTTACAAACCCACAAACACCATCCAACCATTCGAGAATAGTTGTTAAATATTATTTATTTACAGATCCCCTTTCCAATCTGATTATTCCTACGCGAATGATAGTCATAGTCTTCTGCAAAAAAAAAAAAAATCTAAAATGTACTGAAATGGCAACCCTGTTCCAATCATTTAATGTAATAACTACACTAATAAAAATTAATCTTGCAAACTGTTGAAGAAATGTTGTTTGCCGGGCTCTTTTATACTATTCTGGTTCCCCACGCTACTTTTGGTTTAAAAAAAAATGTCCTTGGCATTGGTTAACCACACTCGATTCAGGTAGTAAATCAAATATGAGATATTAGGATATTGCATGTACAAGGATATCTAAACGAGTATGATTTTCCCGCCCTTTCAATTAGGACGTGCGTGAAAAAAAAGTCTACCACTATGCTCTAACAGTCCACATTTTGCAAAGAAAAATAACTCACGACAGGATGTTTAAATAATATTTCTAAAACATTTTAAAATAGTAATTGTTTTTTTGTTTTTTTTTTAAATTGATGAAATATTCATACAACGACCTAGAAATACTAGTTTTTCTATTAGTTGATAAGATTTTTAGCAGGATGTAGTCCAGAGAATGAGAATGCGTTGTGTCACCGTTTTATTTTCACAAATGACCCGATACATCTGTCTTTGGTGGAGTAATTCATTTAAATATTCTTCTGAATAATTAAATGGGTACCAGATGTTAAAAATAAAGGCGACGACGCGATGATTAGGCCTACCACATGTTTGTTTTGGTTGTGTTCACGCTCATTAAACCAGCTGTAGTTTTCTTGTGATGTGAGCCAGAACGCGAATACGTTATGCTACGGTTTTAGTTACAGAACCAGTATGATGCAGAATTTACTCCGAAACAGTAATAGTTTGTCATTTTTGCCAGACAATGATGTTTATTTGCATCCCCAGAATGGTGTTACTCTATTTTTGAAAGGGTGGTTTTTGATGGGTAGCCTAGCATATCATTTTAAACTACGCTATTGGTCCCGGTGGGTTTACCTAGCCTGTGACAGCCTTCCAATCTGTCGACAGACGTGGGATGTTTAGCATGGAAGTGTATCACACACTATGCTCTCGGATTATACAGAAAAATATTTTCCTATGTGTCAATTTCTTATAATGGAAACGGCAATTAATGGTGTTGGAATTGGGTCGATTCCGTTTATCTCGGAAAAGATGGCCAGCAGCCAGAAAACTAGTCTCGTGTAATTAGAATATTCATTACCCATTGTTACATCATGCTTGATACCCTTTTACATTTGAGAGTCGAATCCGGTATAGTAAACACTCGACAATAAGTTTGGCTAGAGTTGCTTGACACTCTTCGGGGAAATTATGTCCGTCTGCAATGTGAATCTCTGGTAAAAATTTAATTTTCTACACACAGTCTACTGTGGAATTTGTGTGACTTCTTGTCACAATTTCTATTCTTCCTCATACGTTATTGAAAGATATCAAAGAACATTTTCTCTACCATATACACTGATATATTAATATCATATACCTCTAATATATACCATATATAGGTATACCATATACCTCTAATATATACCATATATAGGTATACCATATACCTCTAATATATACCATATATAGGTATACCATATACCTCTAATATATACCATATATAGGTATACCATATACCTCTAATATATACCATATATAGGTATACCATATACCTCTAATATATACCATATATAGGTATACCATATACCTCTAATATATACCATATATAGGTATACCATATACCTCTAATATATACCATATATAGGTATACCATATACCTCTAATATATATGTTAGTCTTGGCTCCGTATTTCGTTGTCTTGAGTATACAACCACTTGTACTAAGCGCTGCCCTCTAGCTCTGTGCTTACTTTAAAGTGTACATTAAGTCAATAAGTCGGTTTTACCTAGCTTTATCGGATATTTGGATATTAAGTTCACTTGTGTGGAATAGTTAGCTAGTTTAGTTAGTATGGCTATTTAGTTCGTTGGTTAGTTAGTTAGTTCGTTGGTTAGTTAGTTAGTTAGTTAGTTAGTTAGTTAGTTACTTAGTTAGTTAATTAGTTAGTTAGTTAGTTAGTTAGTTAGTTAGTTAGTTAGTTAGTTAGTTAGTTAGTTAGTTAGTTGGTTAGTTAGTTAGTTAGTTAGTTAGCCCAGTTCCTTTATTCTGGGCATAGAAAAAGGAATCATCGCCCTCATTACTATTATGTGCTCTTGTTGTTTCACGTAAGGATTTCAAAATGTCCAAATGCGCCTTTGCTCTACTTCAATTAGACTTTACATGCCAAAATATTTTCCAGGGTGGCAGCTTTCGAGAAGATTGTATGCATGGATTTGTTCTTAGGTCGACTACGCCTATCTCGTACGAGGTGTTTCGTTGTTAATGCACGTGTCTCGCGTAATTACAATGTTCCATTGCTCCTGTGTCCTCAGGTAACGATGCTTATTTCTCAACTGTGATCCTGTTTATGGTATAGGAGATTTTCTCTCAGTAAAGTTGGACTAGAGATCATTCACCCTCTTAGCCGAGGTATCATTCATTGACATCGTAAACACACCGTTCAAGCTTGAGCTTCTACACATGTTTTCTTCATGGTGGATCTGTATGGTACCCTGCCTTTACCTCTCCACACAGCCTGCTGCCAGAAAACATCTGAAAACTTGTTCTCTGGCACGAACAATGCTTTCGTTAAGGTTTCATTTTTTTCCACGTAATTTTTGCACATGAAGCTGCCTTCTAACGTTGTGCTAGCTACTCATGTACGCAGTATGTTTACTTCTCAACAGACTTGCTCACTGTTTTCGCCTTCGTAAGCTTTCGGACATATCTAGGCCGTCGTTGTCTCACACTGTGATCGTGACAGTGTGGGTTGCGAGGCTCTATTTAGAAATGTTGTTTGTCTTGTGCACACAATTCTCATTCGCACGAGCTTCGAAGCATTCTCTTTCCAGGGTGCACCACGAGAAGGTGCTTTTATGAACTTGGTTATCTGTTAACCTTGAGAGTTCACGAGAGCAATGCATACCCCTTTGCACCCCGAATTAGTGTCTGAATTACAGTACCGCATACGGATATATAGCATCATTTGTTCATCCTCTAATATAAGGCCCTGCGATATCTATTGTTGTTCAGTACGACAACTGAAAATATAATTTATCATTAAATCGAATCCGAGGTCCGTTTTAATAAATTTTATAATATAATATAATATGATATGATATGATATGATATGGTATGATATGGTATGGTATGGTATGGCATAGCATAGCATAGCATAGCATAGCATAGCATAGCATAACAGGAAATAAAAAGAGATAACACTGGAGTTGAAAATATCTTCCTTCCTTCTTAAATATGAGAGATATCCCTGTCCACTTGTCTTGACTTCTGACCAGGAAATTACTGACTGCTTAATAACAGCCAGCAGTATGTTGTTTCCATTTTTGCTTTTTATGTCTACGTTATTAGCTGAGTTGACAGACAATAATTATTATTTTAACAATGCTCCAATGTTTAGTATTATATTTGTATAAATAATTCTATTTGGATATAATTTATTTTTACAGTTCGTTGAGTCCTACATTTGATCTTTTACGGGAAAAAATCAATCATTTGTATGTCTTTTTAAAAAATAAATCCCCCCCCCCCCGGTGTGTTGTCGGGTCCCGAAAGGGGAGCAAAGAATAACAACACTGTTTACCTTCCATGCATGTCGTACGAGGCGACTAAGGAGGTTATGGTATGGAGTTGGCTGTCCCATCCCATACAGGTTCAGTGACCCAAAGGCATGCTGAAGTCGGATGTGTCAGGCCGAAAGGCGCAGATATCACAGCAAAGCTGTAAACCATGACACAACGCATTTCGTTTTTTTCCGGACTACATCCTGCTGATGTGCAGGAGTTTAAGAACGAACGCAGAAGAAGAAGAAGAAGAAGAAATTTCCTTACTGATATTTTGGTTATTACAGTGACTAATCAATTAGGAAGTGTCAGTTTTCTAGCTATACAACGTGTCCCGTTCACAGTTTTAAAAAAGCAATAAAGTGGTTACACAGAAAACAATAACGAGACCAGTGCACGCAAAATACTTCAGAAGGAAATACACATCGTTTTTTTGGCATGAAACGAGGTGAAATGTTATGTATATCATTATGACGACATGTAAACTTACTCGGTAGAAGGATGGAAGAATAAGAGATATAAGATTATGTACAGCCTGGTATATAAGAAGTTCAGCAAGTGGAACTGGTGCGGAATTGTGAAGATCCATGACCACAGACGTCAACCCACTGATGATGAATCTGTTTAATCACGTCTGACATTAGACCAGCTCAAATATCGTCTTCGCTCCGAATATTGAGCGATCTTCTTTTTCTTCTTCTGCGTTCAGCATGTGGTCATGCTATACCGTCAGACCTGTCGTCAAGACGAAGTCCACTGTCTTCTCCAGGTCAGAGCGGCTGCCCCATAGCTTTTGCCTCAAGTCTGTATCCTCTGGCCAGGTCAGCTGTCTCTGCTCTTTGTATGTTGGGCAGTCCTGAAGTATGTATTGATCGATCTTGATCTGAAGAATTGATCTTCTGCGTTCGCTCTCATATAACCACAACGAATATATCGTGTGATTTCCGCCGGGGAGCGTGACGTACGTTGTGCTGCAAGTTCCACAGTAGAACTGTGTTATTTGCACCTCGGTTGGCCACTTGTGCTAAGGACGTCCGAGGTCCAGCACATCAGTTTTCGTCATGCCTTTAATTCGGTTAGGCTTCCTTAGTCCGTGACAGCCTGTCTATCTGTCGCCGAGCACGCTGGTGTGTAGTGCCTCTTCGCCAAGACGCTTGACGAGCGCGTCCATCTGACATGATGTGTTCCACCGTCTATGAACCCATCTCTTGCAATTGGACGTACTCTGCTTGTGTCCATCGGGTACTGAACCATTTCTCATCCGCGAGCTTGGTTCCGTATGATGAAGAACTCACCAGAAGAGTTGGACCCTGGCTCTTTCGCCTTCTTGCCCGAGGTTTCGTTCACAGGCATCGTGAAATCTCGCCCAAGTTCAAGTCTCACACCACACGTTCGAGAGCAAGACGTTCTCGAGCTGAGCGACCTTGTCCCAGTAGCACCTGATCCCATCAGATACTGAACCCTTTCTCTCTGCAAGTGTATTTCTAACAGTAGAGTTGAGCCAGGGCTAAAATCGTTATCCCTTTTGTGCCTGAGCCCATTGGGTATGGAATTCTTTCTCTTTGCGAGCATGTCTCCGGTATAGGAAGGCTCGACATTCGAGTTGGGTCAGGTCTTCTTGCTTTTCCGAACGCCAATGATTTGGTCTGGGTCTCTGCCTGTAAGGAGCACAGGTAACTAGCAGCTCGTCTCGAGCTAACAGAACTTGTAGTTTCCCTTTCCTAGGAACTTTTCACTTTATATTTGCAGTTCGCTCTGCCCTCTGGTGCTGTTCTGCCCTTTCATTGTGTCATTGTACTCAGTATGAAATCTATTTGTCTCTCGTCATGCATCTACCTTTACGTGCATTTTACATTGGCCGCCCCTCCAATGTTCGGACTGGACTGACTTGCTTCACTGTATGTCGACAGTGTCGCTGTATGTGGTGATACTGGTGATGTCGGAGATATTGTCTGTCTCTTGTGCAGTCAAATCTCTTTCCATCTGCTACCTCCACATTCTCGGACACGATCTCCAAATGATTTGGCCAGAATCAGCTCGAGCTGCTGTATTTCTGTTTCCAGGGTGCACCGCGAGGAGGTACATTTGGGATCTTGGTTATCTGCTAACCCTGGGTCCGCCTAGAGCAATGCGTTCCCTTTGCACCCCGAATTGATCTTCTTATCTGTCTTTTGTATTTATGATGTTATACACTGATACAGTGTATGTTGTCCAGCTCGTCCATTCACTTGTATTGAAGTATGTTGAAGTATTTCAACTTGACTGTGCATTGTTGTATTCATGATAACATTATGTCTTGCCATGCAATCAACATTCTTGACTTATCAAACTTATAAGAAAAATATATATTTCACCTAATATTTTCTCTTTTATTCCTAATATATTCTGTAAAAACTCATTTATTTGTTTATTTAGTCTTGAAATCTGACCCATTCTTCTGCAGAAATACATGTCCAGATCTTCTATTCTGCTGTCCGTATGAAAGCTCATGGATCGTGTTTCGGTATAGCTTGCGTGTGTTGTTTGTTTTGATCTCCAATAATTACGAGCGATAAAGCTATCCTCTTCTGTGTGCAATGGGTATTACTCTAGATCTTGCCTGCACACCCAGAACACTCCAGCTGTCATCTGCAACACTGGAAAAAGACTTCTACTCTGAGGGATCTACTTTTTTATCCAGATAAATATTCCACCATTTTTGTATGCATACATCCAATAACATGAAATACTGGAGCTATTTAGTGGTATCAATGTTGCCCACATTGTAGCTATTCAATCCCCTCCCTGCAACACCTTAACTGGTAAAATGCAGTATTGACAAGTTTTTTTTAAAATTTTGCCCACTTTTGACCAAATAGTCAATATAACTGGATATGACTAACTTCCATGTTGCAAAAACGTTGCAGCTAAACTAAAAAAAAACCAGCATTTGGCCATTGCAATTTAGTTTATTCGATATATGCTTGGATGTTATTTTCTTCATACTGTTGAATGTGCTCTTGTCAATTACAACTCTCTTCCTGCCTTTAGTCTCCCTACAACTGGTATATGTGTCTATAGAATACAAAACTAATTTGGTTAACCTATGTCCTGCCCGTAGATATGGGAGGATAGATTTATACGGTTAAATCCACCACACCGTCCATTTGGAAAATATAACTTGACATTTAGTGCTAAGAAACATGTATCAAAAAAAAAAAAACAGCTGCTTTCTTCTTAGCGATTTTCACAAATATATGAAAAATCCCTCTAAAGTAAAAGTGGAACGATTTTTTTAAGTACCACCCCTCCCCCCTTATTTTTTTCTTATCAAAGCTGTATTTCCGGTTATGTCCTAAGTACTGTACAACGAACGTGTGAATACGTGCTAGGAAGGTGAAGTAATCTATGTTTAGATTTAACTTCCGTTGAACAGTAACCAAAAACTAATTATTGATATCTCGTGTGTCTATTGATCAGTGGGTTCTATATGACCATATTAGGAGATACTCGCGTGTTGTTTAATTCAACCATAAAACACATCTGATTTTGAGAAATAAAATACAAGTGGAAGATTATGGTGAAACTGGTTCAAATTCAAAGTAATATTAATCGAAGAGTGTAAATAATTTGTTGTACGATCGTCGATATTGCTTCCGAAAGTTGTAAACAATGGAGTATGCAATATACTCGGAGACTGTGAACAATGTAATACTCGATTTTGCTACTGGAAGATTTTAAGCAATGGGATACTCGATTTTACTAATCGGTGATTGTATGTTTACTAGATTTTTAACAGTAAAATTAAAAAAAAAATGTTCCCAGGAAATGATAAACAGGTGGTGAAATAACCTGCAAACGAGGGCCTTGGTTCACTTAGAATAAACCGGAAGTGAAGTCATATCTAAGATATGTAATAATTTCTGTGTTCATGTTGTAACCGTCGGTTTCTTCTTCTTCAGCGTTCATTCTCAAACTCCCGCTGGATCTCCCTTATAGCAAGACCATGGTCCTACTAGATTTCCAGCAGGGTGTAGTCCAGAGAATGGAAATGCGTTGTGTCGTCGTTTCATTTGCGCCAATGGCCCGACACAACCGTCTTCGGCGGTACCGTCGGTTTAATAACTGAGTTTTTTTCTGTAAGAAGGGCTGATTTATCTGCATTAAGTAGCGGCAGTGATCCTGAGGAACTTGGATCGTATATTCCATCGTAGGATCGCATGAAGTCCCTCCTGTCTATGGAATCCTGGATCTCTTTTTTTTTGTTATTTTTTTGTTATACTCAATTTTGTGTTACTTAATTGTACTCGCTATCACATTGTATTCTAAAACTTCTTGTGTGATACATGTGGACTATTTTTTGTTCTGTTGTTGATAAGTAACTCTCTTTAGGTATCAATAGCCCTGCGAACAGCTTCATTGGCTTTTCTAGTCGCTCATACGATTCTCATAATTCTTCTGACGAACTACATCTCCGTGTCCTTTAGTTTTTTACGGTGTTTATTTCTCACAGACATAACCTCCACAAACAAACCAGAAAGAATAACAGCGTTGATGCAGCTGGCCTGATACAAGACAATACAACACATATAGTTTGTAAAATATTTACATCATGTACATTTTGACAATAACGATGTGAGAAGTGCAAAATGAAAGTTTGAGCGAACCGGTTTCCATTTATATTGTATAGAAGACCCATGTTTTTACTAGACTTGAACTTTTAACTTTATTTGCTCCTTTCTAACTAAATTTGATTAGAAGACAGAAATGATGCCTTTGAGATGTTGGTATATAGAAGAATAGGGAGAACATCATGGAAAGATAAGAAAACAAATAAAGAGGTGCTAAAGACACTTAATATGAAGAAAGAACTACAAAGAGAAATAAAGATCAGGAAAATAAAATATTTTGGTCACATTAAAAGACATGACACCTTATTGAAGATCATACTTGAGGGTAAAGTCAAAGGGAAGCGAGCAAGAGGTAGGCAGAGATGATGTTCGTTCGTCGTGATCGACGATGACCAAAAACTCAACCATAATAATAATAACAATAAATAATAAAATAATAAAGTTAATAGTGCGTTTTTAAATGACTAGCAAGTCCAATGCGCGCACAAAATGTTCTTTTACAGAATTGACAACAATAGAAGGTATCTGTGTGAGGTTGAGATATTTTTTCTTTTCTACGTGTCCGCTTCTGTCTTCCAGTTTCTTGTCTGAATTCTTCCGCCGCTAGTGCTCCCGTTCTAATGCTGTAACGCCATACTGTTTTATCCTGACCGAGGCTCTCCCAAGCGCCTACGTCAATGTTAAGATGTTTCAAGGATGACTTGAGCGTGTCTTTGAAACGCTTTTTCTGTCCACCAGCTTTTCGAAGTCCTGCCTTGAGTTCTCCATAATATATTTGTTTTGGCAAACGCGAGTTCTCCATACGCACAAGATGGCCTGCCCAGCGTGCCTGCGCCTTCATAAGTATTGTGTGGATGCTTATTGAGGTTGATTTTTCCAAGACCTCGTAGTCTGGTACTTTGTCCCACCAATGGATGTTTAGAAATTTACGTAGGCAGGTAAGATGGAAATGATTTAACTTTCTTGCATGTCTAGCATACACTGTCCACGTTTCGCAGGCGTATAGTAAGGTTGGTATAACAGCAGCATGATATACTTGTAGTTTGGTGGTTGTTCTTATACCTCTTCTGTCCCATACATTTTGCGTAATCTGCCAAATACAGCACTAGCTTTTGCCAGTCTATTGTTAATTTCCACATCAATGTTGACATCGCGAGAGAGAGTGCTTCCAAGGTAAGTAAAATTGTCGACTACCTGCAGAGATGGGTAGGCAGAGATACAAGTGGGAGAGTAACATCACACGATGGACACGTTACAGTCTAGCAGAATGCACCACCAAGACAAGAGACAGGAGATGTTGGAGATACGTTGCAGCCAACTTTCGTTGCGGAGACGGCACTTAATGATGATGATGAACTAAATTCGATTTGAGACATTCCTTTTGTGTTTGTTTTTTCTAGATTGTTCCAATATTCCGTCAATAGATCAGGACCGTAGATATGATTACATTAAGGTAACAGTATGTCCCATGGCAGCAACCTGCCGTCGGGGATGAACATAACTCTTCATGTACTAAGCCGCGGCAACAATTAGGTGAGGTGATCAGTTCCCTTCCATGATGTCTTTACCTTCACTAACCCATGCATCAGGTATTAATTTACAGCTGAGTCGACTGGAGAAGTGGTTGTGTCAAACGATAAATCAAAACTCGGATTTTGTTGTTGTCCGTACGTGGTTTCCAACCAGGCACGCTGTAACCCGGTGATAGCAAGCAAGCTCATCATCATCAAGTGACATATTCTTTCCAGAACGTAGTCTTTCCTATGGATTTCTTGAATTCTCCGCGGTCTTTAGCAAGTTGCCCAGCATCTTCCAGTGACATGCGCAGGAATTCTTGAATGTCTTTTGTCCAACGACGTCTTGGTCGGCCTTTGCCCCTGTTGCCTTCTATCATCTCCTCCATTAACACCCTCTCCATGCCGTCGTGTCTCTTAATATGACCGAAAAAATCTAGCTTTTTCTTTAATATAGTGTTCAGAAGCCAGCCTTCCTGGACGTTAATTGTTCGTAATACCTCCTGGTTTGTTACTTTTTACTAATCTACCGCGCTCCTTGATTACCACCTTAAGAAGATGGTTTTACCTTTAAAAAATAAGGATGTGTACATTTTCGTGTGTAACTTTCAGTTTGATAGGAAATTTGAAGATCTTTATGTAAAAAAAATACCCAAGGGTGCACAGAGGCGTAGCGTGGTTCAATGGCGCCCGGGGCGGAATCATAATTTTCCGCCCTTGTGACATTTTAAAAAAATGTCAGTGATTGTGAAAGACTGGACGAAAATAAATTTGCCGCCCTCCCGATGATGCCGCCCGGGGCGGACCGCACCTCCGCACCCCCCTCGCTACGCCACTGAGGGTGCACCTTGCACTAATTTTTTTTTTAAAACTGTATCCTAGAAATTTCTCCATCCAGTGTTTAGAACTTTGCAAATTCCAAGAAAGTATTAGGAAGTTTTGACGACATAGAAAACAGGTCAGGTGATATAGCTTGTGACATTTCGCGCGCATAGCAAGATTAAGGATGTTATGAAATTAGTATTGTGGAAAGCGCGAAAGTAAGAATTTATCTATTCATCATCATCAGGTGCCATGCCGGCTGACGTAGGCGATCATGGCTCTCCACAGCTTTCTATCTCCAGAATTATATATCAATATCGTTGTTGTTTCCACACCGTGCCAGGTTGCTAAACTGTCTAATATTTTATCACGACGTCGCCTCTCTCTCTCTCTCTATTGCTTCAATATTACCTTCTGTGACTATGTTTTCCAAACCTCCCTGTCTGTTCGTTTCTCATTTCTTCTTCTTCTTCTTCTGCGTTCGTTCTCAAACTCCTGCAGATTAGCAGGATGTAGTCCGGAGAACGGAATGCGTTGTGTCATGGTTTACATCATTGCTGCTATATCTGCACCTTTCGGCCTGACACATCCAACTTCAGCATGGCTTTGGGTCACTGACCCTATATGGGATGGAACAGCCAACTCCATCCCATAACCTCCTTAGTCGCCTTTTACGACATGCGTGGAAGGTAAACAGTGTTGCTATTCTTTGCTCCCCTTCTCTTTCAACACCTCCAAATTAGTTTTTCTGGCTGTCTATGGTATTGTCAGCATTCTTCTGTAGAACCACATCTCTATTGCCTAAAATTTCCCACTTTCCAGGTCGTTTATTGTCCAAGACTCGCATCCATATGTTAGTATAGGAGTTATATAGCACTGTAGAACTCTCTTTCTCACCTCTAATGACAAGGTTATATTACGCAATTTATTTTTCATATTTTCTGAATATTGTTTTTGTCTGCCCTATTCTGCTTCTTATTTCTGTTGAACTTCTTCCATCTGCTGTAATAATTGTACATAAATAGATGAATTGGTGGACCTGTTTTAATACTATATCATTCACTTCGATTTTGCAAGGTGTGATATTAAATAACTATTACTTTTTTTATATTTACTACTTGATGTTTTACTAATATTTATGAAGAGGCCTTTCTCTTTACCTTCTGTGACTACTACATTAATTAATTCTTGAACGTCTTCCTCACGTTTAACAATCAGAACAGAGTATTCCGCATATCTCAAATTATTTATGTTATGTCCTCCCATTGATATTCCTGGGATATCAACCATTGCTTGCATTATGTTTTCACTGTATAAAGAGAACAGGTCTGGTGAAAGTACACATCCATGTCTAACTCCTTGTTTTATTTGTTGAAAAGGGTCAAATTGATTTCCTACTCTTATTGCTGCTGTTTGTTGCCAGTACATGTTCTTGATTATTCTTAAATCCTTGCTGTTAATGTTCAAATTCTCTAGCATGTGTATAACTTTACTATGTTTAACGTTGTCAAATGCTTTTGTGTAGTCCATAAAGCAGAGGTACATATCTGTTTTTACTTCTATATACCTCTTTATTAGTGTTTTCAAAATATATATAGCATTTTTGGTACCTATGTCTTCTACAAAGCCACATTGTTCTGGATTTATTTCTGTTTTTTTCCTCACTCTCTACATATGATTCTGAGAAGTATTTTTGTTAGTTGGCTCATGAGACTGATTGTACAGTTTTCTTCACATTCGGTGGTCCCTGATTTCTTAGGTAAGTCTATAAATATGGATCTCATCGGGTATGTGTCCGTTATTATATACGTTATTCAGCAAATTTTGTGATTATTTTAAGTCCAAAGTCACCAAAAGCTATTAATTCCACTAATGTGATATTGTCTAGTCCTGGGGCTTTGCTACATTTCATGTCTTATGGTCTCCCTTACTTCTGTTGCGAGTATTGATGTACCCTCGTCGTTATCTTGTATGTTTATCTCGGGTCTATTGTCATAAAGGTATGTGACATATTCTGACCATCTCTGTACTATATGCCTATGTGACGTATTCCTTCCAGAACGTTGTCCTCCCAATGAACTCTCTGAACCTCTCTCTGTCTTGGGCGATGTGGCTTGCATTTTCTAGCGATGTATTCATGTTATCTTTAATGTCGTCAGTCCATCGTCTTCTTGGTCTGCCCCTTCTCCTCTTCCCAGGTACTCTTCCCTCCATTATTTGTCTTTCTAAACAGTTATGTCTCTTTATATGACCAAACATGCGTATTTTTTTTTGTTATTGTGTTTAGTAACCAACACTCTGGAATATTCAGTGTGTTTATAATATCTGAGTTTCTTATTTTATATATGCCTATATAAGTCTATATTTATTATTAACTGCAAGTATTGCATCTACTGATTCGTCTTCTAACTTGCAATTTGTGAATATTGTTGTTCATATTAATAGTCATAGTTCAACTTCCCCTGTCAAAGAGGAAAAACGCCGCGAAGGGGTGATAGAGGTAAGTAAGTACACAAGATGTGGGTGTAGGCGTCAAGTCCGAGAAAAAAAAACGTTCGTGAACACGTGGGAATTTCTACTAAAAGTAGGTCACCTTTCTTCTTTCCCAGAAATAGTTCTCAACTGTCAGATTATTATCATTAGCAACAAAGCTTCCCGCCTTTTTCTAGGTTAGAAGATACTGTCGAAGAATTATAATTTATCTCATTGTGACTGCAGCAAAACAGTATTCTCAGCAGGCTTTTTTCTGTATATGATGCAATAAGCTGGGTAACAACCTGTCAATCAGGGTTGCCATTTAGGTTCTTTTCGCACCATTTATAGTGCCTTTTCAAGTCATCTGGAGCTCCAATTTAAAAAAAAATATATCTGTGCATTTTTGTGATTTTCTTCGATAGTTTGTGTTTGTTTTTAGCTATGTTAGCTCTTCGTGTTTTGAGAACTATAAAATGTAAAACTGAATACTAGGCAAAGTTTCATTATGAGCAATAATTATCACAATGGTTCAATTTATATTTTTAAAATGGATAATAGGAGTAGATTATAGATGACAGTAAATGCTATTTTATATACTGGTAATGCTTAATAGTGTGGAGATCGAAATATAGTGAGATACAAGCTATTTAAAAAAAACAAAAAACATAGAAAGCTGAACAATCATTAAGGAAACAAATATGCACAATACTTTCACACTAAGGAATTACGTAAAAACAACAGTAGTAGGCATATATTTGTTTGTAACTGAACATTGTTCGTCTTTTTCTGACCATGAAACCACTTTGCCGAAGATATGTGCAGTTAGATAATTTCTTTCCTATAAAGTACTTATAGGCCTACGTTTTCAATAGCGGTCTTTACCAGGACCACCGCCATATAACAAGAAGATTTGCATCATTACTGATTATACCAAATCACTATATGCTCCATCTTCTATTTCTGTTGTGAATAAAATAATATCCATTGTATCGAAACTTTTTAAAATTACTATTATTATTCTCACCACTTTTTAATTTCAACTAAACACACTCAAGTAAATTCATGTGTGGTATTTGATATTGACTTTCATCTTAAGTACCGCCTCCAAAACGAATATTGGCTGCAACATACCTCCAATAATCTCTTGTCTTGGTGGGGCACTCTACTAGACTGTAAACCTATCCATCTCGTGATGTTTCTCTCTCAATTGTATCTCCCTTCACGCCTCCCCTCGACTTCGCCCTCAAGTAAGGTCTTCAACGAGGTTGAGATACAAGTGGGAGAGTAACATCTATGAATAGGTTACAGTCTAGCAGAATTCACCACCAAGACAAGATACATGGGATGCTAGAGGTCTGTTTCAGCCAACCTTCGTTGCGGAGATGGCACTGCATGATGATGATGAAAGACTGCAAATTCAATGCAGTTGACCTGTATGATCCGCTAGGCCTATGAAACAAATATGAATAATTAATGAAAACATTAACATAACAACATTCTCATTTTTTTTTAAATTGACAAAAAGCCCAGATTCTTTGAAAATACACACATTCCCCTGATCTGATCGAAAAAAGCAGAGACTGGAGAATAAAACCCATGAGTGGCAACTGGATAGATTTGTAATATTTATGATCACCCTTGCCCCCACTTTGCGACACGTTCAAGTTGTTGATTACAACTAAAACAATGAGGATGATTTCCCTTTGAAAGATGGCAGCTGGTGTATCATTCTCTTTGAGAACGCGTCAGTGGTGACTAGGTGACGCTATAACTCATAGTAGTCATAGCTACTTTGTCACTGACCCCACTGTCCAACTCGCCAGCCTGCAACAGCAGACCACATACATGGCAGTTAATTCTGCTAGTTCGATATCTCTGCTAAATTTCTTTGTTTTTAATGCAGAATATGGATCCAAGGAGGGGGAGGTACTTAATAAATTAATAAATTATTCAATCATACTAGAGATACTTAACTAAGTACTTAGACTAGGCATTAGGACACAATTTTCAAAATGGGGTTACATCATTATAAATACCACAGTTAGATAGTCCTTGAAAATTGCAATCCAACCAAGTCTCTACGTCAATTCTGAAAAAAGTTACGAATTTTTTTCGAATTAATTTTGCCTCATGATAATTTAATGGAACATACAAGGAAATATGAAATGACAGTTGTCAAAAAGTTGCGGCCCTGCCTTAAAACCGAACCACTAATTTATGAATATCAAAGTTATGTGCATTAAAAAATATAACAAATTATACATTCTCTTGTTCGGGAAGACATGATGCACCTGTTCATTACATTATGCTAATTTTCTGACGCAGCCAGAATTAATTAATAATTAAAAATGGCGTCTGATTAGCATAATTGCAATTGAATGTATCATATACATTTTTCACATTTATTAATTATTTAGGATAAAAAATATAACAAATTATACATTTTCTTGTTCGATAAGACAAGTATTGATTACATTGTGTTAATTTTCCGATGCAACCAGAGCCAATTAATAATTAATAATAGTGTCTAATTAGCATAATTAAAATCTCTTCTATGCTCCCCTTTATGGCAACACGCATGTGGCTGACAATCTGTCATCTCAGCCCTCTTTGTATCTGAAATATAATATTTGATTATTATTATTATTGGCATTTGGTATAACAGGTACATAAACAATTCTATGTCAAAGGTATGGAAGAAATTAAACAGTTGTATTTTTTTAAGAAATAAGGTTGCGTCGATTTGCCTGAAGACAATTGCTGTGGTCAGTGTTTCGCGTGATGCAAAAATCGATCATGGACGCTACCAAAACAGGGGGAAGTAATTTAAGCCACATTTACTTTCACATCCCCTTACGATTTCCTAATGCCTAACTTAGACTGACTTAGTAATTACTAAATAGTATTTATTAAGTATTAGTATTGGTATTAGTACATATAGTACTAGACTAAATTATTTATAATTACAGTAGGGCCTATGTAACTACCACTGATGCCCAGGCACAGTCATCAAGCCCACCAAGCAAACTGGCTCGCCCATTCCGTCAAGGCACTCCAGAAAATCAAGACCAACAACCCACTACTACCAGCTTCCTACACAAGCCTGCAACCACGCACGCCATCAAATCTTCCACACTGAACATCACACACCATGCCAACCACACCAAATAAAAGGAAAAGAACAGATAGATGATTAGGCCTATGTGAATTCGTGGTCAGGGGATTAATAACAGATTGAAGAGCATCCTAGTCTCTTGGAATAGTCTTTGACAATCACCAGAAGAGCAAGAAACCAAACCAGTGACCTAAGTATCGTATTTAATAATGTGAGATGGGCTATTAAAATGGATGGCCACTGTTTTGGGCTTGTGGTTAGAGATAGCCCATAGGTGCTCAGCAAATATATCGTCCAACTGTCTGCCTGTTTCTCCCACATATTTTAAATGACAATGCTTGCAAACTGTGACATGTATCCAGTATTACATCAATTACTTTTAAGACACACAAGAGATAGAGTCATGTATTTGAAACACAGACTTACAATGACATTGGGTCAAGGGGCATGAGCCCATTGACCGCTGGATCAGCAACCAGCCAACCAATCAAACACAGCCCTAGGGAACTGGGTAGACGAGGCTTGAATTAAAAAGAAAAGTGAGACAAGGACAAGGGACAGTTCTAGAAGGAAACAAGATGGATGGAGACAATAATGCATAAGATTATCCGTTAGGTTACGATCCTTATGGAAAGCTACAAGAGGAGGGACGGAAACGCTGCTTTCATAAAAGGATCAGAAGTAAGGAGAGAAAACTCATGGAGAAGGGTCTTAAGAGCAGGAATATTGTGAAGGTGGAAGGTGAGAATATGTTTCTGTCATTGTGAAGGCAGACGATTGGTGAATGATGATGGGTGCTAGATACGGCGGCTCTCCTTAAAATAGGAAGGACGCATCACAGTGTAGAAAGAACATTCATTGGGTACAAACGGTGGTGGAAAAATATATCAAGTCATGGACATGCTTAAGGAAGTCAGTCATCCTAATAATCGTTCCCCATGCATGTGCCAGGTTAGGGTCAGATTCCTTTGCTTTCACAACTTTTCATTAAATTTAGAGATTATTAATTCTAGAGAGTTTCTTAATTCTAGAGACTTTGTTAATTCTAGAAAGTGTTCATTTTAGAAACTTAGTTCTATAAATTGTTTATTGTAAAAACCTTATTAATTCTAGCAACAGTTAATGAATATTTTAAATTATAGAGCTTTGTAATTCCAGAGATTGAATTTGACAAACTCTTAATTCTTCAGATTGTATTTTTTTTTCAGGAACATAAGAAAATTCTGTATTACTACCCTGCAGAAGTTGACATTGATACACAGATCAAAAGAGTTGGACTTAGTGAAGCCATTGTGAAATTTGCTGAGTAAAATTTGTTATTGTTATTTGTTTGATTATTTTTATCATCAGGAATTATGAGAAAAAAAGTTAAATTTTGTGCAATTGGTAGGGGTCTCCCTTGCATATTAGTTAAGCCATTCGCTATGTGGTCATGCTGTCACAGGGTTTTTAGAGATTCCTTGGTTTGAAGCTGCGAAGTTACATGCAATGAGTGATACTCTCAGCAGACAATGTTACACTTGAGATGGACTTCGTGAGCATATATCGGGTAACCCAAGTACAATCAAGTCATTCCTCTACATCCTTTCAACCTTTTTTGTGCAATTGGGTTTTTAGAGATCTTTATTTCATATCCAGGAGACTCCAACTCTCAATGTTCAATGTTTAGAGGAAACATACTCTAATGGGATAAAAACAATTGTATAGACGAAATCACATGTGGCATTAACTTTTAGCAAGACAGATTAAAAAAGACGAAACGTCTCCCTGCCACCGGATTCTTTTTTGAAAATTTGCGTTATTAATGGTGACTGTTTTGATAATGTGATAATTTTTGGTTGTTAGAGATATTTAAATAATATTTGCACATATAAATAAAGAATTGAATTGAATTATGCATATATTGGTGTAATTTATGTACATGTGTGTGTAATACCAGACGTATGAGAAAGTGGTAAAGACGTTTTTCACAAAAAAACATATATTTTATAACAAAGAGGAAAAAAATAACTTACCTTACTTATCGAATTTCTTGGCAACACTGTAAACTAAATCATGCAAATCTGTTGTATTTATGTTCTTTCACTGCGAGATTATCAAAATATAGCCGGGGAAACTGTATAAAACATGTAGATTTGCAGTAAAATCGTTCTTTGAGCTTAGGCCTAGAGTTTTGGTGCCACTTCAACATATTCGATATCAAACGTACAAGTCCCCAAACCAACACGGCATTCTGTATATTCACTGCTGTGAAACTAAATAACCTAATAATTCATGATTCAAGCCATGATTCATTGTTATTTTATTCAAAATACAATGAAATAAAGGTCTATAAAACCGATCCACCATCATGGCATCGTACCGGTGTGCAGATGTGGTCAGATTAATTGCTCTTAAACATGTACAAATAGCTAGCCATTCTCAACAACGATCATGTCGGAAGTGGGGGATATACCGGCTTCAATTGCGCATGTCCCCAGCTATGTGCACGGACTGTGGTACGTGTAAATCTCATGATATCTCGTCCGATGGGGTGTGTCGCAACGGCGTGAGCCGCCATTTTTTTTGCCAACCGGTGTTAATATAGGCGCGGTGAAGGTTAAAGAGGAAACCATCACTATATAATTACATAGAAATACACTACCGGTATATGTAAAAAGATTATTGATGGAGAAGTTAATATAAGTATAGAATGACTTATACTTGTTCTTCATAGATTGCATAATATTATGTGTTATAATGTCTTTGTAATGGTATTGTTGTAATGATATTGTATATTGTTGTGTTATTATGACAATATTGTTAACCTATTGATGGGAGATAACTAAAGATAATCAGAATATGTATTGGAATCAATCAGCTGCAATGAGGGTTGATAATATAACGGAAAATATTTTTAATATATAAATTGATGTAAGATATAAATGTTTAATATCACCATATATTTTTACATATTCATTACGTATTATTACATAGGTGTTTTTTTGTGTTTTTTTTACTATGGCCCTTTGGCCGCAACATTAAAATTGTTTTTGTTTTTATCATAAATATTAATCAAAATTTGTATTTATTTCGTTCTTGTGTTACTGAGGATAGAAAGGGGAGCATAGAATAGGGTCAAAGTGATCCAGGAGCCATGTTCAAGTGAGATATGTCAGGCCGAAAGATGCAGATATCACATTCCATACTCCAAACTACATCCTGCTAATTAGAAGAAGAATTTACATATTTATTATATTTGTATTAATGGAAACATTTAGTTATTTATCTTTGTTAGTATCACTTTCTATTTGTGTTACTGTGGCCCACACCTCTTTATCAAATGTTCTTTGGTATCTTGGTTATGAGTTGAAATTTTTTGTTTATGTCATTTTTCTTGTTGTTTGTTTGTTAGTTGGTCTTAGAGGAAGACATGCCACTTTCAACCTTGGAATGGTTTTCCTGTGGTTACGTCATGGCATATACTGTGGCCTAATGGCCTGGGTTGTCCTGTTAGGGACTGGTGGTTTGACCTGGGTCTGGTCTTCATGTCCTGAGAAGGACAAAAATATATTGGGGGATTAGGATGTAGTTTTTCATAAATTAAGTATAACCTTTATATAAGCAAACCTTACCCCTACTTCAGAAGTGAAATGAATACCAAAAACTCTCAGCTTATATTTCATCTTTCAAGGCTACAATAAAATCCCTCTTGTGCATGTCATGATGTCTGCTATGACAAAATGGCCTTTATTTCCACTACCTATATAAAACCTCCTTTCAGTCTTTAATAGGAAAACATTCAGTAATTAAAGTTAAGTTCTATTTGTTATTTTCAGGACTTTTTCTGATAAACCTTGTCAGAGCCTACATACTCAAAAGGCAAGATATGTGTTCTTTGAGCCTGAACCATGCTTCTGGATGATTATGGTAAGTGTAACTCGCTACTGTAATCAAAATGCATTTATATAAATATTAAATATATTACATCAGAGGCAATAAAACATTTTGTTAGACAAATGCCCTACAAATGTAATCTTTATATAAGAGAATGAATCACTTCAATAAAGAGTTTTAGCTTGTTATGGTGCGTTTCCCTAGTGAAGATGTAATTGTTATATCTACTAGAAACCCATCTATGCAGCTGAAAAGATAATTCTATCCACAAGCTTGGAAGAAAAAAAAACAATCATTTTAGATTGAGAACAGGCCACAACAGACTCAAACAAGACATGTAAAGGAGATTTGGGGTTGGTGACACTGATGTGTGCACTTGTGGACAACCTTAAAAAAACACAGAACATATTTGACAGAACTGCCCACTGCACCACACCACAAGAAGACATTATGATCATCTGAAACAGCTCTATGGATCTGTCTCTGGGTGGTGACCACAGTACAGTCCATTGAATAATTTAATAAATCCATATTAACGTCTAGCTGACTGGAGTTTGAGGAAGAAGTCCTAGATTGTAGGTCATTTGTGAAATTTATCGTCTGTGAGTTTGGTCCTGGTGAAGGAAACTCCACCATATAATTGGACTTATTTGCTTGTGTTTTCTTGGATGAAGTACTGTTTGAATACTACATGAATGACTCATGATCCAAGTTTAAATATCAACACTTGGTCACATACTTAGTAATTAATTGTATTTTTAATGCACTTATTCACACCTTCTTCATCTGCACCTAATTCTACACCCTAGCATTGTGCTGCATACTTTGGAGGTGTTCTCCTTTATACTCTTCAGATACGTTAAGACCTTATATTTTGCATATAGTGAGCTTTGTTATTGGACTCACTGTAATGGCCTATGAGAGCCAACGACTGGGCTATCCAAGACAGTTGCTTTTAGGCATTCACAATTTTTCTGACTGAGAGGTAGTTATAAGAGATATTGTTTTTTTAGGTGAAACCAAATCTCATTCAATCTGCAGACTTTGATGGTCCATGTTTAAGCCTGATTAAATTGAACACTTCTCGTATGTACCTGTTTCTGGGATGTACAACATGATGGAGATTTTTAGGATATTGGTTAACCCTAGAGCTCACTTGACAGCAATATACATCTCTTTTCATCATGTGTGGGTACCCATGTGTTGCTGGTGCCAGAAAGATGAGTAAAGAATAGTAACACTGCCATGCATGTTGTAGGAGACACTGTAGGAGATTGTCTACCCCACCCCATGATCTCCACTGTGATGAAGTTTTCTGAAGTCGCATGCCTGAACTGATGAGAGAAAATCAAACCTTTTATCTGCAGCATGCTTTGAGATTTTGTTAAAGTCACAGCACAGTCCCCTCTGGAATAGAAGTCTGTCCAGCTTGTGGCATTGCACCCTACATCCATATTAAGTAAAAGTCATCTGGGACTTGCAAGAGCTCAGTAATCTGAAACACTAATCTGGATATGAAAGTAAAAATCCACCACTTAGCATAGGGAAGAACAATGACAATCTCATAACCCTTTGAATTCTATCATTGGCCTATTTAGAATATCAGTGGTGTTCATCTACCCCATCCTGTTAGGAAACCCCACTGTTTAGTCTGTGATTGTTTATTTGTCCAGTATAGAACTGGCTTAGATCACATCAAACGCACCTGATCTGAAGTTCATTCCATTATCCATCAATGGACATCCACGGTTTGAGGGATATTTCATTCCTTTTCTGTCATGTGTTGTGCAACATTTTCCACAGACATTTTCCATATATCCACAGACTGTATCCATCCCTTACAAAGAGATCATGAAGGAGGGACAAACAGTCATGGAATACAGAGATGATTATGTCCAGGATTCTGTGTTTGAAGCAATACTTAGACAGGCATACAAGATGTTCAAGGTGAGATTTAGCTATAGATTGTTAACATAGACATAGTAATCAGAATGCTAAAAATATCTGACAAAAATGTGTAGGTGATGATAATAGATATTCTTGACAAATGTGATGCAGCTAGGAAGAAAGTCTAACAAGTGGTCTGCCACCAGAACAGAGGGAATGATACCAGATCTCATCAAACAGCACTCAAAGTGACAAGATGTAACTATTTACATAGATGACTTTGCGTCACAAATGGTATTGTAGTTCGGTGTTTCTGGATTCTTCATTAAGTGAACTCATTAGAGATCACAGTGTAGTTAGGTGAGGTTTTTCTGATACAACACTGCAATAGGATTAGCAATCCAATAGTGAGAACTCAAAAGTGCTCGTAGTAAAATGGAGGATTTTCCGGAGACAAATACCAACATTAAAACATCTAAAAGCAGACCTAGAGGCCAACCACGAAAACAATAGTCCACCGAAATAAAAGAGCAACAAATTCCAAAGCACACAAGAGGGCCGTCTCCAGAAAACTCTTCTACCTCTGAAGCTGAAAGATAATAACGGGTTTAGTGAATAGATAGATAGATGACTCTGCAATATTAGATACAAACAGGTGTGAATGGAGTATCAGTGCCTACCAAAGTTGCAAGAAAGTGGCAGCAAGATCTACTGCTTATACTACAATATTGAGTATGAATATTGTTGAGATATAGGCAGTAACGGCAGCTCCCACTTGACTGATGACTCAACCACGAATATTCACAGTGATTCTATCAGACTCCCGTAGTATGCTGTGCATGATACGGAAGGAGTGGATGACTCATCTCAACAATGGCCAAAGTACCATATGGATATATTGTCCGGGTCATGTGGGAGTCAGAGGCGATAAAAGAGTTTATACACTGATGGGTAAAGCTATATTGGATGGCATAATGATAAGAAGAGACAAGGTTGAGTTAATTAGGGCAATAATGAATACAATACACAATCATGAAGAGTAGTCCAAGATTGCACCTTGTTAGATATCTTCTGACAATTCGGTTATTTACACTGTGATAAGCTGTAAGGTAAGATCTAGCCATAGTGGACTGAGCTGAGACAAAAGGTTTGGGACTAATGTTCAGGTTTGGAGAGTTCTGGAAGCTTCTTCTGGGTGACTGAACATCTAGCAAGACCAAAAAAGTCTTGAACATAGAAGAATAAGAATATGCATTGATTAATGTTAATTGTTCCTGTTTCTGAAATGTGATTAGTGATTTATTCCAGTTTTTTAATGGTACATTTGCAACCATCCTAATGCAAGCCAATGGACATGTGGATGCTTTGAAACAAAGACTTGACTTTTTCTACCAAAAGGTGAACATAAAATAGGTCTTCTTTTATGTTTTTTATATTTCTTTCTATGATTGTGTTTCTTTTTATATTTTTTTCTCTTTCTATATTTTTGTATACCATTCTATATTTTTATATTTCAATGTGTTTGTATTTCTATCTGCTGTCAGAATGCATATAGAATATGCATTCTATATTCAGGAATGCATGCACATTTCACTAGAGGAAGCAGGACAAATTTCCAGAGACCACAGTGATTTAAGGAGATTCATAAGGAAAACTATGTTCTGGAAAGAATACATCACATGGTAACAACAATTGTAGTCATTAGATCATTAATATGGAGTATGGGGTGATAACTGGTGCTTATACCTTGTCATTTGACAACTTTAATATCCCAAGTACCTATAGATTGTGCTGGGGGAGCTCATCCTAGCAGCTTCTACTGAGTTGGGCAGGGTTCAAGTAGAGAGCAGTCTAAAATAGAAATTGGAGTTCATGAGGTTGAAGATTTGGCACAGTTGGCCTGTATAAAACAATTGTAAAACCTAATAAAAAAATAGTAACAAATACTGTGTAAATAGAGTGAAGTATACAGATTACTATACTGATACAATTATCAATTGTGAGAGTAAAAATACATATACAGATACTATTTCATAATTGACAATAGTGAGAGAAAAAAATAGATATAGATTACTATACTTGCATAACTGTCAATAGTGAGAACAAAAATAAACACATACTGTATTGTTTCATGTATAAACCCATCCGATTATAGGTCGATGTAGTACTTTCAGGACCCTTAAAGTTTCTAAAGTCCGTTTATAGACCGACATGGTAACATTGCCGGTAATACTAAACTTCTGAAATTATGAAAATTAGCAAGTCTTCAACACCAATGAATATAACAATAGATAACACCAAAGTGAAACAAGTCAAAGAATTTAAATATCTAGGCAGCATTTTTTCCGAAGATGGAAGACTAGACAGAGAAATAGAAACAAGGTGCCAGAAAGCAAACACAGTGACTTACCAACTTTCACCATTACTTCTTCATCCAAAGATCAAGATGGAAATTAAAATACAAATAATATCTACAATTTTTATACCAACACTGTGCTACCAATGTCAAACATGGTCTTTAACAGCTTCGCAGCAAAGAAAAATCGTCACATGTGAAATGAAGTGTCTGAGAAAAGCTGCAATGGTTACCAAACTAGATAAAATAAGAAATGAAGAAATTAGGAAAAGAGTTGGTATAATATCATGTATCGAACATATTGAGAGACAGCAAGTAAAATGGTTCGGTCACCTTATGAGAATGAAGCCAAACCAAATACCAATAAGAGCATATAATACAAGAATATCCGGGAGTAAGGCCAAAGGTAGACCAAGAAAACGGTGGATAGAAAACATCGAGATAGCTTTGAACAAACATGGACTAAATGCAACCACGGCGACACATCTGGCCTTGGAATGACAGCTTAAGCTCCCACCCCTACGCTTAACGGCAAGTGTGAATGCGATCAACAATCATTCACCTGGGGATAGACAATAGACTGAACGTCGTCATCATAAGAATGAACGGACATGCTAAATGGAAATTACCCGGTAACACAAACTTTCGCGACTGTAAGATAAGGGCGTTCCTTTCATTTGCCTCACTCACATTACTTGAATGAAAGAATCAAGGAATGAATAGGCCACTGTATTCCAGGAACAATACATCCAAAGATAATACTGCGCTGCCTTCCCTAACCACAGATTCCAAAACTTGTTTGAGAGTAGTAATATCACTTAGCAGGGAATACAGAGAATGGTGTCTCACAGCTGTGGAGAAAGAAGTGCTGGCTTTGGTCAGTGAGAATACCACAGAGGGGGATGTGATTATATACACTGGTGGATCTGTGATTAGACATGCTAGCAGTGCTTGGGCCTTCACAGCTCAGTGCGCAGGTAAAACGATCAGGGAGGAGAGTGGTACCTTTGAGGTCACTACGAGTAGTATGACCATGGAGACTATGGCAGTGACCAGGGTATTTGAGTGGGTATGCACACAGAAGGTAACGCAGGTCTGCATCTTGAGTGACTATGAGTATGATTAAGAAGGTACAAGTGGGTCTCGTTTACGAACAGTGGATTGAGGCCTTGAGAAAGACGAGGCTGAAAGTGGTTATATTTATTTTCGTGCCGATACATGTGGGTGTTCGAGGCAATGAAAGAGCGGATCAACTGGCATCATGCGCGATTGTGGCACAGGGCGATGGGACAATGGATCGTGCTGATGTTTTGAACTCCTTAAGATATATAACACGCGAGAGTGAGACTAATGTGGATGATGATTCCTTTTCAATGGCTAGGATTAAAGATCAGGGATTGAAATGCGGTGTTGCTAGAAGTGAACATTTTAGGGCGCAGAAGAATGATGGTCAACCAGCATAGGACTGGTACTGTCAGCAGAAGTGTAATGGCGGATACACTCAAGGAGAGATCGGAGCAACTATGTACATGTCTAGTTTGCAGTGATGATGATCTGATGACTAACTAGCTGTGATTTGAAAGAGGCAAAAAATAAAGGAGAGATCAGACTGTTTTGCCTCATCTACTACATTTCTGCTGCAACAGATCTTTCAAAGCCTGGAAATGGACTCAACAGCCATCTGAGCATTGCAAAGAATCAAACCTCATAACATTTGTTTCAATGTCATGCTCATCTTCATTTATAAAGGAGAAACATCATCACATCCTACTAACCAGCAGGAGTCTGATAATGTTGTTTGTTTGTTTTGCGTTCGCTCCATTGTAACCATCACAGATATCCGTGCGATTTCTGCCGGGAGCGTGATTACGATGTGCCACTGTTATGCGCCTTGTAGACCTAGCACATCCGATTTCGGCAAGTCTGATAATGAACGCAAAAGAAACAGAAATTATGTAAATACTTGTAATCTTGAGTAAATTGCTTTTATTACTGAGTTTTGTATTATCATCTTTCTCTTATATTGAACTTTGCAGCACCTGTTGAAATCCATGTTATCTGTCATATTATCTTTTATCTTGTATTTAACATGCAGTATCTGCTGACACTCAAGCTTGTTGAAGGTGATATCCTGGATGTATTTAATGGTATTCAGTTCTTACCATTGGATAAGAACTCATTTCTACGAATCCAAAGTTTCATTAACAGTCTTGAAGCAACATTCCCTTTCATAAAATATACAGCTTTTCTATGGAATGAAAAATTAGTTTGGTAAGTTGTGTTTGGGATGTTTGGGGAGGGGAATGAAGTTGTCTCATCTACATTATCCCCCACCATGGACTTAAATACAGACATGCTATATTGTACTGTTGCTGCCCACAACACAAAACCTAAGGTTTCCTTTTAACTTGGGAACACATTTGATCCCCTTGAATCTCTAAATTCTTTATCTTCAGATAGAAGATTTTAAATCTAAAACAATAGTTACCGTCAAATTCCTACTATAAGTCCATCCGATAATACGCCTATGGAGTACTTTCCAAAGTCTAAAGTCCGTTTATAGATTCTTGATTAGAAAACTGGCCTCACAGCACGTGGGGCATTCCCATAAGCTCCGCCCTTTGTTCCAGCAGCCATCCGACTCGATGGTGTTTCGAGTCAAATGCTGCCGAAACAGGCGTCGACATCAGGGCATAACTCTGACCCTTGCGACAGGTTTCTTTGTTGTTCCGCCCACCCACGTAACTAGTTCAAGCACAATGCCGGCCTGTTGGAACAACATGGTAACTTATCGAAGGTTACAACTACGGGATTGTATAGATGGCGTGCTGTTTATAGACCGACATCCTAACATTGCCGGTAATACTGAACTATGTCATCATAAGAATGAATGGACATGCTAAATGGAAATTATGTGGTAACAAAAACTTTCGTAACTGTAAGAGAAGGGCATTCACATGTGGCAAGACTTTGGAACAACAGACCATACTTTCCAGAATGAATTGCTTGTGTTGGATGTCCTGGTTTTATAACTTGGAACTGCGCTAGTGAATAGTAATTGCTACTAGTGAATAGTGATTACTACATAACTATTTTGCCACCGGGTTCTGACAAAAATACCGCAGACAGTAACTAAGCGGGAAACTATGCTTAAAGAACTACTTCTTCTTCTTCTGCGTTTGTTCTCAAACTCTTGCAGATTAGCAGGATGTAGTTCGGAGAACAGAATGAGTTGTGTCATGGTTTACAGCATTGCTGCAATATCTGCGCCTTTCAGCCTGCCACTTCCGACTTCAGCATGGCTTTGGGTCACTGACCCTATATGGGATGGGACAGCCAACTCCATCCCAGAACCTCCTTAGTCGCCTTTTACGACATGCGTGGAAGGTAAACAGTGTTGCTATTATTTGCTCTCCTTTCAGGCCCTGGCAATACACGGGTGAAAGAACTACAAAAATGGGCACCATCAAGTCTCTGTTTTTAAAAGATGCAGAATGTTTGTTTTGCGTTCGCTCCATTGTAATCAGCATGGATATCCATGCGGTTTCCGCCGGGAGCGTGTTTACATTGTGCTACCGTTATGCACCTTGTAGGCCTAGCACATCCGATTTCGGCATGCCTTGACAATTCGGGTTGGCTACCCTAGCCTGTGACAGCCTCCCTATTTGTCGCCAGGCACACGTGTGTGTGACTCTTCGCCCAGACGTTTTTGCTCACGTCTGTCTCGCACGAGGTGTTCCACTGTCTGTGAACTTGCCTCGTGTAATTGGATGTATTGTGCCTGTGCCCATCAGGAACCGTTTCTCATCCATGAGCCTGGTTCCTTAGGAGGAAGAACTTACCAGAAGAGTTGGACCCTGGCTCTTTCACCTTCTTAGCTGAGGTGTCGTTCACTGACATTGTGAACCCCTCGCCCAAGTTCGAGTCTCACACCACGCGCTTGAGAGCAAGGCGTTCTCGAGCTGAGCGACCTTGTCCCAATAGCGCCTGAACCCATCAGGTACTTAACCCTTTCTCTCTGCAGGTGTGTTCCCGGTTTAGGAACACCTGACAGTAGAGTTGGGTCAGGGCTAAATCGTTGTCTCTTTTGTGCCTGATCCCATCGGGTACGGAACCCTTTCTCTCTGCAAGTGTACTTTCGGTATTGGAAAGCTTGACAGTAGAGTTGGGCCAGGAGTGCCATCTTTGTCCCTTTTTTGCCTGAGCATATCCGGTATTGCAAACCTTTCTCTTCGCGAGCATGTTTCCGGTATAGGAAGACTCGACAATAGAGTTAGGCCAGGTCTTTTTGCTGTTTTAGACGCCCATTGTTGGGTATGGGTCTCTGCCTATAAGGAAAACAGGTAACTATAAGCTTGTCTCGAGCTAACAGTGCTTGTAGTTCCCATTTCCTTAATCGTTTTCACTTTCTATTTGCAGTTAGCTGCCCTCTAGCACTTTTCTGCCCTTTCATTTTTTTCATTGTACTCAGTATGGAATCTTCCTGTCTTTCGCCATACATCCACCTTTTCATGCTTTTTTTTTTCATTGGCTGCCCCTCCAAAGTTTAGACTGGACTAACTAGCTTCACTGTATGTCGACAGTGTCGCTGTATGTGGTGTTGCTGGTGGCGTCGGAGATATTGTCTGTTCTTTATGCAGTCAAATCTCTTTCCATATGCTACCTCCAATTTTCGGACACGATCCCCAAATGATTTAGCCAGAATCAGCTCGAACTGCTATTTATGTTTCCAGGGTGCACCGTGGGGAGGTACATTTGGGATCTTGGTTACCTGCTAACCCTGGGTCCGCTGAGAGCAGCGCGTTCCCTTTGCACCCCAAAGATGCAGAATAATTTGAACTTTGTTACCCATATGTTTATCTTGTAGGGAGTAGTATACATAACAAACTAACATGAGAGAGAATTGTGAAATTGATCTCATATGCCACTAAATGTGCAGTTGGGGGGGGGGAGGAAGGTGTTAATTACTGGAGAATTTATTTACAAAATACCTATGATATTTGCCCCACCCACATTACCTTAATGAATGAAGGAATGAATAGGATCACTGTATTCTGTGAACAATACATCGGAGATAATACAGTGCTTGACCTTCCTGTCATGTAGCTTTTGAGTCAGGAACTTTGGCCACTACACAAGTGTTCACTTGGGTGTGTCAACACCGATGTTTTCTTAATACCTGGGACTCATGACATGTGTCTATAGACAGTGCAACAACAGAGCTTACTTTCCCAATGAATTGTTTGTGTTGCATATGTTTACCTTTTAGGGAATATATGGTAATAAATGTGAGAGAGAATTGTGAAATTAACCTATGGGTAGCAATTACTATGGAAACCAGAGGCACAGAAAAGAGACGCCTTTCACTATTGTTTCCACCCCCCCCCCCTTTCTCCACGGGTTAAAAAAACCCAGCAAGACTGTCTAAAACAGTGACCATCGTATATAGAAGACTTCTATACAGGATTAATTAGGACTACATTTGTTACGTTTTTTATTATTGTCATTGGTCCCTATTTATATACCTGGAGTCGCATGTCAAAAATAGAGAAGGCCGACTAGCGACATGCATGAAAATAATCAAAATTGGCCTTTGAGAGGATATTTAAATTTTCTGTACACAGGTCTTATAGTATAGTGAACGGTCACGGTTTGTGTATATTGTAACATATACCAGTGCAGTACATGGCAACATGGTTGAATATTCCTTTGTTCAACCTAGCTAGTGTTTCCAACATCATCATCAAGTGCTATCTCCGCAATGAAGGTTGACTGCAACAGACATCCAACATTCAGTCAGTCTCCTATCTTGGTGGTGCACTCTGTTAGACTGTAACCTGTCCATCTCATGATGCTACTCTTCCACTTGTATCTTTATCTCTTTGGTAACTTTACCGCATGTTTCCGACAATAAGGAGGAAATATATGGTAGGCCTACTAAATATGACATCACAGATTTCGTCTAAATGATGAAGTTTTTCCAGTAGAATTCTATCTTTGAATGACTGTTGAAGGTTTTGAATGACTGTAGTGCTACTGTATAGGTACGTTTTTTCCTCTGTTATGTTTCTACAGCTAATTCTCTGTAAACATTTTGTTGTACACGTCAAGTCAACTTTAATTTTGTCTGTTCCTATAGAAGTGTCTATAGTGCTTCCGGTAAACACTACACTAGTTAAGTACACTAGGTCTAGATAATAAACATGAATTGTTACTGGTAAATCGGCGTTGGCTATTTCATTTGGTCCCCCCCCCCTCCAGACCAATACCGTATTTCAGTTAATAAATAACATTAGATGCTGGTATATTATAACCCTAGACATTTTATTATGGCTTGAACGTATTGACAAAAACATGCAAGTCATGGGTTTTTGGTATTTTTAGGGGGTTTTTTTACAGGTAAGTTTTTCCCCTCTGTTACTGTGTTTTGATGTATTTAAAAAAAAATTTGGTTGTACTTGTTAATAGGCCGAGACCCCTAAATCAATTTCTGATTTTTTTCCAAAAATTCTTGATTTATAGTCGGTAATTGACGGTAGTGTTGTAATTGATGGTAAGTGTTGGGGAGAGAAATTATATTTCCTTAAATAGTTTTATGTTGTTTGGATTCCATAAAATTGATTAAAAGCCAAACATACAAGATGTTCAAGTTGTTTTCTTTTGACTGTTTCTATTTTTTAATAATAGCACCGATGTGTAATGTACCATTATAATCACAATTTGCATGCATTGGCACATGATAGTAAATTGATAGTAAATTTTCTTCAATGTGGAAGAACTTTTATGCAGTTCAATTATTTTAATAATTTGTATAATTGGGTTTTGTTATCCTTGTTTCACCATATCCATAGCAAGCAATAACAATGTGTGCTATCTCCTAAAAATTGTTTTGTTAAGTGGCAGGATAAAGTTACCAGCACTGAGTTTCCGCATAGAGAAAAAATTATAACAGAAATTTCCATCTCCGTTACAGAGGAAACAGGTGACTTGACAATGTTCAATGGATGAACAACATCTGCATAATAACACTTTGCTGACCAGCAATCTAAAGCATACATATCTCCCATTACCAAGGGTATTTTTGAGACATTGAGAGAGCGTATTTAAAAGTCTATAAAATTGAACACAGATGTCATAGATTTTCTGTGTCATAATGAATGTTTGCATTTTCTGAATCAATTTGAAAGCTTCAGAGTTATTTCAATAGCAAAATCCTACTTATTATACATCTGGCTGTGAATTTATATTACTTTCTATATAACACAGAATCCAACTTTCCAGAATATTAGATTTTTTCAATATTAAATATCATAAGCAATGTCAAGAGACTGTGTCTCATGGGTACCGCCATTTTGAAATGATGTTCTATCCCAGATAAACTATTCTTTGTAATTTTATCACTGTGGTTGCCATATTTTGGAAGTATCACGATTTTAAAAATCGTCAGAATTGGTCAGCAAGGGTATATAATGAAAATTTGATAAACCTTTGAATTTATTCAGCAATATATTCAACAAATACTGTATGGTAAACTTTCACATGGTGTGCAAGGAAATGAGACAAACCAAAGTTGCCATACAAGGATGTATGCATAACATAAGGGAATGTCTTTGACATTATATTTGATAACTATGAAAAATTATCAGAAGATCACATGCCACGAAGAACATGCCTCGGCAGTGGTGCTAGGACATCTTAGAACTCTAATGTGCAGGACAGAAGAAGGAAGATTCAAGCATAACGGTCTAATGATGTAATAATTCTATGCTCTTCTGCAACTGGTCAAATCAATCACACATGTGTTGCATGGCCAAAAATTGAAGCAAAGAATAACAACACTGTTACCTGCCACACAAATTATAACAGGCAACTAAGAAGGTTTTGGTGGTGGGAGTTGGCTGTTCTATCTCACAAAGGGTGAAAATGACCCAGAAACTATACTGTAGCAGATGTGTCTAGCTGAAAAGCGCAAATATTGCAGCCAAATTATAAATCATGAGACAACACAGTCTGTTCTCCGAAATATATCCTGCTAATTTGCAGATGTTTTGGAATGCAAAAATAGAAGAAATCAATAATAGATCAGCATATTTAGTCATGATTTCATCATCATCATTGTCAAACCTATAATTCTTCAGTCACATGTGTGTCACTCTGGAAACATTGACACAAAAATTCTGTCATGCCTCTGTTCTTAGTTCCTTGTTTGAGTGTGAAGAATCTTAATGCTGTCCAGTCTTCAATATTATCAATCCATACTTCCTTTGTTCTCCTCTTCTTATCGCTTCCACAACTGTCCCATACAGGAATTTTGAAAAGGGAATCATGCCTCATGACACGACCAAACTGTATAGGTTTGTGACATTTCACCACAGCTAGGAGATCATTTAGAACCTGTTCAACTCAAACTGCTAAACCCCAATTAATACAAGCTTGCATCAGATCTGCTGTCAAGACGAATAAGACCATAAATCCTTTTTAATAAATAATAATAATGGAAGAGTATAGGGCATTGTTATTTAATTATTGTTGAATTTTGAGGCTAATACATGTCACCATACAATGTGGAAGGTTTGCATTTGAACCACCTAATTTGATGCCTTGAGTTTGAGAGGCGAGCTCACTATCACCTCTGCTACCATGCCGACAGACCCTTCTTGCAACCAGTTATTTAATTATATATTTACATCTATATTTTCTCTATCTGTTTCGGGGCCTCATTATGTATTAAAAGTTATGGGGGTACAATGATAGCAGAACAACCACTGTTGCACATGAACAAATTATGGTTTTTTTTTTTTTTTTTTTTTTTTTTTTTTTTTAAGTTTATAATGTGTGTAATTTTGAAACATTATAAACAGAATTTCACACTCTAAATAATGATTTCCTCATAGGATACAATTGTCAGCCACATGTTTTCTGTCTTGCGTTAGATCTTAGGGATAGTATTAGCAGTTAGGGTTAGAATTAGTGGTTAAAATTAAGTGTTGTGGTTAGGGTTTGGTGTTAGGATTAGGGTTGTTTCTTACTAAACATTTTCTGGAGGTCAATATTTTGCTTTGTCATGTAGAATGACTTCAAAAGGATTTGTGTAGGCCAGCAATATAATCCAAACCCTAACCTTAACCCCTAATCCTAAGCCTATGATCTAACTGTAATGCATGATGGAATACATGTGGCTGTCAATTTTTATCTCACGATAACATTATCATTTAGTGTGTGTAATTCGGCTTCAACAATGTTCTCTGCCATTTTTTCATGTGTTTACATTTTGTCATAGCGTTCATGAATAGTGTGTTATGACTACCAAATGGTGCGACACAACGATTTTCGCTCACATTTTTTTCTCGCAAAACATTGATATTATAATTCAGTAATTACTTATGGTACTACATACATTAAGTGAGATTTACATATTCAGTAATTACTTATGGTACTACATACATTAAGTGAGATTTATCTTATATATATTGTCTTGGGTTCCCAGGAGTGCCTTGGAGCAGGATGACATGTGTATTATGTTCAAGTATCTAACCACTAGCCTGTTTCCTGCCTTCCTGGAGCAGGAGCTGCATGGAGCACAAAACAAGTCATCTCTTGGGATTAAACACTATGGCAGGTGAGTTTGTGCCCCTAACTTTTTCTACTTCAGTGAAACATGTGTCCAGCCCTGTTGCCATGTCTCCCTGTTAACAGTTGGCTATTTAATTTATATAAAGAGTATGAAGCAATAATGATACCACTCCTCAAATCAGGAAAAGATGGCAACACAGTCTCCAACTACAGGCCCATCAGCCTCACAAGCTGTCTATGTAAAACAATGGAACGCATTATCAATCTTAGGATGCAGTGGTACCTTGAAAGTGAAAACCTTCTGGTATCACAGCAAGCAGGTTTCAGACAGTGCTACTCTACTGAAGATCAGGCAACCTACCTCTCCCAAGAGATTGAGGATGCCTTCCAAGAAAAGAAACTTGTACTAGCAGCATGGATAGACCTCAGGAAAGCATTTGATAAGGTCTGGAAAGAAGGGCTCCTAAAGAAATTGCGAAATTGCAGGGTTAGCTCAAGAATGTACAAATGGGTAAAAGCATACCTGCATAATAGAAGAGCCAGGGTACAATTAGATGGTCGCAAGAGCAAGAAAGTTCTACTGCGTCATGGAGTCCCCCAGGGAGGAGTCCTGTCACCCACACTTTTCTTGGTTTACATCAATGACCTAGTTGCTGAACTACCACACGGGATCAAAGTGGCAATGTATGCTGACGACCTGGTGATCTGGTGCACGGAAGAACATGCAACAGTGGCCACTAAACAAATACAAAGAGCTATCGATGCCCTAACCTTATGGGCTAATAGATGGTGCGTCAGCATTAACACAGATAAGTGCAGCACTACACTCTTTACCCTCTCACCAAAACAAAAAGCTGGTCATATTAAGATAGATGGAGAGCTCTTGAAAGAAGACAAACAACCCACATACCTCGGAGTTACTTTTGATGATAAGCTGACATGGAAGCAGCACATAAACAAAGCAACAACAAAAGCCAGGAGGAAGCTAGCTATCCTGAGAAAACTAAGTGGAACCACATGGGGAGCCAGTGGAAATATACTCAGTAAAGTTTACCAGCAAGGCATAAGACCACACCTGGAATACGGTTCAGCTGCGTGGTGTCCTGCATCAAACACCACATTACAAGATCTAGATAAAGTGCAAAACCAGGCACTTAGAATAATGTTGGGAGCAATGAAATCAACACCCATAGCAGAGATGCAGAAAATGGGAAGAATGCAAACACTTGGCGAACGCAGAGACACAAAAGTACTAATTCAAGCAGAAAAGTTTCAGTGTATGCCAAGTCATCCAATGAAGGAAAGATTCCAAAATCTAGCAATGGGACGACTGAAAAGGAGCAGCTTTATCCATCAAGCTAAACGACTCCGTAGACAACTTACAGACCTGCCTGAAGTTGACAGCCCCTTAAGGTCTGTACCAGAGCAAACCCCGTGGAGTGAAAGCCATGGAATGCCAATATACATTCAGACCCATGTGAAAGGAATACTAAGCGTGGACGAACAGAACAGTGTGCAGCGAATGACAGTCACTCTCAGTTTCCTGGATGAGGAATATCCACAGGATATATGGGTCAGAGTGTACACAGATGGGTCAGCACAGAATGCTGTGAGGAATGGAGGTGCAGGTGTATATATAGAATATCCACACAAGCCTAGAGATACAATCAGAACACCGACAGGAAAATTCTGCAATAATTATGATGCAGAAATCCAGGCAATTAGTGTGGCAGCTAAAAAACTGCTGAACTCCAACTCTGACCTACAGCCTGTGGTATTCCTGACAGATGCAAGGTCAGTGCTTCAAGCTCTCCAGTCTGGAAAACTAACAGACTTAAAAAAACTACTTAGCAAATTGTCTTACCAGTATAGGGTAACCATGCAGTGGATACCCTCTCACTGTGGAATACCAGGAAATGAAAAAGCAGACCAACTGGCTAAGGAAGGTGCTGCCGAAGACCAACCAGATATACCAATCACCTACCATCAGAAAAAACAGATGATAAAGTCAATAAGAAAGCCACAAACACCAACACAAGATGACTATCACAATATGAACAGATCAGAACAAGTTATAATTCTACGTCTCAGAACAGGACACAACCGACTCCGCAGTCACATGTATACAAAGTTCAAGATTGGCAACACGGCCATGTGTACATGTGGACAGGCAGCACAGAGTGCCAAACATATACTTCAAGAGTGTTCTGAGCATGAAACGCTGAGGCAGACATATTGGCCAGAGGAAACAACACTGGAATCAAAGCTCTATGGGACACTGTATGAACTACAAAAGACAGTGAGTTTTATTAAGGAGACAGAATTACAGATATAGACATGTTTCAAGTGAACGAAAGAAGAAGAAGAAGAATATAAAGAGTATAAAAGTGGAGTGAGTGCAGCATAGTTATAGCCAGCCAAACAACAGTGGAATCGCATCAAGTAACTGTAGATGTATCAAAACACCTCTCTCTTGTGTGTTGTTGGAGTCCGAACAGGGATAAAATATAGCAACCATTTATCTTACATTCATGTAGCAAAGGCAACAGAGAATTTTTGGGAGTGCCCCATTCTGTAGAAGGTTAAAGTGCTACACAAAACTATGCTGAAGTTCATATGATAAAAAAAATACAGATAAGCCGTAAACTACGAAATTGCATTATGTTCTTCAGACTATCTCATGATAGGTATGCAGTAGTTTGAGAAGGAACACAGAAGAGCAAGGGCACTTTACTGTGGATGATTTGAACACTCATTCACAAAGCTGGATTTATTAGCATGGTAAAGATGGGAAGTTCTGCCACATCCAGATCCAGCCTATAATCCGATCTATAAACTTCATCTCACTGCCTACCACAGATGCTTCTAATAATACTTCTCTATGGTGAGTTGCCAGGAGGGCACATGTTCTCAAGGTGGCCATAAGAAGCGAAACAAGGACTTGTTAAAAACCTCACTGAAAGGCTTTGAAATACATGGGAAAATGTTGCACAAAATAATAATATATGTCACTCTACAGTCAAAAAAATCACAGCATCATGTGAAAGAGGAGAAATGCTGCAGCTCAATAGTGAAAAGTATCTGAACTGTCCAAGGACATTTATGGCAAGAACGGGTTTATTAGCGATCTATGAACTCCTAATTAAGGACATAACTCTTAACTGAATTTCAAAGTGGATATAATAAATGGTCATCATCACTTGTGATGGATGAGCAACAAAAACCACAGCCTAATATATCACCATGTGACTTTAATTTGTTTGGACCCTTAACCCATTCATTCTCATAGCTGCCAAAATCGTTGCCTATATACACATTACCGTAGCGGCCATTCTTGTGGATTGACACACTGTTATTTCAGTTTATGTCTGTTACCGGTTCCATGAGGGTGGACATGCTAAATTTAGCACTGACATGATTACCGGTAATGGCCCTGTCCAGTGTTGTTTTCTGATCCTTTCACATCTGTCATTTCCAAGCCGCTTAAGCTTTTATGACCTTCAAATTTTGTCAAAACTTGGTAAAAATGGACCTACTTATGATGCAGATGATATTGAGATGCAATTTTTAAATGGAATTCTAGAGAATGTGAATGAATCAGATGTTCACGTGGTAGTAGTTAAGTATTTAGTATGCCTAGTTGAAATTAGAAGCGATGTGTAGTATAGGCCTAATTGATGATGTGCGCATCCCATCCCGCACACCATAGACTAGTATGGATTGAGAATAGTCAACACAGCTGATCTATGTCAATATTGATCAATTTCATGAGAAATCAGGTCCTGCAAATGATATTGATTGAGATTACTCTACTTTTGAAACTAGGCCTAGTTTTAATTATTTCCATGTGTCATTCTTTGGGTATAAACAGAACAAATGTGTATGCTGGTATACAAATTTTCAGAAAAACTATATCGGTTTTGGAACTCTGTTTCACCAGATATGTATGGCTTTCTTTATGTGAACTAGGCCTATATGTTTGGAGTAGTTAAGAGTCACAGAGTCATGTTGTCATGCTGTGTAAAGGAGACTGACATGCAGCTTTCACTTGAACATTTATCAGCAAACAAATTGACACAAGTAAATGAAGCCGACATGAAACTTGTGCTAATTTATTTTCCTCTCGCATGTTACATGACAAGTAAACTTATCTTACATGACATTCACAAAGATGTGTTCACAGATCAGTACCTCTTCCATTTTTCTGTTAATTGGTTTTTCAATCATAAAAATTGATTGCTAATTGTATTTTATATTAATTTTCGTGCACAATTACTTCTGATTGATTTCCTTTGTGGGAATTAAAGCCCTGAGTTTTTCCTGAATGGCTGGGATTGAAAGGGTTAAATCTAAAGGTCTAATGATTCCACTCAGATAATGATGCCACAACAAAGGGATCAATGAAAAAATTCCTTCTTCTCAGATGGAATTTACCATCTTCCAAACAATGGGATGCATGTTTGAACACTTAATGTGACTTTTAACGCCTTCAGTGCATACATGTTTCATAATAATTGCTTTACTTAATTATAACACAACTGCTGATGTAGGTTTCCTAATCTTGTAATAAACTCACTTCGACTGGTTTCATTTGAACATGCATCATACATCAGAAACCCTAATCAGGGCTATAGTATTTTGTACACTGTGCTGGGATCTTTCTTGAGACAAATGGGAATTGAACCAGTCTGTTCTAACAGCACCGAATCACTTGGCAACTAGAGTAAACAGGTTTTTCCATACGTGCCATCCAAAAAAATGAGATTTTGTCAAGACATTCAAACTGTGTACTCAAGTCACTGAGAACGGACTTGAGTGGTCTACTTACGCTAGTTCCGTTCTCAGTGACTTGAGTACACAGTTTGAATGTCTTGACAAAATTTCATCTTTTTTTGGAGATACGGTTAGTCAAGTACGGAAAAATCTGTTTACTCTAGTTGCCAGGCGATTTGGTGCCATTAGAAAGAACTGATTCATTTTCTGTTGGTCTCAAGAATTTTTAATTTATCCTCGTTTCCTACTTAAATTTACTGGGATCTTTCTGTGCAATGATTTGATTAATGGTTGGTCTTATATTTTAAAATCAGGTTTGTTACTGGTCCACCTGATCTCAGCAATGACCAGAACATGGGAAAGCTACCACGGGTATTTGTAAACACAGACGAAGTGGATGAGGAATGCTATCTGATTGTCTATATGGCCCTGGGTGCAGCAATCTGCCTTCTTGTTAACGGTAGGCTGCTAAATTTGTTTTGTTTCGTTCTAGTGATTGAGGGAATATGTGTGATTATTTTGATTTTGATGATGTACAAGCATTGCTTGTTGAATGAATAATTTTTTGAGGTGATGGATTGAATAGTGATTAAACGACATGGTTGTAGTTATTTTTGTGTTGGAAAGATCTGTTGTAGTTATTGATCATTTGATTGAAGTGATTAGAAATATAGGGTGCAAATGGAACGCATTGCTCTAGGCGGACCCAGGGTTAGCAGATAACCAAAATCCCAAATGTACCTCCTCGCGGTGCACCCTGGAAACAGAAATACAGCAGCTCGAGCTGATTCTGGCCAAATCATTTGGGGATCGTATCCGAGAATGTGGAGGTAGCAGATGGAAAGAGATTTGACTGCATAAGAGACAGACAATATTTCCGACACCACCAGCATCACCACATATAGCGACACTGTCGACATACAGTGAAGCAAGTCAGTCCAGTCCGAACATTGGAGATGTAAAATGCACGTAAAGGTAGATGCATGGCGAGAGACAAATATATTTCACACTGAGTACAATGAAACAATGAAAGGGCAGAACAGCGCTAGAGGGCAGTGCGAATAGAAAGGGAAAAGTTCCTAAGAAAGGGGAACTACAAGCTCTGTCAGCTCGAGGTGAGCTTCTAGTTACCTGTGCTCCTTACAGAGAGACCCAGACCCAATCATTGGCATTGGGAGAAGCAAGAAGACCTAACCCAACTCTAATGTCGAGCCTTCCTAAACCGGAAATATGCTCGCGAAGAGAAAGGGTTCCGTATCCGATGGGCTTAGGCAAGAAAGGGACAACGATTTTAGCCCTGGCCCGACTCTACTGTCAGGTTCTACTATACCGGAAATACACTTGCAGAGAGAAAGGGTTCAGTACCTGATTGGCTCAGGCGCTATTGGGACAAGGTCGCTCAGCTCGAGAACGCCTTGCTCTCAAACGCGTGGTGTGAGACTCGAACTTGGACAAGGGGTACACGATGTCGGTGAATGAGCCAGGAGGGCGAAAGAGCCAGGGTCCAACTTTTCTGTTGAGTTCTTCCCCTTAAGAAACCAGGCTCACGGATGAGAAACGGTTCAGTACCCGATGGGCACAGGCACAGTACGTCCAATTACACGAGGCAAGTTCATAGACAGTGGAACACCTCGTGCGAGACAGACGAAAGCAAAAATTGTCTGGGCGAAGAAGAGTCACCACATATACGCATGCCTGGAGACAGATATGGAGGCTGTCACAGCTAGGGTAGCCCACTTGAATTGTCAAGGCATGCCGAAATCGGATGTGCTAGGCCTACAAGGCGCATAACGGTGGCACAACGTAATCACGCTCCCGGCGGAAATCGCACGGATATCCGTGCTGATTACAATGGTGACTATGATGATTGAAGTCTTGGTTGTGGTGATTGAAGTCTTGATTGTAGTGATTGAATTCTTGATTATAGTGATTGAAGTTTTAGTTGAAGTCTTATGTAGCCTTTATTGTGGTGATCAAAGCCTATGTTGTAGTGATTTAAGCCTTTTTTGTGGTGATTGAAGTTTTGGTTATGGTGATTGAAGTCTTAGTTGTTGTAATGATTGAAATCTTAATTGTGGTTATTGTTTTTGCAGTGTTTGAAATGTTTGTATTTATATTCATTGTGGATGATCTTTGTTTACATTCTGTCTCTTGTAAACAAGAGCCAATCAACAGTTTTTGTTTACATATTTGTTTCCAACATTTCATGCTTGGTATAAAGAGTTGCTATTCCCATGTAAAATCTGTTTTATTTGTTGTCCATTGTTATCACAATTGTTTAACTAAATAAGCTAGGTCTAAAATGGCAGTTTCATTCTCTAGACATTGTGTAAATTATGATGTTAATTATGTTTTCTATTTTTAGTAACATTTCCAAAATGTAAACATTTATGGATTGTAACAAATTGCAGTAACCAGTCCTATAGATGTGTCTATGTGCCGCATGTTGGACTCTGTTCTTGAACCTCATATGACCAGCCTCTCCTCTGATATCAATGAGCAACACAACAAAAGGGCAGCAGTTTTAAAGTAAGCAGTCATGATTTAAATAGCAGAAAATTAGTATTTTGGATGTAGACATCTATGAGAAATCAGTTTGTGGGATATAAAGTTCTTTCTTTGGATGTAGATATGGTAGTTAATGAGTTTGCCTCTCTTTTGGAGAGGCGTGCCCCTTTCAACTAGCGGACAAAGTCCAATTTGGATATAGATATGAGAAATAAGTTTGTGGGATATAAAGTTCTTTCTTTGGATGTAGATATGAGAAATCAGTTTGTAGGATATAAAGTTCTTTCTTTGGATGTAGATATGAGAAATCAGTTTGTGGGATATAAAGTTCTTTCTTTGGATGTAGATATGAGAAATCAGTTTGTGGGATATAAAGTTCTTTCTTTGGATGTAGATATGAGAAATCAGTTTGTGGGATATAAAGTTCTTTCTTTGGATGTAGATATGAGAAATCAGTTTGTGGGATATACAGCAGAGTTCTTTCGGTTCTTGTTTGGAACTCATTTTCCCCTATTTTATTATTTCCCTTGGCTATGTTTATCTGTTTATGTTTATCATTTATTAATTTAAATCTAAAATTATTTAAGGTTAGTTAAGTAAAACATAGTTAACCTTAAACCATAACCCTAAAAAAATGAATATTTAAATTAATTATTTATATAATATTTAGATTAATTAATCCTAAAGTAAGCAGGGAGACATGGATTCTAAACCAGAACAGGTTATTTCTTTGAATGTAAATATGAGAAATCAGTTTGTGTGGTTTACAGTAAAGTTATTTTTTTTTGGAAGTAGATATGAGAAATCAGTTTGTGTGATATAATGTTCTTTTTTGATGTAGATGTCAATCAGTTTTTGGGATATATCCTAAATTTTATTATTGGATGTATATATATGAGAAATCGATTTGTGGGATATGCTGTAAAGTTCTTTTTCACTCCATTCAGTCCTTTGGAGAATAACATTGTTGGGCCTTATATTTTTGTTTTTTTTCCTAGTAGAAGGGTCTACATTTGACACCTTTTAAGAAATATGTGCAGATCCTAGCCTTTTGATAATTTGTGACATCACTCTGCTGCTGCACTCCTAGTTACAAAATGGCAACCGTAATTGTGCTGAATTTTTGTTCAGTCAATAAAATCATTGTTACTGTTGCAAGGAGTATTCCCAAATGCAAAGACATACATGGGAGACATACTGTGATATTAAACTAATTCCCTTGTCGAAAGGACTACCTGGAACTGCGTTGTTAAAAAGCACTTAGGTCAGAGGGCATAAGCCCATGGATCGCTGAATCAGCAACCACATGCACAATCAACAGATTTAGTTGAATGGGGTAAGTAATAAACACTTTGTTGGTATTCAGCGTCAGAGGTATAAGAGTTTTCTGGAGATGGCCCTCATGTGTGCTGCGTATATTGTTGAGTTTATCGTCTCTTTTATTTTGGTTGTCCATCGTTTTCATGGTCTGTCTCTAGGTGTCTGCCTTCACTATATCTGGTCATCTGCAAATAGCAATTTATTTAAGCTATGCTTCAACATGTTTTCTTCCTCTGTTGTCTTTGCTACTTTGCAAATGTGATCTATGTATGTTATAAACGATAGGGGGGATAGTACATATCCCTGTCTCACTCCCGAGTGAATTTGGAAAATATCTGATGTACGTGTGCTCGTTCTCTACAGGCTTATTTGATGTTGGGGAACTCTGTATGTCTGTAGTGTTATCTATAGTTGATTATTCAATATTTAACGCCAGGGGAATAATCAATAAAAACACAAAGAACACCACTTTATTCTCCCTATTTTTGCAGTGGTACCATAATTTCATTTCGGAATGTAATTTTGTTTCTTTAAAAAATGTAGACCCTTTTCCTACTAAAGGACTATATTTTCTATGGCCAGTAGCACAGTAGCTGTGATGTGAACATGTCATGCTCAATGAAACTCTTGTGTGATATTTTAGTTTAACAGTAGATTAAAAAATGACATGAAGACGAGACATTTCAGATAGATTTATAACTGAAACAATGACATGAGGACGAGACATTTCAGATAGATTTGTAACTGAAACAATGACACGAGGACGAGACATTTCAGATAGATTTGTAACTGAAACAATGACACGAGGACGAGACATTTCAGATAGATTTGTAACTGAAACAATGACACGAGGACGAGACATTTCAGATAGATTTGTAACTGCTCATGGGAGGATGGAGTTTGCAGTTGTATGAGGATATACAGAGCATTGTTCATATGACAGCTGTCCATGCTGTGTGACCTATGTCGACACCGGAGAAGCATGAAGACATTATCACTGATGTAATAAGTAAAAATCGATGAACAAATGGTCACGTGGCCATTCTCTTTGTATTCCTAGCATCATTTGCAGGCAGTCAATAACATGATAGGTGTGGTAACAAATTAGCCTACATTTGACAAATGAGCAGTAATTCTGTTTCGTACAACCGAAGGATGTTTACCACTTTGATCCATTTAGCCATGCAACAAAGCAGTTAGTATGCAATAGAAACATCCTGGATCAACAAAGAACAAAAAACTTTAATCACAAATTTCTGCAGCAAAGGTTTTGCTTACTGCGGTTTTTTAACTAAAAAGGGTTCTTGTTTGTGGACTTTAAAGAGCCTAATGTAAACATATCATTGCTATCAGCTACAAGAAGACACTAGACAAGGTGCATACAGTTATCAAGAATAAGTGACCCAGCATGCTGTTGTGCGTGTCACTCTGGTGCATGACAATGCTTGCCAGCATGTCACAAAAGTTGTGCAGGAAACGTTAGCACAGACATGATGGAAAGTTCTGCCACATCCAGCCTACAGCCCTAATAGTTTTTTTTATTATAGTATTTAGTATAGTATAAAGTTCTATCACCATATGACTTTCATTTGTTTGGACCCTTAACCTTTAGCAAGCCAGATTAAAAATATGAAATGTCTCCCTGCCACCGGATTCTTTTTTGAAAATATGCGTTATTGATGGTGACTGTTTTGAAAATGTGGTAATTTTTTGGTTGTTAGAGATATTTAAATAATATTTGCACATATAAATAAAGAATTGAATTATGCATATATTGGTGTAATTTATGTACGTGTGTGTGTGATACCAGACGTATGAGAAAGTGGTAAAGACGTTTTTCACAAAAACATATATTTTATAACAAATAAAGAGGAAATAAATAAGTAAAAAAAATAACTTACCTTACATATCGAATTCCTTGGCAACACTGTAAACTAAATCACGCAAATCTGTTGTATTTATGTTCTTTCACTGCAAAATTATCATAATATAGCTGGGGGAACTGTATAAAACTTGTAGATTTGCAGTAAAATAGTTCTTTGAGCTTAGGCCTAGAGTTATTTTTTCTGCCACTTCAAAATATTCGATATCAAATGTACAAGTCCCCAAACCAACATGGCATTCTGTATATTCACTGCTGTGAAACTAAATAACCTAATAATTCATGATTCGAAGCCACGATTCAATGTTATTTTATTCGAAATACGATGAAATAAAGGTCTATAAAACCGATCCACCATCATGGCATCGTACAGGTGTGCAGATGTGGTCAGTCAGATTAATTGCTCTTAAACTTTTACGAATAGCTAGCCATTCTCAAAAACGATCATTTTGGAAGTGGGGGATGTACCGGCTTCGATTGCGCATGTCCCCAGCTATGTGCACGGACTGTGGTGCGTGTAAATCTCACGATATTCTCGTTGGGTGGGACGGGCCGCCAACAGCGCACGCCGCCATTTTTTTTTGCCGGCCGGGGTTGATATAGGCTTGGTGAAGGTTAAAGAAAGCTCTAAAGAAACAATAATTCCATTTAATGAAGGTTAGGATTAGGCTAAATTAGATGTAGAATACTCTAGATGAATTTGGTGTGGAAACTATCATAGAACTTTGCAATGACCTATGTGAAACATTCCACATACCTAAAGTCCTAAAATCATCAGTATTCATACCACTAAGAAGCCATGGGCTGTGAATTGTACTGAATACAGAACAATAAGTTTGATGAGCCACATAACTACTCAAGATAATACATGAAAAAATTAAAAACAAGATAGACACTGAAGTCGGTGAAGAACAATTTGGTTTTCGACATAGCCAAGAACAATTTGGCTATACTTAGTATTCGACTATTGATAGATAAATACGTAGAAGTAAAAAAAAATATCTATATTTGCTTCATAGACTACAGCAAGGCCTTCGTCAGTCCAACATGAAAAATTAATTGAATGTCTTCAAGAAATAAGCATAGATGAAAAATCTATTAGATTGATTAAAAATATATATTGAGAATAAACTGCATCATAAGGTGGGAATACAGCTACTCACCATACACAGAAATAAACAGAGGCATAAGACAACGATGTATTTTATCACCCAGTCTTTTTTAACATCTACTCAGAGAATATTTTAAACATATGCCATGATTCAAGATCAGTGGGAAAATAATAAACAACCTGAGGTATGCAGATGACACTGTCTTTTTAGTAGAAAGTAAACATGAACTACAAAGATTAAGTGAATAGGCCTATGGACTAGATATAAACATTAAAAAACCATGATAATCAGCAAAATCGTAGAACAGGTGCTTAACATAAAAATACATGGAGAGGTACTAGAACAAGTAGAACCATAACCAATATCTCAGACACATAAAACAAATGATGGTTGATGTGAAACAGTACTTTCAATGACGTGAGAAAAATATTTATATCTTAACACATTATAAACAAGCTAAAAATAAGAATTATAAAATGCTACATCTATTCTATATTAATTAATGGCTCAGAAACATGGACAATGAACGAACAACTAGAAGACTGAATTGATCACTTTGAGATGTGGATATATAGAATAATCGGGGATCTTCATGGAAAGAGAAGAAAATGAACAAAGAGGCTCTAACAACACTTCCTATGAAAAAAGGACTATTAAAGGAACTATCAAATAAAGTATTTTGGACATATTAAAAGACATTACACCTGTTGAAAATCTTACTTGAAGGTAATATCAAGGAGAGGCAAGCAAGAGGTAGGCAGAGATATAAGGGAGAAACATCACAAACGGGACAGGTTGCAGTCTAACAAAGTGCACCACATGGCAAAAGACAGTGTTGTTGGAAGTCCGTTGCAGCCAACTTTTGTTGTGGAGATGACACTTGATGATGAGTTGTATAATAAATTATTAGTTTTAAGTTTTGCATGAGAGAATAAGCTATTAGAGTAAGGGTTAAGATTAGGCTGTATTAGTTGTAGAATAAGCTATTAGGTTTAATTTTAGGATTAGAGAATTAGCTATTAGAGTTAGGCCATATTAGTTGCATAGAGAATAAACTGTTAGGGTTAGGATTATGTTGTATTAATTTTAGACTGCACTATAAGGACAGCAGTTATAAGTTATTGAAAATTAATTATTGTAGACGTGTCTTTCACATTGACGCCTTTTTTTTTAAGTGCACAAAATTTAAGTTATATTGTTGGCACATGAAATCATACTATATTTAGAGCATTTATATGAGCAATATATGCAACATTTAGAATAGGGGAGATGTGCGTCATCACAATAAGCATTACCAAAAAGAGAAATGCATTTTTTAATGCTGATATTTCCTACAAAAATTTCTGCAGAAGACGGATGTTTTCGCAAATTGTTCATATTGACACAAATAAAACGGCGACACAGCGTATTTCCATTCTCTGGACTACATCCTGCTGGAAATCTAGAATGGATAATGACTCTGCCACAGGAGAGATCCAGCAGGAGTTTGAGAATGAACGCTGAAGAAGAAGAAGATTCAAAAATTTACTTTTAATTTTGGCATGCTGCATACAACATAAAATGTACTTTTAATGCGGGCATATTGCATACAAAACAAAAATGAAATAAACTATAAAACAAAATAGATATGAATAGCAGAAGTCAATAATATATTTAATTAAATTTTCTGCACCCATTTCAATAATTTTTGTGCACACAAGAAGATAAATATAGCAGAACTGAACTTTTCTTAGATCTCTAAATTCTGGCTAAATAATGTTCTGATCTATACATTTATTGTTTCAGTTTATCCGAGCCACTTTTCAAGTACGTTTATTTCAACCACGTCAACTTGGCGCAACAGACTACCATCCATATTGAACTTCATAAAAAATCTGGAGTCAACATTCCTCAGGATATTTTACGTTTGCTGGGTGACATGAATGCAGATTTCTCAAGGTGTGTGTGTGTGTACGATTTTGTAGATGTTCAAAATAAAAATTAGTTATTTTTATAAATTTGTGCACACAAAATGATTATTTTTAACTTGTGCATACAAAGTTAATGATTCTTGTTGTCTTCTGTATTTGATGTAGAATAAATACTACACAAATTTATCACACACAAAAATGGTGTGGGAAAATGATCTTCATTGCCTTAGTGATCAACAGAAAATTGTTTAAGCACAAAAGGGAAATAACTGTGAAATTGTCTGTTGTGCAACAATAATGAGGGTAAGTATAACACCATTGTCCTACTTTACAGCAAAGCTTCAATGCCCAAAATACCCAATTTTGGTATGCATTAGTGCAGATTGACTTCTGTAATGTGTGCAGTCTTCCAACTTATCAACAGGGAATGACTATGCCAAGATGGTTCATTACTTATTGTACCCTTGTATGCCGATCCAGTTTTCTCTAAGAAATTATATTTTGAGAATATGCAGTTCAGTCAAATTAGACTTCGGTTAATAACATCGACTAGGAGTTGTTCATCTACTGAGTGAAATAATCTTGTACGACAAGTCTCAATAATTTATATCCTATTTTATGCAAAGAAAGTCCATTACCCCTTATACCTCAGGTACATACTTCCATGTTTGTTCGAAACTACTGCAGATTATGAGAATGTAGTCTAGAACAGAATGCAATGTGTCATGATTTACCATATATTTCTGAATATAAGCTCATCCATATATAAAACGAAGATGTAACTTTAATGTCAAAAATGTAACCAAAATTGGAAAACCATGTATAGACCAAAGTATAAAAAATAATACAAGCAATAATACTTTGGAATTCTATTATTATTATAAGAATGAAGGGACAAGTTAAATATTAATATGCTAGTGGTAATATGCAAAGTCCTTTCTTCCATTTGCCTCACTCTACCGATACTCACATAAAATACATCAAGAATAATACAGCATGACCTTTGCCCGGAGGCATTGCCAGTCTCATAAAACTTTCAACCACCAGATACTACCAAAGTGTTCCGAGAAATCAGAATTCATTCATTCAGTGCCATCTTCGCAACAAAGTTTGGCTGCAATGATAACATCAGACATTACAGTAAATTCTTCTTCTTCAGCTTTCATTCTGAAACTCCTGCTGGATCTCTCTTGTAGCAGTACAATCCTACTAGATTTCTGGCAGGAGAATGGAAATTTTATTCGCCGTTTTATTTGTGCCAATGGTCCAATACATTCGTTTTCTGCAGATGGTAAATTCAAAAACTAGTCAATGAATAGATCAGGTCAAATTTTTGCTTGGCATAAATCAGATAGTATCAGCCATTACATTCAAAGCACATTCCCAAACTGACTGATGATGAGCCATTATAATGGATTTATAGTCTTACCTGCTCTAGTTATAAGTGGATCTGGTTTAGTGATACCAAAAATAGCATCTTGCTGTAAAGGTCTGATATGGACAAGACCGCTGTTTGCTTTTGTTTGCCTTCAAATCGCAGGGTGGAAAGAAATGATATGAGGACAGTTTTTGTAAAAATTACTGGACATGAGAATATGAATTTCACTGTTGATTTAGGTTGTGGGGCATATTGCACTTTTCCCCCACCCTCCCTCCTCCCCAATGATTATTTTTAAGTGCAAGACTGTCTAAATGGGTGAAATTCCTATGTGGCATGTGTTTATACGTGCTTGTTGGATGGACAAAAATAGCAGTCTAGGATGTCTGGATGAGGGACGGAGAGGAAGGAGATCGTTAAAACAACATCCAAGCTAGTTTGGTACTTGTTTCGGGCACATCTCACATATAAATTAGAAAAACGATGCAGAGAGATGTGGCAGGTATCTATATTTCCTGGGGGGCTTTACCTTCTTACTGCAGCCACTAGATGTCTGAGGATTCTGCAGCCACTGATGGTTGAAATGAATGGACACAGCATCCAATTTAGAGGTGACAAATGGTGGCAACATTTTAAAAAACTGCCATAATCTCAATAACTAAGTGGGTCAAAGAATTGTGGTCAGAGATTATATCCAAATATTATGTCCGATCTTTCAAAAATTGCTCCATTAGCAATGTAATGAATGGAAGGCACTCTGTCTTTGAAGATGATGATGACAATATACTGGTAGACAGTGAGATAGAGATTGATGATATCCACCCTGATGTTCCCATATAGAGATTGATGATATCCACCCTGATGTTCCCATATAGAGACTGATGATATCCACCCTGATGTTCCCATATAGAGACTGATGATATCCACCCTGATGTTCCCATATAGAGACTGATGATATCCACCCTGATGTTCCCACATAGAGACTGATGATATCCACCCTGATGTTCCCATATAGAGATTGATGATATCCACCCTGATGTTCCCATATAGAGACTGATGATATCCACCCTGATGTTCCCATATAGAGACTGATGATATCCACCCTGATGTTCCCATATAGAGACTGATGATATCCACCCTGATGTTCCCACATAGAGACTGATGATATCCACCCTGATGTTCCCATATAGAGACTGATGATATCCACCCTGATGTTCCCACATAGAGACTGATGATATCCACCCTGATGTTCCCATATAGAGACTGATGATATCCACCCTGATGTTCCCATATAGAGATTGATGATATCCACCCTGATGTTCCCATATAGAGACTGATGATATCCACCCTGATGTTCCCACATAGAGACTGATGATATCCACCCTGATGTTCCCATATAGAGACTGATGATATCCACCCTGATGTTCCCACATAGAGACTGATGATATCCACCCTGATGTTCCCATATAGAGACTGATGATATCCACCCTGATGTTCCCACATAGAGATTGATGATATCCACCCTGATGTTCCCACATAGAGACTGATGATATCCACCCTAATGTTCCCATATAGAGACTGATGATATCCACCCTGATGTTTCCATATAGAGACTGATGATATCCACCCTGATGTTCCCACATAGAGACTGATGATATCCCCCCTGATGTTCCCATATAGAGACTGATGAATATAGAGACTGTAGTCATAACCTTCGATAACCGTTACCATGTTGTTCTGACAGGCCGACTTTGTGCTTGAACTAGTTACGGGCATGGCGTGGGTGGGCGGAACAACAAAGAAACCTGTCGCAAGGGCCAGAGTTGTGCCCTGTTGTCGACGTCTGTTTCGGTGGTATTAGATTCGAAACACCATTGAGTCGAATGGCTGCTGGATCAGAGGGCGGAGCGCTTATGGGAACAGAGGACGTGCTGTGAGGCCAGTTTCTAATCAAGAAGAAGAATCAAGACTGATGATATCCACCCTGATGTTCCCATGACAGAGGATGAAATTTTTGAAATGTGTCAGGATTCAGACAGTGATTGTGAATTCGAAGAATTTTAATGACTTTTCTACCAATACATTTTTTATGTTACAGGTATCTAACAGTATTACCATTCAGTGTTACCATATTTTTGTTTCTAGCGCTAATTTGTTGTTTAAAATGTTATTGTGTGCATATATAAGCCTAAACCCTTACATCAATCTCTCTATGTGATGTGTTCTTTACAGAACATTGTCCTCACTGCCACTCTGTAAGCATCTCGTTTCTGTGCAAGCTACCCAGCTTCTTCCAGTGTCATGTCCAGAAGGTCTTTAATGTCATGTGTCAATCATCTGCCTCTTAGTCTGCCTCTTGTTCTCTTTCCTGGAACTTTGCCTTCCAGATTTGCCTTACATCTATAGCAGAATAAAATACAAAAATTATCTGCTTATATTCTGAAATATATTGTACACTTTGCTGAGATATCTGAGCCATTAACCTGACTTCAGCATGATAACTTCAGAGCTTAGCAAGATCACATAAGTATTTCAGTTTACAAGTTATTAGTGAGTGTGAATTACTTTTCAACCGGCTCTTATATATGTCACACTTTGTTGTCTATTGTCTATTCCCAGTGAAAGCTGGTTTATAGCATCCACACTTGCCATTAAGCATAAGTGTGGGAGTTGTATTTCTCTGTTCAAGGCCAGATGTGGCATCTGAGTCACACTGAGTCTGTGTTTGTGAAGCGTGATCTTGATGTTATTGATCCATCTCTTCTCTTGGCTATGTATCCGGATGGTCGTTTAATTAAGCTCTCAGTGATATTTGGCCTGGGTCCATTCTCACAAGGTGACCACACCAATTTGTCTGCTGACGTTCTATATATTTGATACATGGCATTATTCCTACTCTTCTGATATTATTTCATATTCTGTCCAGTTTGGTGACCATAGCAGCTTTTCTCAAACACTTCATCTCACATGTAATGGTTTTTCTCTGCTTTGAGGTTGTTAAAGACCATATTTGACACTGATAACAAAGTGTTGGTATGAAAATTGTAATTATTATTTGTCTCTTTATGTCCATATTGATCTTTGGATGCAGGAGTAATGGTGAAAGTTGATATGTTCTTTGTTATTTGTGATTAAATTATTCCATCTGTGATTGATTGACAGAGGAAGTGAGGATGGTGAAACAATTGTAAAGGCAACTTCAGATTTCTGGGTAGTTGGAAAGAAGTCAGATCAAAGAGAGTTCTATGTTGTCATCAATCAGAGGAGTGCCAATCTTATCGAGATTAATGGTGAGTATTATTCTCATCATTATTTTTAGCGTTTGTTCTCAAACTCCCACTGTATCTCCATTGTAGAGTGGTAATGGTCCTCCTAGACTTCTAACAGGATGTAGTCCAGAAAATTGAGATGCGTTTTGCATTTTTATTTATGCAAAGGGCCTGACACATTTGAACAAAATCTAGAAACAAGTTGAAAAGGCATAATTGAACCTGTGACCTTAAAGCACAAAGTGAACAGCTTAACCACAATGGCAGGATGCCCCATAAATCTAGAATCACAATTTCAATGAAATTGAGAAGGCCATAAAGGGACAGGATAACTTGGCATATCTGTATATCATTCATTTCTATTTTGGATAATTTTATATCACTCAGTACAAGAGATGTGAATTATTTAGCTAAATCAAAGGCTCTTAAGCAAATGGGGACATTTTTGCTCAAATTCTCTTTAGTTACTCTTAAGATTATCTATTTTTCTAATGTATGTCCTTTTTATTGTTTACATTAAAAAAAATTAATACAGGTGATTTTTGTGACTACTTTATACTTTCAGAAGAGGTAAAGAGGTTATGTGGTACATACCTGAACAACGTATTCTTTGTGGACTGACAACACTATATTATGTGCAACATTACATTTGGTGGAAGAAAAGGAAGACATGTTTGCTGTTGAATGTGTGCAATACTCTTTCATGTTAAAAAATAAGTGCAATTGAAAGCTTAATTTGTAATAATTTTTTTACTGGACTCATTTTTTCTATCTATGTTCCTTCAGCACCAATTACAGTACATACTACATAGCATAGGAGCCATTTCTCTCCAGGTTGAGTAATGTAATGCTACTGTACAGGGTCATGTGTCTTCAATAAGGGGAAACTTTACCTTAAAGTACCAAAATATAAAATCATTCACTAATTTTTGCGGAAATCCTTTATTTTAATGAGATTTTATTGGGGGCTTTTTTTTAAATTGAAAAACTGTTTGGGGGGAGGGGGAGTTACCCTGTAATCAAGTACAAAATTCATATTCTGATTAGGGGGAAGGGTGTTAACAATTCCTCCCTTATCATTTTGGTGTTAAAACACTGACTAATTTTACTTATATGTGTGGTCCCTTGCATAGTAATTAAGCAGTTTACCTTGTTGTGTTCAAGAAGTAACTGGTTTGAACTCAACTCGTGACACCTTGTTTACAAAGACAATTTATTTTTAGATGCTTGGGGATTATTGCTTGAAGCTATGGAATTATGTTTCTTGGCAGGTAGCCTACAACTTTAGATTATACACCTGAATGATTTTGCAAGGCTAGTAATTAAATGAAGGTATACTGTGGTTGTGATTCTTCTTCCATGTTTGTTCTTGAACTCTTGCAAGTTGGCAGAATGTAGTTTGAGGAACAGATTGTGTTATGTCATAGCTTGGAACTTTCAGCCTGACACATTTAACTTAATTTTGGTATTTGTGGGTCACCTTGATCTTCAATGGGATGGGGTAGCCAACCCTTGCTGAACCATCCTTAGTCGCCTCTTACACCATACATTACAGGTTACAGTGTGATTATGTTTTGTTCCTCTGTAACTCACGTCTATATCGATCGGAGGTCGCCCTATTTGCAACTTGCATTTCGCTGATGATATTGATCTTATAGCTGGGTCAGAACAATCATTGCAAGAATTAACATCAAAGTTGGAAAAAGTTACCAGCAAGTACGGAATGGAAATCAATACAGATAAGAGCAAAATCTTGGTAAACAGCAGAGACACAGAAAACCAGACTAATATCATGATGAATGGACATAAGCTTGAAGAGGTGAATACCTTCAAATACCTCGGATCCAGTATATGCAGCGATGGTAAATGCAAAGCAGAACTAAAAATAAGGCTGGAGATGACTTTAGCGTCCTTGTCAAGGCTAACTGTGATTTGGAAAAGCAACATCAGTGTTGGAGTGAAAATCAAACTGTATAAGTTGCTGGTGCTTTCTGTTGTGTTGTATGGTTGTGAGAGTTGGACACTCACTGCGGACATGGAGAGAAGATTACAGGCTTTCGAGTATAAATGCTACAGAAGAATTCTACGAATTTCCTATAGGGAACATAAGACCAATGTGTACGTAAGAAATAAAGTAGAGATGTGTGCAGGTGTCCAGGAGCCATTGCTTTCAATAGTGAAACGACGAAAACTAGCATGGTTCGGACATGTATGCAGGCACGATTCCTTGTCAAAAACAATACTGCAGGGAACTGTCGAGGGTGGAAGAAGCAGAGGAGGACAAATAAAGACATGGACAGACAACATCAAGGAATGGACAGGGCTAGATATTTCCACACTCATCCGCATCGCTGAGGATAGAATTCGCTGGAGGACTCTGTGTGCTGAAGCATCCAATGTGGTACCCCTACGACCCTGAAGGGTTATGGGTTTATTGATTGATTGATTGATTGAACCCTAGCAAAACACAGGTGAAAATGTTTTTCAAAGAACAGATTCCAAAAAACATTATAGCTTCCACAATATAATAATAATAATATTACTCATAACCCTTCAGGGTCGCAGGGGTGACACACTGGAGAAATCAGCACAAAAAAAGCCCTCCAAACATCTCTACCCTCAGCCATTCGAATTAGTGTAGAAAAACCATTCCCAGACCATTCCTTGATGTTATCAATGCAGGATTTTCTTTATCTGCCTCTGTTTCTCCACCTTCGACTGTTCCTTGCAAAATAGTTTTAGAAAGTGAGTCATGTCTCGTCCATCACTAAATACCAAAAATACTTTTTACATTAAAAAACAGTACATTTAAGTCAAAGCTTTTGACATCTCCATATCAAATGTGAAAAGTTTGTGGCATGCCCTGTCTCCTATTTCATTCTTAACATTAATTGGCATCATCAAAGGTTTGATAAATCATTCCCTCCTTATTACTTTTTAGTAGTTTACAATTTGTCTCATTGTAGAAAGTCAGCTTTAATCAGTCAGATAATAAAAATGACTTGGCCTTCCAGATTTTATCCACAGGCCACATTTGCTCACCGCCGACCAGTTGTTTTTATTTTAGCATGAAAAGTCACTTGCTAATTCTTACAGTGTCTAATATGGGACATAAGACAGAAACTGGTGCTCCAGTTCAGACTGTGATAGTTTGCTCATGTTGTGTATACCAATAGGTATGCCCTCAGTGATAGTTTGCTCATGTTGTGTATACCAATAGGTATGCCCTCAGTGATAGTTTGCTCATGTTGTGTATACCAATAGGTATGCCCTCAGTGATGGTTTGCTCATGTTGTGTATACCAATAGGTATGCCCTCAGTGATAGTTTGCTCATGTTGTGTATACCAATAGGTATGCCCTCAGTGATAGTTTGCTCATGTTGTGTATACCAATAGGTATGCCCTCAGTGATAGTTTGCTCATGTTGTGTATACCAATAGGTATGCCCTCAGTGATAGTTTGCTCATGTTGTGTATACCAATAGGTATGCCCTCAGTGATAGTTTGCTCATGTTGTGTATACCAATAGGTATGCCCTCAGTGATAGTTTGCTCATGTTGTGTATACCAATAGGTATGCCCTCAGTGATAGTTTGCTCATGTTGTGTATACCAATAGGTATGCCCTCAGTGATAGTTTGCTCATGTTGTGTATACCAATAGGTATGCCCTCAGTGATAGTTTGCTCATGTTGTGTATACCAATAGGTATGCCCTCAGTGATGATTGTTTCCCACAACATCTCTTTGTTCATCATCTTTTTCTCTTTCCTTGTAGTGTTCATTCAATTACCTGTAGTCGTAGTCTATTGTCATTCATTCTAAGCACACTCTTATAAATACACTGTGCATATCCATGTTCTTCTTATTCTTCATTCTCAAACTCCTACCAGTTCGCGGTTAGTAGTCCAGAGAAAGGAATATGTTGTGTCATGGTTTACACTTTGACTATGCTATCTGTGCATTTTGGCTGGATACATCTGACAGCGTGACTTTTGGGCCACTTTGACCTAGTGGGAGGGATGGAAAAATCAACTTCCAAACCTCCTTTGTCACTTCCTATCTTCTTCTTCTGTGCTCGTTCTCAAACTCCTACAGATTTGCAGGATGTAGTCCGGAGAACGGAATGTGTTGTGGCATGGTTTACAGCATTGCTGCAATGTCTGCGCCTTTCAGCCTAATACATCCGACTTCAGCATCGCTTTGGGTCACTGACCCTATATGGGATGGGAGAGCCAACTCCATCCCATAACCTCCTTAGTCGCCTTTTATGACATGCGTGGAAGGTAAACAGTATTGCTATTCTTTGCTCCCCTTTCAGGCAACACACAGGCAGTCACCTCTTATGACAGGTCACAATGTAGCTATTTTTGCTCCCCTTTTAAACCCTGGCAACAAACATTCAATACGACCACCATTTTTTTCTTATTTTTGCAGAGATTTATTACTGTTTGGTGTCTTCTCTACTTCTGCTTTTCTTTGTCTTCAACCCAATGATCAAGAGTTTTCTAAAACATGTATATTCAAATGTATTTAGTTTCTTATCCAGTACTTTTATAATTTTAGAAGACAATGCTTTTTTTACATATCTCAAAATGGGGGATATTCACTAAGTTCCTGGTCATATTTTTTCTAGCAAACAGTAATACGTACATTTTGATCAATATTACAGTAAAGATTAATCTATTCAGATCACTAGTGCTAAGTATACTTTTATACTGATGTAAAAGCTGGACACTCATTGCAGACACAGAAAAGAAGGATTCAGGCTTTTGAATACAAATGCTACAGGCATTTGTTAAGAATGAATTATATAGAATACAAGACAAATATATTCGTCCAACGGCAAATAAACATACTTGCAGATTATCAAGAACCATTTTTGGCAGTGGTTAAATGGCGTAAACTTGTTTGGTTTGGACTTGTAATGAGACACAACTCTTTGCAAGGAACAGTCTGGGGTGAAAGGAGAAAAAGTGAACAAAGAAAATTCTGGATTAGTGACATCAAGGAATGGTCAGGATATGATTCTTCTACACCTCTGAATAGTTGAGGACTAACGTGTTTTGAAGACTTTCTTCGCTGATGACTTCAGTGTGGCACCCTTAAAACCCTGGCGGATTATGGGTTTTATTATTATTCTTAGCTCCTATCATCCATTGAGCCACTAAAATCTACATTTTGGAGGCCCAATATGCCAAAAGCTGCTTAAATCTACATTTTATATAAATTTACTATCTCGAATTATAAACATCGTGATGTCTGTAAAATCAAACGAACCATTCTTATTCACGTTACTTTTGTTCCAGAGATAATTGATCTAGAAAGACATGCTTCAATAAAAATAATAAAGATTGTATTTGAGCACTAATTTCATATAAACAAGTGCATTTATATTTTCATTTTGTGTAACTTAATTGCTGCTTGTATTTGAAGTAATGAAAATCTAGAAATCCTCAATTTTTTACTGCTAATTAGGCTTTTGAAATATACTAAAATACATTAGGTAATGATTCCGATATTAGATAAGATGGCAATTGTAGGTCTAATAATTATTATGATCTCACTTTGATGGAAATTCTGATTCAGTGTTGATGAAGCTGAGGGGGCGTTTCCAAATGCAATATATATATGACTATCACCATTATCTACATGCAAAAACATGATTTTTGGAGTATTACATTTGGATGTAAATACTCAGAATTTTATATAAGGCAAAGTAATTTGTATTATGTTTATCTAAGGCTATGCAAATAAGTCTTGGGCATTAAAATGTAGGCTTAAAGAATAGAACATTGTATGGAAAATGCATATTTTGTATGCATTTGATTATATCAAGACAATGTGACATTTATAAGTAATTCTGTATATATAAATAATTCCATGCATTGCAAAATGGTTCAGGATATATGCAGATGTGTTTTATTTCAAAATAAATCGATTATAATTCAGTTTTCTGGGATACAAGCTTGTTTATGTACACATTTCTATTGTTTCCTCCTCCTCCAAATACATTAGGTAATGATTCCGATATTAGATAAGATGGCAATTGTAGGTCTAATAATTATTATGATCTCACTTTGATGGAAATTCTGATTCAGTGTTGATGAAGCTGAGGGGGCGTTTCCAAATGCAATATATATATGACTATCACCATTATCTACATGCAAAAACATGATTTTTGGAGTATTACATTTGGATGTAAATACTCAGAATTTTATATAAGGCAAAGTAATTTGTATTATGTTTATCTAAGGCTATGCAAATAAGTCTTGGGCATTAAAATGTAGGCTTAAAGAATAGAACATTGTATGGAAAATGCATATTTTGTATGCATTTGATTATATCAAGACAATGTGACATTTATAAGTAATTCTGTATATATAAATAATTCCATGCATTGCAAAATGGTTCAGGATATATGCAGATGTGTTTTATTTCAAAATAAATCGATTATAATTCAGTTTTCTGGGATACAAGCTTGTTTATGTACACATTTCTATTGTTTCCTCCTCCTCCAAATACATTAGGTAATGATTCCGATATTAGATAAGATGGCAATTGTAGGTCTAATAATTATTATGATCTCACTTTGATGGAAATTCTGATTCAGTGTTGATGAAGCTGAGGGGGCGTTTCCAAATGCAATATATATATGACTATCACCATTATCTACATGCAAAAACATGATTTTTGGAGTATTACATTTGGATGTAAATACTCAGAATTTTATATAAGGCAAAGTAATTTGTATTATGTTTATCTAAGGCTATGCAAATAAGTCTTGGGCATTAAAATGTAGGCTTAAAGAATAGAACATTGTATGGAAAATGCATATTTTGTATGCATTTGATTATATCAAGACAATGTGACATTTATAAGTAATTCTGTATATATAAATAATTCCATGCATTGCAAAATGGTTCAGGATATATGCAGATGTGTTTTATTTCAAAATAAATCGATTATAATTCAGTTTTCTGGGATACAAGCTTGTTTATGTACACATTTCTATTGTTTCCTCCTCCTCCCCCCCCCCCCCCCCCCCGTATACACTTGTTTTTCTTTCTTAATGAAATTTTTCATAACTAACACAATATTGTATGTAAGCAAACAAACTAAACTGAGTCTTATTGCCTATCCATTTTTGAATATTTTGAATTCAGAATTCTTGATGTTGACAGAATAGTGAGGGAAAAGTAAAAATTCAAATACGAGGCGTGTTCAAATGAAAACGGGACTTGTGGATTTATTTAAAAAGTATCATACGCAATTTAATATTTTCAACGGAATTGAACAAAGCAACCACTTGTGAATAAGAATGCACCTGGGTTCATCAGAAAAAATCTCCGTATGCATTTAGGCAAGCATCCCACTGTTTAGGTAGACGTCGAATGCCGTCCGAGAAAAAGTTGCGTGGCTGTTCTCTGAACCATGTGGTCACCGCTGTCTTCACGTCTGCGTCGCTGTTGAAACGCTGTCCCTTTAGTGCTTTCTTCAACGGTCCGAACAAATGGAAATCACACGGGGATAAATCGGTTCTATAGGCTGGGTGATGAAGAACTTCCCAATTCTTCTTTGCCAATGTTTCCTGCACAATTTTTGCGACGTGCGGACGAGCGTTGTCGTGGAGAAGAATCACACCTTGAGAAAGTCTGCCTGGTCGCTTAGCCTTGATGGCCTTATGCAGCTTGTCTAAAGTGTCTTTATAATGGGCGGCATTGATGTTGACACATCGCAAAAATTGTGCAGGAAACATTGGCAAAGAAGAATTGGGAAGTTCTTCATCACCCAGCCTATAGTCCCGATTTATCCCCGTGTGATTTCCATTTGTTCGGACCGTTGAAGAAAGCACTAAAGGGACAGCGTTTCAACAGCGACGCAGACGTGAAGACAGCGGTGACCACATGGTTCAGAGAACAGCCACGCAACTTTTTCTCGGACGGCATTCGACGTCTACCTAAACAGTGGGATGCTTGCCTAAATGCATACGGAGATTTTTTCTGATGAACCCAGGTGCATTCTTATTCACAAGTGGTTGCTTTGTTCAATTCCGTTGAAAATATTAAATTGCGTATGATACTTTTTAAATAAATCCACAAGTCCCGTTTTCATTTGAACACGCCTCGTACTACCATTAATGACTAAAAATGTTCCAAAATGTGCTCCAGCATAGCAGGACAACTTTAAGGCAGGTAAACTGGGACAAAGAGTTGATATATAACAAGGTGGTATTAACCTAGTGCACGTGAGGATCATGTACCGATGTACGTATCAAACTGGAAGTCACTAACTTATCAAGATAAATGAGAGTTGTTCTGGAAAGTGCCTACCAGAGGCAGGACGGCTAGAATAAATTTATACAAAGGAACTACATTGAAGGAGACAGAACCAACTAGTCTGTAAGTCTACTTTTCACCACCCCCCCCTCCCCCCCAAAAAAACCCATCTCAGGAGTTAGTGAGCAGCCTTCATAATATTATTTTTTCATGTGCAATTAAAGTTATAATAATTATATTTATTGTTAAATTAAGATTTTTAAGAATATTTAATTTATTTTTAAAATTATTTGTCCTATTATGATTTATATAATTGATTGAATAAATATGTTTACACTGTTTATAAATATTTCTACTATTGAATTGTGTGCTTTTCTATGTTATAAAATTGTCTGTTTTTATATAGTATTAAGATAGAGGAAAGTTTTTCTCTAAGTTGAAGTAATGATACACAGAAAATGTTGTCATATCAATAAATGAAGGATTGTACCGAAGAATGATGACAATAAATAATGAGTGAAGGGTTATATTGAACAATAATGATAATAACTAGTGAATGAAGAATTATACTAAGCAACGATCATAATAATAATTATATTGTATCAGTAGCCGTCCATTGCAAGCAATGGTGACAACAGTTTCGAACTAGTAGTGTTTCATCTCTGGTATGTGCACAGGTGACTGAGAAGTCCAATTCTAACATAGAATCCCCTGTCACATTTGGAAGATGTATGGTCAGGATTGGACGTCTGTGTGTTTCTTGTTCTGTCTCTTTGGGCAGTAAACGATGATAATAATTAATTAATGAAGAGTTATACTCAGCAATGATGATAATAATTGAGTGATGGGCTATACTGAGCAATGATGATAATAATTGAGTGGAGGCTTATACAAAATAATTATGATAATAACTAATGATTGAAGAGTTGTACTGAGCCATCATGATAATAACTAATGATTGAAGAGTTGTACTGAGCCATCATGATAATAACTAATGATTGAAGAGTTATACAGAGCAATGGTGATAATAATTGAGTGGAGGGTTATACCTAGCAATGATGGTGATAACTAATGAATGAAGAGATGAACTGAACAATGACAATGATAACTAATTAATGAAGGTATGCATAGAACAATTATGATAATTAATTAATGCTCCTGCCAAAAAATAAGTATAATAATGCAGTGCAATGATAATTAATTAATAAAGAGCTGTACAGAGCAATAACTAAGTAGTTAATGGTTGTACCGAGCAATGATTATAACTAATCAATTAATGGTTACACTGAACAATGATCATGATAGCCACTGAAAGAATTAATGGTTGTACCAAGCAATGATGGGGATAGCTAATGAATGAATGGTTGTACCGAGCAATGATGTAGATAGCTAATGAACAAATGGTTGTACCGAGCAATGATGTTAACGATTGAATGAATGGTTGCACTCAGCAATGATGATAAATAATGAATAAATGATTGTACTGAGCAATGATCATGATAGCCACTGAATGAATGAATAAATGGTTGTACGAAGCAATGATGTCGATAGCTAATGAATGAATGGTTGTACCGAGCAATGAGGATGATAGCTAATGAATGAATAGTTATATTGAATGGTGTTGATAACTAATGAATTATTGGTTGGACCGAGTAATGATGGTAATGATGATGTTCCTCCTTCACAAGCGAAGATGAACATGACATGAAAAACAATAACTGTGGTGAACATGTAGAAAAAAATTGTGATTGTCTAATTTGGTTTGTGAGTTCATAGATACCTGATGAGTCCTATTTGTGCCCAGAAAGTTCTATTTCAGTGCATGCAAAGTGCAGAGGGTTCAGGGTAGGAGAGTTTTCATATTTGTCCTTCCGCTTCCGTTGCTTGTAAATTGTCCACAAGTGTTCTTTCTTTTTCAAATTTAGTGATGTCAGCAGTGATTTGGGTGCGCCAAGCTGAGCGATCAAGGGCTGTAGTCTCCCAGGAGCTAGGATCGATGCTGCAGTGCTTGAGAGAGTTTTTAAGGTGATCCTTGAAGTGCTTTTTCTGCCTTCCGCTTGAATGTTTACCACTGCACAGCTCCTCATAGAATAATCTCTTTGGAAGGCACTTGTCTGGCATATGGATGATGTGGCCAATTCAGCTGAGTTAGGACCTATTCAGCAGGGCATAGATGCTGTGCATATGGAACTTTTGAAGGATTACAGTGTCTGGTACTCGATCCTGCTAATGTACTCCCGTGAGGTTTCTTAGGCACAGAAGGTGGAAACAATAATCGTCCAGGATGACACAGCATAAAGCAGTGTTGGTAGAAGCACTGTACAGTACACGTCCAACTTAGTTGTCACCTGATCCAGATGTTGGTATGAAGGCTCTCAAATACCGCACTGGCGCGAGCAATATGCAGGTAAAATCCTCGTAAATTGTCACAGTTTGAGATAGGGTGCTGCAGAGATATACAAACGTATTGGCAGTATTGAGTTTTTGTCCCTTTACTGTGATTACTGGTTCTGTAAAATGATGGTGATAGCTAATTAATTAAGGGTTGTACCGAAAAATGATGATATCTAATGAAACGCCTTTGTGTTATTGAGGCCCAAAGGGAAGCAATGAATATCAATTTGGCTGCTGTAAACAATGATAACACATCCTGTTCTCTGGACTACATCCTGCTACTGTGAAGGAGCTTGAGAATGAATGGAAAAAAACAATGAATGAAGGGCTGTACCAAGCAATGTTGATTATTCTTAATTAGGAGCCAACATCATGACACATCATCACTCTGCAACATATATATCTTTCTATCTCTTGTCCTTTCTCTGCTTTTGCTGTGAGGCATAACATGATTGAATGGATATCAGTTTATGGGATATGATATGTTTTGTTTGCTTGATATGCAGTAATATTGTGACAAAATGTTGATAACTCATTTAATCCACCTTCTTCTAGGTCTTCCTCTGCATCTGGCTGTTTCCATTTTCATGTATGCTCTTGCCTCTGGCCAATAAGGGTTCATTCTCATTTAGTGACAGAGTCATTTCAGTGTCCGTTTTTCAATATATTTGTCCACATACGTTGTTCCAACAGTTCTTGGTTTTGAAGAGATGTAATCTCATTTCTCACATGTTGTAATTAGGCTTCATTTGGAGAATAATTCTTCAATTTTTGAATATAAAATAAAATATGTTATTTAAACATATATAGTAGATAACAAAAAACCGAACTGAATTAATTAGAGCATTCATGGATACACTACAAAATGATGAAGATGCTGGAAAAGGCAATGTATATGTTCAGAGAATGATAAAATGGAAGTGACCAGGAGAGAGGGAAGAACGTGCGTCCTTTTTGGAAAGACCAGAAGAACCCACAGCCAACAACTGACTTGAACAATGAACATACATGCTTTTGACTGAAGAAATGGCAAGTTGATATTGGTTCCCAATCAAGAAATCATGCTCTTCAAAGTGAAGTGATACGCTGTGTTTTTAAATCAGGAATTCCCGCGCCCCCCCCCCCCTCCTCTCTCAGCCACATCGACGCTAGTCCCTGCCTAAAGATATACAATTTCCAATGCGACCAAACTTCGATGTCTTATCTACGGAGGTCGGTGTGATCGGATTACCAACAGCCTCCACTATTTTTGTTGTTGAGTTTTAAGTTCTGTTATTCTTCTTCAGCGTTCATTATCAAACTCCCGCTGGATCCCCCTCGTAGCAAGATCATCGTCCTACTAGATTTCCAGCAGGATGTTGTCCAGAGAATGGGAATGCGTTGTGTCGCCGTTTAATTTGCGCCAATGGCCCGACACATCTATCTTCAGCGTAAGCTCTGATATAATCTAACTAAATTGGACTAACATCCGTGGATGAAAAGAGCGTACCTCAACATAAGAGGTATTTTTAATTAAACAAAACTATCTTCCTTGTCTTTCATACATGGGAGATTGTACAGTCGGCGGAATCCCAACCTCCATTATTAGTAATATCTCTCTCAAGCGCTAATATGACTAATATCCTCGGTTGAAACGTGACCTTTCGTGACGTTCAAAAGACCCGTTGACTAATCGGAAAACGGCTTTCTAAATTAACTCATTTGATTTTTCTCGTGATTTTCATTGGCTTTCACCCACGTATTCATGTATTTCAGAACTGATGTCATAGCACTAATGGCAGACTCATATGTACTTATTCTCTTTTAAAAGATGGTAAAAAGTATGTATGTAGGCCTATGTTCCCGTTGTAGGTTTTTTTTATGCGCCTAATTCGACCCATATCTCGTCCTTCTCAGCTTGTCACGTTTGATCTAAAATTTCCTTCAGTCTCTGTAATACCATTTCGTCCAATAAATATTGATTCTCCACTAGGCGTCCCAGTATTCCTTTATAAATAACCAAATGGTCAGAGGGTGTCTGACAAAGTGGATGGTGCCGCAGTAACCTAATGAAAAAAATAGTCAAATTCAAATTTAATTCATTTTGCTTGACTATCCAGTATTCCTTTCAAGATCTCAACTTTGTCCATATTCAAAGTGCCCACCACGGGTAGTAAAGTAAACTCATATAATTTATTACTGACGTAGGGGTGTGAAATATTGGTGATATCACATTTCAGTGGCTCTGCTATATTAGGGCGGCAGCCAACTTCTCTCCATCGCAGTATTTACTTCCAGAATTAATTCGGTGCGCAATTAAGGTTGGGTCGACCATGTGCGGTCTGAAAAACATTTCCGCCCCAACTGGGGAATGAGTACCACAGGTAGGTCTACTCTTGTAGCTATCGTGCCAGCTCGTTCATTTCCTTGCACTCCAGTGTGACGTGGACAGTGAATCCATATGAGTTTCTGAGAGGCATGGATATTTATGTATGTTGCCAATTTATGGCGCAGCCATCCGTTTTAGACCGTTCGAAGCGTGGACTGAATGTCGGGTACAATAATAATATGTTTAACATGGTTTCCGAAAGCCACCATAAAGCTGTTGTAATTGCCTCCACCTCCATTCTCATACCGGAAGTTGTTATCACATAAGCTACTGCTCTGTTCGTCATGGTCCTTCATTTTACTCTAGCAGAGAAGTCCCAATTTGACATTTCCTCACGCCAGACTGACCCGTTAGAGTATATGTCCTATATGACTGTATCCTTGCTTCCTGCATTGTCCTTTATCAGTTGTCTGATCACAAGGTCTGCCTTCCCATTACCCCACTCTCTGCATTTCCCACTAAGGGTTATGATAACCTCTGACTGCATACTAAGGATGATGATGACGACCTCTGGTAGGCTATCGTCGACAGCATACAGCATTACTATACTCTACTTATTACAATACTCTACTTATTACAATACTGCTTATTGAAGACGGTCATGTTCTTGCCAGTGTTAATCCATATTTCTCCTCTTAGTATTTTCTCAACTGTGGTCATCTGCCCAATTGTCCTCTCCCTTGTATCACCCCAGGCATTTCTCTTTTTATTTTTCTCCCCTTGATGTCGACATTGTTCCCACGTCATGGGTGCCCATTTTCATATGTAACACGCATGAAGGCTTTCGCCAAGGCCGGTGATTCCCAACGTGGGGCGCACGCCCCACGGGGGGGGGGGATTTTTGATTGTTCAGGGGGGTAATTTGAACAATCATTTTAGTAACATGCACAATGAAAAGCCAACTGGATTACTCCTTGAATAATGTTTGCGCATAAATAATTTTATCGGCTCAAATACCTTGCACAGAATACATAGAAAGGCACCAGATCAAGTGGTTTGGCCACATTATGAGATAGCATCACGACAAGTTGCCCGTGCAGATATATAACCAAATGATATCAGGGTATTAGGTCTGTTGATTGTTGTCATATTCGCACACCGGACACATCAATGGGTGCGCAGATATCCGCTTCAGTAAATCTCTTAGGGTATAACGGCTGATGGTTCCGGTTCTATGTTGGTTCACTGTTAAAAAAAAAAAATCTTTGTCAGGGGTTCTCTACGGGCCACACCCATCATCACTCCCAATTCTCGCTATTGACTCATGCTCATCCAACTCAAAATCCTCTGATCGTGAGGACTCATGAAGAGCAATGAGTATGTCTGCTCGGTCCATCGGCTGACTGCCTGTTCTGGTGGCGAGGCTAGCTAATTGTTCCGCCCGTTCGTTTCCTTCCACGTCCGCTTGTCTGGGGACAAAAATAAGTGTGAGTTTTCGTAAAGTTCAGGGTACAAAGAGAAAGACCACGAAAAAGATGGGTAGAAAACATCAGGGACATCCTGAATAAACACGGCCATAGCACAGCCGAGGCCACAAATCTGACATTGGAACACACACTCCAGCTCTAATCACCCATACGCTTACCGACAAGAGCGGATAACAAACCACCTGGTGAAAGACAATTTTAGTGAATAATTCAATTTTTGAATATTAACAATATATATATATTACATAGGATGAGGGGGGGGGGGGGGCAATAAGAATTTTAAAAAAAACTTAGGTTGGGGCATAGTAAAAAAAAGTTTGGGAAACACTGGTCTAGGCCATAATATGCCTGTAATTTATTGACAATAGTCCGAGAATGACCAAAAGAAACACTCAGAAGAACAATACTCAGAGAAAGTAAAGCTACCAATATTCATACTATTCAAGAACTGCACAGAATAGCTTTGAACAGACATAATTGGAGAGATCTGACCTCTGCCCTAACTTCAGCGCAAAAGGAAAATGAATGAATGAGTCCGAGAATGTATTAGTTAATATACCATATGGGGATATTATATGGGGGTATCCCTAGTCATGACTGTCAACATTGTCTAGTGCAGTCAGGAACAATTCGCGTTCCTTTCATTCTTTAAAAAAAAACCATCGCTGCAGGGACATTTTTCTATCCTATTCTGATAGTTCCTGGATGTATATGCATATATTAAATATATATATAGCCTACAGTTATTGACAAGGGGAAAAAACATGATGTCACAATTCGTCACGCAGGATTTCCCTATGACAGCTAAAAATAGTAAACGGTGATGACTGGGAAGTGATTCACCTTACTGTTGGCCAGGAGTACAATATGGCGGAGAGGCAAAGGATAGTGCTTACTGAGCTTAGACAACAAGATGGAAATGGGGAATGTGCTGACTGCGGTGATAAACGTAAGTGCCATTATTAATGTTTGGTGTATATTAATTGAAGTAGAACATAATTTTAAAATAAAAGTATTCATCTAGAATTTAGTTTCATATGCTAGATTAATGTGAAGTCATGAAAGACCAGAAAGACTGCAGTCAGTGACTGGTTAACAACTCGGTTAACAACATGAACATGCCTACCTAGATACCTACAGTCTGAGTCAGAATATTATAACTATAACCATTGCTAAGCCATAAAACATGAAACTGATTCTACCATCATCAGAGGGCACGGTGCACAAATGTTTTTCATCATCATCAGGTGACATTTCCAGGCCTATGGATCTCTTGAATTCTCCGCTTCTTGTCCTGCCTCTTAACTGACAATGATTGAATCAGAATAATATAATATACTACTGTTCAATACATGCGCAGGCATTTTTGAATATAATTTGTCCAACGGCATCTTGGGAGACCTTTGCCCTTGTCGCCTTCTATCTCCAGTAATACTCTCTCCATGTTGCCGTTCACAACATCCATAGAAAATTTCTTGACACTATTCTATAGTTTGCCGTTACTTTAAAAAAAATTTTTACCAACAAAAAATAAACAACTATGCTAAAAAGCAGCTACTGTTAAGAGGGCCTAGTCTTTCCAATAATTAAAAAAAAATATCAAGCAGCGTTGGTAATGAGTAGTGTGTTACTACAGTGTGTAAACTCAAAACTGTGTTGTAGACATAGATTAAGATAGGCTAGGCATACGACAAAGGTTTTTTTAAAAAAATCAGGAACAAAGAACAATATAAATTAAAATGCTAATAACTAGGCAGTTATAGTTATAGTAGGCTTATATAAAAATGGGGAAAATATTATAATTTGATATCATTGCCAGTTTAGATATAAAATAAATTCAACTTTTTGACAGAAAGTAGGCAACACCTTTTTTGATAGTCCAACATAAAAAATTAATATAAAGTTTTACTATAAAGAATTAGGCATGTGATGTCTGGATGGAAAAGACACCATACTGAGCAGAAATATGTACTCGGAACAAACTGCATCAATAAGATGTGAGAGTAGCAACTCTCCTGACATTGAAATACAAAGAGGGGACAAGGATGTATTTGATGACCCATCCTATTTAACATATTCATATATATTTTTTAGACAGATAGAAAGAATGCCTGTGCTCAAGGTCAATAGGGAAATAATAAGGAATCCATGATATACATATGACACAGTCCTCTTAACAGAAAGTGAACAGGAGCTACAAAGACTAATATATCAAGCAGAAAATATAAACTACTGGTAGACCTAGATATTAACATCTAGAAAATAAAAGCTATGATAATCAGCTAAATCAAGGAAGAACAAAAGCTAAACATAAAATACATGGAGATGTACAGCATGAAGTAGACCATTGCCTGTATCTTGAACACTTAATCACAAATGATGGCTGATGTGAAATAGAAGTTAAAAGAAGAATATGAGTGGCTAAGAGTATTTTAAATGTCAAGGAAACTTCTAACATCCAAACAAATCATAAACTGAAAATGATAATTGTTTAAGGCTACAACTATCCTGCTTTAATGTATGTTTCAGAAACATGCATAACGAATAAACAACTAGAAGAGCATAGTGAGAACTTCATGGAAATTAATTTGATTGTTGTTCGTTGTTTGTTAACTGATGGATTTAGCTTTTTGTCTCTTGCTTTCTTTCTTTTGCTTGTTTCTTGATGTCTTCCCTTCAGTCAAGTCTTATTGATGATCTCTACCACTGTTTGGTTCCATATATCTTTGTAGGATTGAGCCATTTTACCAATGGTCTTTTTCAAATGCTCATACGGGACAGTTCTGCAGGGTATGTTTAGAGGTCTGTTCACCTGTTCCACACATAGACAGTGGTGTAGCAGTTATTCACGCCTTTTGCATACTATATATTTATTCAGTCTGTTGTGTCTTGTTCTCAGGCAAAGTATGGTGACATGCCTTGCAAATTTAGATAGTGGCAGGGCTCTTTTGTTGTGTTATTTTCACTTTGAATGTTTTGTATTAACACCCATCTTTTCTACATATCAGACTTCATTGTCTTCCTACTTACATTCTCCTCCTTTTTGGAAAGTTCATCAACCTGTTCAACCACCGAAGTCAGATATATAGGGCGATATTGTGTGGACCATGGCTTTCTAGTTTAAGTTATGTTACATTTCTATGACTATTTGTGTGTTATACTGACAAAATTTTGTGCAGAAAGATAATTATTATTAATTATACTAATACTAAGAGACTGGAAGAAAAGATATTATCAAAGTATTGTCCATATTTAGTTTACAAAGACTGACATGGCTGGGACACACAGGGAGGGTTGGGATATACCAGAATAGAAAATGACTTCCTTACGGAGATTTACGTTTGATGTACAGATATCATTAGCAATGTTTCCTTTGGTACAATATGTGAATATGTGAATGCGGAATATGAATACAGGCAATGAAATGGAGTCATGAACCTTGGTGTATGGAGGAGAAAGATCAGAAATAGAATAAAGAGAAAATTATATCAAATACGAGGGGGAGTCAATAAGTAAGTCACAAATGGCTCTTTAGAAAAAAACTGAAGACGATAAAAACCTGAAAACTGTTTATTTTTACACATACATTATCCCTTTACTTCTCAACATAATTTCCACCAACATTGATGCATTTATCCCATCGTTTTATGAGTCCTCCTAAACCTGCTGCGTAGAACTGCGTGCTCTGCTTTTTAAGCCACATTTTCACTTCACATTCAACTTTTGCGTCAGTCGCGAAATGCTTCCCGCCAAGGTGGGTTTTTAGTGGACCAAAAAGGTGAAAATCACTAGGGGCTAAATCGGGGCTGATTCGGGGCTAAATCGGAGGATGTTCCAGAATTTTCCAACCAAGATTTTTTATTTTCTCCTGAGTTAATCGAGCCGTATGTGGTCTAGCATTGTCATGAAGGAGTAGCACTCCTCTAGTCAGCAGCCCTGGACGTTTTCTTCGAATTGCATCCCGAAGCACTGATAGAACTTCACAGTATGATTCAGAATTCACATTGTCACCTTTCTTTTTGAAATTGGTTAAAAGCACTCCTTGACAATCCCAGAACACTGTCAGCATAACCTTCCCTGCTGATGGTGTAACCTTGAATTTTTGGACACAAGGCGAAGAAGGATGTTTCCATTGCATTGAAGCACGCTTTGATTCAGGCTGGTAGTGATGCACCCATGATTCGTCCCCAGTAATAATCCTGTTCATCATGTCTTCTCCTTCATTTGCGTATTGACAGAGATGCTCCAATGACAAGCCTAATCGGTTCATTTTGTGTTCGTCCGTCAATTGTCTGGGCACCCACCTTGAACACACTTTCTTAAATTTCAATCGGTCATGCATGATGCTGTATGCTGAACCATGTGAGCACCCTATTGCAGCTGCTACAGCGTCTATCGTTACTCGTCTGTCACCTCTAATCATCTCCTCAACCCGCTGCACAGATGCGTCTGTTGCAATTTCAACAGCACGACCAGATCGGATTTCGTCAACAATTTTAGAGCGTCCTTGAGAAAAATTTTTTACCCAGCTGTGCACCGCTTTACGGGACAAACAATTGTCAGCATAAACAGGAAGCATTTCTTTATGAATGTCTTTTGCAGGCAGTCCTTTTGCCCATAAAAAACGCACAACAGCACGTTGTTCATTGATTGTACACTCTGTAAGTACAGTAGCCATTTTGTTTTTTGTGCTGCGCATGCGCAAGGTACAGCTAGAGCCATCTAGCGAACATAAACATAAAGTTCTATGATGATATCAACTATAAACAGCTTTAGAAACCACCTACTGCATTTTCCTGCCATCCAACATCAATTTGTGACTTACTTATTGACTCCCCCTCGTAGAACTATCTTTTTATTTAGAATAATATTTTGAAAAGAAACACCACAGCACAATATGTTACAAGTGATAATGAGATTCACTGTGCATATTGTAAAAGAATATTTTCAGCTTGGATAGGTTTCACTAGTCACATTTGCTATCCTGTCATTGTAATGTATCTATCAATCTATACCAAAAAATGACATATTCTGTCAGTCATATAGGTACTTCATTGGATGCGTCAACATACAGAGTCAGGTTATAGGTGTCTTGTGTTATCCATGTGTGCTGCTAGGTATCATGGGGAGCTGAAGTTGTCTTTATTTTGCACACTGTGATGCCTCTGCCATAGTTCAGCCTTGGTCGTGTTCTAGTATTTCTCTGATGTCATCTATCTATCTTCGTCTGGGTCTTCCCGTTTTTCTTTTCAGGTGATCTTCTATTGAAGGTTGTTTGTTGTTTGAGAACTCCAGGAATTACAAGCGGTTAGCTCTTATTTCCTATGTGCAGTGGGGAGGTTTATGAACTTTCTTTCATACCCAGGGGGCTTCACCTTTCGGCTTAGTGCAATGCCTATTGAAAGAGCCTCCTACTCAGGTGGGGTACATGAGACAAGACTCAGCGAGCTGATACTTTGCTTGGGTCACCCATTGTTTGTCTATCCTCTGACGAGGTGCTTTGCAGCCAGCGAGTTTTTCCTCATATAGGAAGACCATTCCATTACCACCCTTTGTGTCCCTAGGTCCCAGACCTAATTTCTTCTGTATGAGCCATGATGAGTACCAGCGACGGTCGAATTAGACTAGGGTTGATATATCTTCCTAGATGAGGCGCTGCTTTGCCAAAACATGTCATGGTTTTGGAGTTTGACCTGTGCATTTCTCACACACTCGCCTCGTCTGATTGAGATGGCCTTCCAATCCACCATCAGGAGCAGTCTGTGTATTTTGACTCTTCACCATTGCATATCCCAGTGACAAGTTAAAGACGAATCTTAGGCGAGGAACTTCGCAGTGGGCCCTTGGGTACGGAACCCAATTCTCTCTGCATGGGCCATGTTGGGCAACAGCCGACAGTCAAGTTGAGCTATGTTTGCAGTATCATTATAGATTTGCGCCCCCCTCTACATTGCCCCCAGTGTCCAGATTCCGAGTCTCTACACTGCTTTGGTTACACATTTGAACAATGCGCTCCCCGACATTTGTACTGTGTGCAATGGGGAGCTGTAATCAAAGCTTTCTTCCATACCCAGCAGTGCATGTACATGTTGGCACTCAATTCTTGAGTCACGACTCCTACTTTGAATGGGGTCAATTGTGATAGGACATGTTGGCACTCAATTCTTGAGTCACGACTCCTACTTTGAATGGGGTCAATTGTGATAGGACATGTTGGCACTCAATTCTTGAGTCATGACTCCTACTTTGAATGGGGTCAATTGTGATAGGACATGTCGGCTTCAGTATGTTCTCGAGCATGAACAGCATTTACACCAGGTAATTGTAGCTTTGTTGCAACTGAATCGGTTCACGGACACTCCGCTGCCCTCTAGCATGTTAGCTTTTACATGTGGTGTGTACTCGACAAATCACTGTGTGTTATTGACATTGTCTGCCACTCCAAATTTTTTTACTTTTCAAGGGTCAGGTAGGAAGGCATTGATCCTATGCTTATGTTTGATGCGATGGTGTAGAGGTTTCGGAGATATTTCCTGTCTTTCTGTAGGTAGTTCTCATTCCATCTACAACATCCACGCACACGAGCCTACAAACGTTCACCAGGAATACAGCAAAAGCCGCTGTATTTCTGTTTCCAGGGTGCACCACGAGGAGGTGCTTTTAGGATCTTAGTTATCTGCTAACCCTGGGTCCACACGAGAGCAATGCGAGACCCTTTGAGCCCCATTGAAGGTTGTAGGAGTAGTGTATTATATTTATCAACACAGTCAAGCTACAGGGGTACTGCTATGGATGCATGAACACACAGAATAAGGATCATAAGATACATCAGTGGTTCTAACAGTTCACACAATATTCAGTAGACATTTTAAACACTGAATGGTGATCAAAAACATCTCAACAAAACTCTGAACATAATAATTGAAGCATATCCTGTACAGGACATTGCTGTTTAATAATTCTTGGATATTGAGGTGCCACTGATACATCCAATTGTAAAGCAGGTACAATGTGGATGGTGGACATTCAAATACGTTAGTCCAAAAAATTTGATATGAGCTCTTTATCAACTCTGCTAGGAAGCAGACAGAACTAAATTCATGCTTTATAGAAATATCTTCTTCTTCTGCGTTCATTCTCAAACTCCTGCAGATTAGCAGGATGTAGTCCGGAGAACAGAATATGTTGTGTCATGGTTTACATCATTGCTGCGATATCTGAGCCTGTCGGTCTGACACATCCAACTTCAGCATGGCTTTGGGTCTCTGACCCTATATGGGATGGGACAGCCAGCTCTATCCCATAACCTCTGTAGTCGCCTTTTACGACATCTGTGGAAGGTAAACAGTGTTGCTATTCTTTGCTCCCTTTTCAGGCCCTGGCAATACACGGGCAATAGAATTATCAAACGGTGGGTTGTAGTTACTTACATTTAATTAATATTTGTATGTTCAAAAGTCAAACATTTCGATAAGTCTAGCACAAAAACTTGTTTTTATACCACTGCACACTCATCATCATCATCAAACCCATAACCATTTGGTGTCATAGTGGTGCCACTCAGGAAACATCAACACAAACATTCCGCCATTCCTCCGTTCCCAGTTCCTTGTTTAAGTGTGAAGAATCTTAATCCTGACCAGTCTTTAATATTATCAATTCATGCGTTATTTTTACCGCTTCTTCTTCTATCACTTCAACCGTTCTCTGTAGGATAGTTTTGGATAGAGAATTGTGTCGTTCGTGTGTTTCCGGGGCCCGAAAGGGGAGCAAAGAATAGCAACACTGTTTACCTTTCACGCATGTCGTAAAAGGTGACTAAGGAGGTTATGGGGTGGAGCTGGCTGTCCCATCCTATATAGGGTCAGTGACCCAAAGCCATGCTGAAGTAGGATGTGTCAGGCGGAAAGCCGCAGATATCGCAGCAATACTGTAAACCATGACACAACGCATTCCGTTTTCCGGACTACATCCTGCTAATATGCAGGAGTTTGAGAACGAAGAAGAAGTATATTACGTGTCAGGTCATATATTATAAGATCTGTGTTTACACTCTTTTTTTTTTCATGAAAATCTTTTTCATTGTGTTTCGCTCAAAATGCTTTATCAAGAACACAGCATAACACAATGTGTGAGAAATTCTTCTTCTGCCACAAGTTTTCTATGCCCAGGAGTTGCCAGCCGGAAGTCGTCACGGTTGCCTTACAGCTTCACCTTCAGTGAGGAATGGCATTGTCTACGTTCACATCATAATGGCTAGACAATAAATCCTGGATCCTTTTTTCCCCTTAGTGGTTCTTCCCCTACCCCCCCCCCCCCCAAAGGGTCCCCCTCCCACACTTTGAATGGGATTACTGAAGTCCCTTCCCTAACAAAGTCGTTTCTGTGTGCTGTGAGACATTAGTCATGAATATCATTAAATTCAGCAACACTTTTTTTCCTGTGTATTTTCATATCTGTCTGTTTCCCGCCTTTGCTGATGTTTCTGCCATAATATGTGAATGTGGCCACCTCCTGTACAACTATTTTACTCGGTGTCATCTGATTTTCAACAGTTGCTATTAACATAAGACACATGCGTATGTAAGAACTAAAGTAGAGATGTTAACAGGTCCACAAGAACCATTGCTTTCAATAGTGAAACGATGATAACGTGCATGATTTAGACATGTATGGTGACATGATTCCTTGTTAAAAACAATACTTCAGGGAACCTTCGAGTGTGGAAGAAGCAGAGGTAGAAAAATAAAATCATGGACAGACAGCATCAAGGACTGGACGTGACCAGATTTTTCCTCATTCGTCCACATCGTTGAAGATATAAACTGCTGGACTGTGTGCGGATGCATCCAATGTGGTATCCTACGACCCCAGAATTATAGATAGATTAGTCTCACAACCTTTGTCTTTGATCTGTATTTATTATCAAATCTATTTGTTGTGATCAGTCATTTAGAATGTTTATTTTTTTTAAAAATGTTACTGGATGTAGTTGTAACAGTGGCACCCAAAATGAATGCCAGTCATTCCAACTTTGACTTTTCCCTTGCACCAAGCCACTGTTCACGAACGATACCATTTGTATTTTTCTGATGATTCTCATCCTGTTCAACATAGTAACAATATAACAATATAGTAACAGTGCGATGTTTTCTATTATTTACTCATACCTATTTCTCATCTGAAGCTACCACACGTTGTCACTTAGCAGTATTATTGCTTGAATATCGCTAGTACAGAATACCTCTGTACAGAATTAATTAGGACTCCATTCGTTCCGTTGTTGATTATTATCGTGATTTCTATTTATATACCTGGAATCGTTTTGATCATTTTGGCATGCTTCTCCAAGTATATAAATAGTGACCAACGAAATCACGACACTAATCAAAAACGTAACGAATGAAGTCCTAATTAATTCTGTGTAGAAGTCTTACTGGAGAAAGTCACAATTAGTGCATATGAGCCATTGTTACCCGAGGAACTTAAATATCATGGTATTGTATCGTTGATATATTTCGACCCAAGGCATTTATTTTCCTTGTGCGAGACATGGCTATAGTCGTTCAAGCAATATAGGTGGGGAAAATCTTTAAATGGATTGTGATTGGCACAGTTAGTAACAAATACTTTTCTTTTATTGCACAAGACGCGCAGTTTACAGGACAAATCTGGATATAATCTTGTTTTCCAAATTTCAAGAGGAGAAAAAAAAGAGGAAAGGGGGGTGAAAGTATCTGACATTTTTTTTGTTGGGTCGTGACTAATGAAAAATTGAGGTACAGATGGTCTTAAGAGGTAATCGATTCCCTGTTCGTTTCTGTAGGACTGTTGAAACTTGATATCGTTGTGACTGGCTAGTTATGTTTCTGTGGTAACCAATACTTCCGTGATTCATCATCCGTTGTTGCGGCCGTGACCCTTTCTCTTTCCAAATACTTGTGTTATGATTCCGTACGGAAGATTTGTAATGTAGATTTGGCATTGCGATAAAACTGTCATTACGAATTTATTTTTACTGTTTAGATATAGATCCCTGGTATTGTGATGGCAGTACGTTTAAAAATAATGGTCAGGAGCCACATTCATTGGGGGATCGGTATAAACGCACAGCTGAGAAACAGAATGCACAATAGCACAAACATGGAGAGTGGGAGGGGGGATGAAGAGAAGAGGCGCTGACCACAAATTTATAGCACATTATTTAAACATAATTCTTCACTTTTTGTCCCAATGCTTTGTATTTGGAGGTTTGACTGAGCCAAGTGTTGCTAATATCACAATCCCATAGGGAAACTGACCTAGATGAGCAACGTGTTGGGCAATATAAATCCATAAACACAAAAATAAAACATAGCCGCTGCCGGTAAACACAGTCTAACTGGTTCAGTACCAATTAACATAAAACACCGCATACACGTAAACATCAAGGCTGGCCTCTGCTGGGACCAAGTTAATTCTCCCCAGAGTTTTAAACGGTTTTTTCCTGATGATGATTTATAGACATTGATGTATTGGGTATGAGTTTCATCTTCAAACACGCCCGCTGCTACGAATTATCTGAAACACAATAGCCACACTCTCATTATTAGACTAGAAACAGCCCCCAACTAGGGATAGTTCTAGACAATCTAATTACAATTAATGCCAAATTAACAAGCTAATAAAAACAATTGATAGTGGTCTGGTCTTGACAGGATGACTTGACTTAGAAATGGGATAATCCCGTAGTGAAAAAACAACAATTGTATATTTTCAACCTACAAGTGTTATTCTATGTAAAATGTGTCCCTACAATTTATCTTGATTTTCTTATTCGTTTATGGTAGTGGCTTTCTCATTCAGTTTTTACCTTTTGTAAAAATAAAAAAAAACTGTTTCTGGTTCTAACTTTCTCATTAGGCAAAAATGAAAATAAAGGATCAAGAAGTGTTCATATATCGTGACCCTCGACTATATAAGACCTATTGGCCAATGGGAAATCTAGCCTTCCTAAATGACTCATTTGATGATTTCCTATATAATCACGGGAATAGTCAAATGAGTCAATTAAGAAGGCTTGGTTTCACATTAGCCCGTAGGTCTTATAATATAGTCGGTCATGCATAAATTCACCACATTTTACAGCAGTTCCACGTGCTAACTTTCTCATTATATTTTAGTTCTAAATTCTGCATTTCTTGTCCGCGTTCTAATTGTTTTTGTTGTTAGATTTCTAGGCTATGTTAGGTATATTGATTATCCTCATCGCACACCGGACATGTCCATATGTGCTCAGATCTCTACATCAGTACCTCTCTCAGAGTATACGGCTAATGATTCTGGTTCTATGTTGGTTCAGTGCTCTTTTTGAAATCTTTTTTATGTGTTCTTTACGGGGCACGCATATCATCCTCACCCAAATCGCCCCGTTCCGATATTTAATCATGCTCATTTATCTCAAAATCCTCTGATCGTGCGGACTCACTAAGAGCACTGAGTCTGTTCGGTCTATAGGCTGACCATCTGTTATAGTGGTGAGGCTAGCTAAGTGGTCGGTCGGTTCGTTTCCATTCTCACCCGCATGTTCGGGTGACAAAGATGAACGTGGTTTTTTTTCGCAGTGAGACCCACATTTTAGCTCTCTCCAATGGCTCCATCCATCTCCTACGTACATCACCTGTTCTGATTTTCTGAATCACGTTCATTGAGTCATTTAGTATGCACACATGGGAATGGGCTTTCTATTCCAGCCAGTTTAGTTAGTGTCCTTATAACAGCAAACACTTCCATCGTTAGACTGTTTGTAGTTGAGGTAAAGGCCCCACTGGCTTCGTGTACTGTTCTTCTTGTGATCTGGCAGTAAAGGCCCATGCCCAACGCTGGTGGTGGATGACCAACCCATCCGTGTAAATCACAACATATGTGCCATTGGCATGTTCGCAGATGAGTTCCTTGACCTCAGCATCCACGCCTACAGGGCTACATTCCTTGCACTCTCTATTGAGTGTCATGACTGTCTTGACTGCCTCATGAAAGAACATAGGAATAGGTAGCCATTCCTCGTCATGAGTTATGCCTTCTGGGGCGCAAATCTGTATAACGGTATCCTCGGCACCACCCATTCACGATTTGCCTCTCTTGAGCCTGCTTCCCATAACACGCGGGAGCTCACCGTGTAGGGGGTGATCTGTGTCAGAACTCATTCTGATGTATCCACGGGCATGCCAAATACCAATTTGTGAGATATGCTCGGAAAATCAAGGAGGAACATCATAGCAACACAGAGTGTGTCTCTGGTGCAACCAAGGATCCGTGTATTCAATGACAGTGAGGACAAGAGCTTCATATAGGATTGCGAACTGTGATTGTTTAGTATCAACCGCTGCCATCACTCTCAGAGCTGAAAGACATATGATGACATTTCGATAACATGATCAATGTGTTCTCGAAAGCACAAACTACGATCAGATCACACGCCCAAGTATTGTAGGGATGAGATTCCATTATATTACATTGAACCCTCACATCGCCACCGTCGGTGTAGCAGACTTCACGATGTGATTGCTAAGAGAGAACCATGTCACCTCTGCCTTTTTTGGTTGATCAGTGCCCCGGAATCATCACACACGGAGGTTATACGAAAAAGCTCATTCTGCAGTGCGCCGACAGTTTCTGTTCTGACCCTTCCCTGTCTGTATAGCAGGATGTCGTCCCCAAATGAGTGTCCTACCACTTCTATCTAATACTTTCTAACCTTGTCTTTTTTGTTAACTTTAAAATCCGTCTTTACATTCTAATTATGTCTGTGTTAACTCATTCTGTTTTTATTTTTAATTTACTCTGCGTTCATTCTCAAACTCCTGAAGATTAGCAGAATGTAGTCCAGGAGAACGGAATGCGCTGTGTTATGGTCTACAGCATTGCATCTGTGTCGTTCGGTCTGGCGCATCCGACTTCAGCATGTCTTTGGGCCACATTGGTCCTTTATAGGATGGGACAGCCAATTCTACCCCAAAACCTCCTTAGTCGCCTATTGCGGTATGCGTGGAGGGTAAACAGTTGCTATTATTTTCTATTTTTCGAACCCTGGCAACACATTGGGGAGGGGGTTGTTGATAACTTACGAATTATGTCTTTGCTATGAACTTTCTAATTCGGTTTGTGTTTAGTCTACTTACAAATTCTGCCTGTATTGTTAACTTTCTCATTATGGCTTTGTTGCTATCGTTCTAATTGTTGTTGCTAACTTTCAAATTCTGTCTTTATTGCTTTATATTTATGTCTCAGTTACTTACTTTTTATTTATGTCTTTGTTACTTACTTTCTATTTGTCTTTGGTGCAAAATTTCTATTTTTAATTATTGTTGACTTTCTAATAATTTTTGTTAGCTTTTTAATTTTGTCATTCTTGTAAAATTGTTAATACTTTCTTGTTAACTTGTAATTATGTCTCTGTCAACTTTCTGTCTTTATTGCTAATTTTTTAAGTTATTTTGTTGCTAACGTTATAATGTTTCCAAGAGAATAGTCTTTTGCAATGAAGTGCTATAGAAGAGTCATGAGAATACCATGGGCAGCAAGGAAGACCAACCAAGCAGGCTTAGCAAAATCAGCGTCCAAGAAGGCTGGCTTTTAAATACCATATTAAGAGGGAAGTTGGGATTTTTCGGAAGAGACACGATGGTATGGAACGAGTGTTGTTGGAGGGGCGATAGAATGTAGTAGAGGCAAAGGTCGACCAAGACGTCGTTGGACAAGAGATATTCAGCAATGCATGCACATGTCGCTAGAGGAATCGAGACAACTTGCCCAGAGACTGCAGGGATTCCATGAAATTCATAAGGAAGTCTACGTTCTGGAAAGAATCCATCACATGACAACAAACATTATGTCATTGTTGTTAACTTTATAATTCTGTCTTATGATGTTAACTTTTTGAACTTTGTTGTAAATGTTAACTTTCTCGTTGTTTTTTTTTAACTTTAAAATTTTATTTTTTTTAAAAAATTATTTTAAGCGTTCGTTCCCAAACTTTCACTAGATCTCTCTTGTAGCAGGACAACGGTCCCACTAGATTTCTAGTAGGATGTAGTCTAAGTCTAGAGAGCGGAAGTGCTGTGTGTCGCCGTTTTGTTTGTGCAAATGGTCCGACATATATGATTTTAACACTGTTTATTTTCTACTTCCAATTTTTTAGTTAATTTTTACATTTTGACTTTGTTTTTCTTATTATATTTGTGTTGTTAACATTCTCATTGATCGGCTCAGTGGTAGAGTAGTTAGTGGCACGGCCGTGCGGTAGATTTTGTTTTAGTGTGATGCGTCCTCGAAATTCCCCCCCCCCCCCCCACAATGTATTTTGATTGGTGCCACCTCTCTGCATCATAGCACGTCACGGCCTTGGTTAGTGGAACCATCTCACAAATATAATTCGAACTAACTTGCTCTTACTTACAAGTACCCAAGTCCCATACTTGCACCCACCAATAGCATTTTTTTTTCATTACGAGATCTTACATGTATTGACATTCTCGTGTATTGGAACTCTTGTGTATATTAGAGAGAACAATATATTAGGAAGCAGGACTAATGGATGCGAGTGGGCTATTTAAGGTTTGATGTTCTACTATACAACTCTACAATATAATTGGGAGTGGTGCAAAGACAACGAGATAGCCGGATCAAGGTTAATGAATAACAAAATGAGGAGGGGAATTCATGTGGGCCAGATCAAAGGGACATAATCAGGAGTATGCCCAAATGACGTAGATGGCTGGGCACGATGTCTGAAATACATGCAGTATGCCGCCAATGACGGAAACAATGAATCAGAGAGTGGGATCTCAAACTGCGCGCTAATCAGACATTATACACAGAAAAAGAGAAGAAACGTGTCCACTTTGAGCGAATACTGGAAGAAGTAAGAGACTGGTTACGTAAACTATACTTCTTATTGTGATGTAATCTTCTTTCAGTCGCGAACGTTATTTCAACTTGGTTATATCAGAGATTTACAAACATACGAAATATTGGATGTCGCGGTTTGGTGATCCGGTCACTACGACCCCTGGAGTAGTATTGGATAAGAGACGAAGAGTAACGATTTATTTTTGAGAAGAGGGGGAAAGTATAGAAATATGTTTCAATAGCAATGCCACTCAGAACTAGCTCATTAATAATTAACTTGTGTGTCACAATCGAGATCCCTGTGTGTGTTACTGAGCGCTATTTCGTTCTCGACAGTCTACATCTCACCCTGTCAGGAATGTTAATTGTACTGCCGAATTCGTTACTGTTCTCCCGTTGAAGGACCGAATCAGTAGGATTTGAGTGTGATACGCATAGTTACTCATTTTGATTAAAAACACGCCAGCAATCATGGCAGATTGTATACAATCTCTGTAGTTTAGCAGATTGGATTTCTCTTTGTTATTTAATTAAGCCTAATTGAGTGTGTGCGATGATATGTGTGTCAGTTCTTGAAATTAATTTTCTACCTTGTTTGGCTTAGATATGTTGAATTTCCTATATTTGTTCCCTGTGATATGATGACCAACACCCCCCCCCCCCCAATCCAACTATACCTGTCAACTTCCAGGAGCAATCAGTTTTCTGCCTAAATATCTCTAAAACTCTGTATTTTTACTCATATTTTTCTTTGGTCATGATCTGTAAAAATAGTACTTGAGTCACCCGTGTGTTGCAGGGGCCCGAAAGGGGAGCAAAGAATAGCAACACTTTTTACCTTCCACGCAGGTCGTAAACGGTGACTAAGGAGGTTAGGGGATGGAGTTGGCTGTTCCATCCCAAATAGGGTCAGTGACCCAAAGCCATGCTGAAGTCGGATGTGTCAGGCCGAAAGGCGCAGATATCACAGCAATGCTGTAAACTATGACAACGCATTCCGTTCTCCAGACTACATCCTGCTAATCTGCAGGAGTTTGAGAACGGACACAGAAGAAGAAGAATTGGAGTACACTCTGTACAAATAGTACTTGACTGAAAGAAAATAATGAAGTTTGGTATGGTTATATTTGATTAAATTGGAGTACTATCTGTACAAATACAAAATTTCTGTATGAGTGCCC